>OY796659.1:27780466-28380466 GCA_963680705.1 Rhagium mordax
TTTCTTACCGTTAAGATTTTTTTTAATTCATATTATGAAATTGCTTTCCACCATTTTGTGTCAATGTCTTTCATGAACTACTGATATAAATTAAATTTTTTTATCTTATGTCGCTCGTTTATTTATTTTCTAGTTAACAAATTTAACATTCAGAGGGTTCGTCTATAGGAACTTGTCTTATAACGGTGGAGAGGTGAGATTAACTAATATATTGCTATAGATGGCGCCTACAAGGGTTAACATCACTAAATAATAATCTCTTCACTGTTATAAGAAAAGTTGGCGGGATCAACCCCTTGACCAAGGTCTGTGTTTACTTTTTTCTTGCCTACGACTTCGAACTCCCGTACTATTACAGCTAGCCGTCTCACAACCAGTTGCATTGTCATGTTTCTTCCCGGGATAATATTTATATTATCGTGGGGATAAATGACTCGGCCGAAAACCGAGTGACAAGGCAACAGCATCTTCCGCCAAAAAGAGAAAACTCAATACTTTTAAATAGATTTTCATTCACGTCCATGTTCAACTAGTGTATATAAGTATGTATTAATAATTATTACTATTTGATTGTTATTATTTAATGGTGATAAGTAAGTACAGGGTGCGGCAAAACAAACAGTGCAGTTTTGAAGGGCTGTTAAAAAAAATTGGCACAACTTAGGAAAAAGTGGTTTATTCTGCTAGAGTCAGTACTACACCCCATTTTTTCACTTAAGTTTTAAAGATCACACCAAGAAGATGATGTCCCACAGAAGCGATGCACTAATGTAAGCGATTTCTGAAGTTTTCAGCTGCGTTCTGGCACATATCGATCGGAATAGCGATAATTTCCTCTCTGATGCGGATCTTTAGTTCTCCCAAATTGTGAGGACGATGCTTAAAAACCTTTTCCTGGAGGTAGCCTCACAGGAAGAAATCGCAAATGCTTAAATCCGGTGATCTCGCCGGCCAACCCAGGTCGCCCCTCAGAGAGACGAGGCGCGCAGGGAATATCTGCCGCAGTTTTCTCATTGAAATCTGCACTGTGTTGGCCGTAGCCCCGTCTTGTTGGAACCAAATATCCCCAAGGTCTTGTTCTTCAGCCAACCGTTCCAATTCTGGCTCAAAGAAAAATTCTAAAAACGTGCGAAGCCGCGATGCTCTCCGCTCCAAGCCTTTGCAACGACTGAAAACTGGGTGAGTGACCGGACACAATGAGTCCCCTTCCAGGTTCCTATCCCCACCATAGCGGATGTAGTCGCCCATCGCAACTGCACTGTTTGTTTTGCCGCACCCTGTATAATAAATTATTGTTTATAACTTCAGGCAACTTTTGTAAAAATATAAATTGTCACTGACAAACTAGATCCCTCGATAAAACGCAATGACAATTTTAGGCAAACTTAAACGTTTGCCTCTTAATATAAATTATAATAACACATTATATTATTTGTTATAGAGCAGAAACAGCCAAAAAACGAAGGAAAATTTATAAAACCGAGTAGATATAATAGTATATTATGTTACAAGGAGTAGAAGGCGACCATTATTGTTGAGCCCAGAAGTTTGCTCAGCCGAGGCACAAGCCGAGGCAGCAAACTGGGCGAAACACATAATGAGCCTTCTACTCCGAGTGACATATACTATTTTTTCTTCGAGCGTTAAAATCAAAAATATCAAAACTTTACTTTTGAAAAATTACATCTGTCAAATGCGTTCAACCTTAGTAAAAAAAATATATGTAATACTAACCATTTTATTTATCAATGAAACATTTCATAGGTGAATTTGCAATTTCAAGTATTTCAGGTGGTATGCACTACATTTCTTCAGACATTTTCGCTTTTAAATTTAAAAAACGGCTCGACGCGCGACGTCAATTTTTAAAATGACAGTTTATGACAAGTAATAACTTCGATTTTTAATTCGTTGCCATGGATACATTACTTCATTTTTGTACTAGGAAAAAAATGAGAAATATTTATACTAATACAATAATAGGCTCTTTCTACAGGACGTGTTGCATTATGTAATGTAAGTATTGTTATACGCTTGAAGAAAAAACATTTTGTTTCTGTAGATGGGTTCTCCTGCGGAGTGCATATTCAACTACCGGACTTCTCTGTAAGCAAGATGCGGTGTTGCCACAATTCTCAGCATGGGTAGATAGTAAAGTGGGCTGTGTATGAACCACAGTAGAACCTAATAACAAAAATAATCCACTCAGAAATTGTTCTATGCACGAAATACGATAATCTGCAAGTTTCACTTACAGCGATAATTTATACAATTTAAATATTGTATAACGTGTCCATTAACAATAATTGAACCACGAAACGTCTACTTTAGACAAGATACGGTAAAACTGAAAAGGGAATACCAATCCACGTGTTTAAAAACAGTGCTACTAGGTAATTATCTGAAAATATTCCAAAATACGTAAATAATACGAAATACGATAATTATTCTGACAAATTATTATTTTTATTATTGCACAATCAACTAAAGCAAGAAATCAAAAGCAAATTTTATGAATCCAAGAATGTACGACTTACCTCGATGAAATTCGAAAGGTGAAAGCTCTCTCCCTAGGCCGAAAACAAGGCTCGTCCACAGCGTTGACCCGCTGTCGCGTTTTTGTTGTATTTTTTCCTACCACATACCGATCATATGCACATACAGGGTTATTCAGCAATGAGGAGTCATATTTTAATACGCAAAATAGAAACTATAACCTGCTGTAACGAATTGCAACTTAAATCGTTACAGGGTGTTAAAACAGCGCGAATTGCCATCAGAAAAGCAGGTGGAAGGAAGAAAATCAATGTTCCCCGGATTCTACCTCTTTCTAAGACCGGAGGCATCTTACCTCTCTCAGCTCTTGGAGCTCTGTCTGGTGGCGTTGCGGCCATTGCAAAAACTGCTATAGACGCTAAGAATGCTAGGAAAACATTGGAAGAAGCTCATAGACATAATAGAACCATGGAGAATGTGGCTTTGGGAAAAAAAGGTTCCGGACTATACATGAAACCCTATAAGAAAGGGATACGGTTTATATTAAAAAAAAACTACCATTGAAGCTACCCGATAGAGCACTCTCTGACCTCGACATCTTAAAGTATGCGAAAAATTCCACATTTCAGAGGCTCTTTTCCATCACATTCACCGCCTAAAAGAAACGAGAACGCCATCATTAACTTGGACTTGGTCGCGAATCTGTTCTCTCCGTAAACTTTGATAATCCTATAGAACTAGATCCTCTGTACGATTATTCAACAGCGTTGACTGGTCTTGACACCTATAATACTATACCTAACATCGAGGAAGGTGTAAATAACAAGTTTTATTATTGGGAGTTGGGAGATAGAAGAAAGAAAACATCATAACTATACCCACAGGATCTTATGAAATAAGTGACATTGAATCCTATCTGCAAAAGAGATTACTAGCCGGCAGCGACGTAACATCACAGCAACAGGCTGACGAATACTTCTCTCTGAATCCTAACAATAATACGCTCAAGTGTGAAATTAAAAGTAAACACGAAATTAACTTTAATCACAAAGATAGCTTGGCTACTCTGTTGGGTTACAGTGCTAGCAGAACATTAAAACCAGATACATTATATAAGTCTGATTTACCTGTTAATATAGTCAATAATATAGAGTTATAACTATTCACGTAGACTGTAACATTACTGTAGGAGCATATTCCAATAATAGCCCTACACTTACGATTTTTGAATGCGGTTTGAATATTGATCCCGGATACGCTATAAACATTGTACCTGAGAATTTAACTTATCTACCTGTAAACCCCAGCATCCGACAGATAAAGAATATCACATTGAAAATACTCGAATCAAAATTCCGTATCTAATCGTACAAGTGCAAGGTCACCACTGTCATCAGAACCTTCCAAGTTAACTTATTCAAATTATTTATATTTATTATCTTTGGGTTATCATGTTAGAAGAACTGCAGTTATTTCAAGACCCCCACTACGACGATTCAATTGATCGAGCCGAAGTTCGAACGTACCACCCATTCGTTAAAGCCTATGGGAATAATGATGAAATTGAAATTGCCATTTTGTTACGGTTTTGTTTTCTCCGTTAACACTGCGTATCATTCATCCATCAAACTATCGCTAACTATCAGGAAATCTATGTTAAACCCGAAATGGTCGATATATAGTCCCTTAGTTTAGGCAACCAGGTATAGAAGGACCAGGAGTGGTGGTTGACGCCTTTCTGAATATCTTGCGCTATATAATAAATAAATTCAGTAGGTATTGTAGGTAAGGTTCAGGGGCGCGCGCAATCACACGACATAAATGTTATTCTTATAAAATTAATAGCGTCTCTTTTAAATGAGCTAGAGTGTAGCAATAAAAAGCCCCAGATAGCTGATTTTTAGTACTACATTATGGATAGGTCGTAGTAGGCGGTTTATTGATTTTGGGTTAGTTATTCCTTTCGCCCTTCCCAAGTGTTAGCCTATTCTATTGTTTCCTGGGCCGATCGATGTTAGTGATTTTCTCGCGTATGTAGTGGCGTAATTAGGATCGCAGAACCTCGAATCGACTCTTCGGAGTGGATTTTAAAAAAAAGAGCGTCTTGTCTGTACGATTGCGGTGGAACGAGAAGGTAGCCATCTTCTGTGCAAGTGGAATTATTGAATTCTGTTATCATCCTGCGGGGATCCATCCATTTGATATAATAGGAATGCTAGACTTTCGTTAATTAGTTGTGGAAGCTTGGTACTTGCGGTATTTTTACGGATATCTGACCCGTTCCGGGGATTTGAGGAGTCCACTATCATCATTGTTGTGAGAAACACCGCAGACCAATAATCGACGATTTATTGACGGTGGAAAACTACCCTAGTAAGAGGTAATTAAGCTTTCTTTGTTTCTTTTTGTTAACTAGTGAATTCGCTTAACTTAGTGTGGTTATGAATACATTTTAGGGTTTGGGGTACAGGGTACTCCCTACGAAGGCTGTTGTATGGTGTCTCAGGATCTGGTATTTCATGCTGGTCCAGGATAGGGTTATCTTGGCATCGAGCACTCCACCTCATTGGGTTTTGGGAATCGGAGATACCTTACGGTGGTAGTAGTGGTTTCTACGGAGTGTCATGCAGTGTTGCTAGCCTCGACAGTAGGATTGATAAGTCCCTGGTTTGAATTCGACAGCTCCACCCTTGGAAACGTCACAGGAAGCAGATAAGCTTTAATTAATAATTTATGCCGATCTCGTACTAATTTATTTTAACGTCCAGAAATATTGTCTTGCTCCCATTTTTAGATTTAAGACTAAAAAGTCATACGGTGCACTTTCTTAGGATAGAGTTACAGTTTCAATTTAATAACCATACGTTTTATTTAGTCATTTTATATTAAAGGTTATGATAATTGTGATACCATATAGTATGTAGTATCGTTAGCTTACTACGTCAAATCCTAGGGAGGGTTACGAGTTACTACATGTTACAAGTTATAATTTATTCAGAGTTTTTGTGGTACTGATTTAATTGTATTTTATATTCTACACCTATATATCTAGTCAGAGTTACCTGCTAACGCATTTTATTACTTTTTATTAGTCTTTAAGATCAAACAGTGTACGCCCTCCGTGAATTCACGAAAGGTAAAACTATAAAATTAAGTCATGACATGACATAGTCAAAGGGTAGCGGTATATTTATATAGGTATATTTATATTATTCAGTAATTATCCGATAAGGTCAATCCTTAGATTTATTTAGCGGAATATCCCAAATATTTGTGTAGATCAAAATATTTAAAGTGCGTGAATAAATAATTGATTGTATGTTGAAATAAGTTCTAGTTTTCTTTTAGATGATAATTGAACATCACATTTCCTGTTTTGAGTTGTATGCAGGTTATCTCTCCTAAACGATAGGCTGAAAACGGGTGGCGCTCTTGTATAAATTTACCCACTCCCATCTCCACTGTTAGCTGGTCGGCCAGCCGTATTGTAGGAGGGAAATAGACCTTTTTGAATTAGAACTTATAGATATATTTTTTTTTGTTTTCACCAGTAACTTCCGAAAGCGGCGAACCTGAAAAGAGGGACGTAGCAATTTATCAACATGACGCTTTGATTGAAATAAGTAAGGGGGCGCTATCAATCGAGGGAACTTTAAAGAAAAATGCCACTGGTATGGGTACCGTTGAATTTACCAATAACGCAGGTGCCTTTTATTTGATTCCATAAGTTCATATATTATAGTGAGCAGGCAGTCTCGCTCTAAATTCGAGGTGGTTTTTCGTGTACTTTGCGGCGCTAAAGGCTTTTTTCCGGACGAATATCGGCGCGCAGCGCCGCTTTTTATAGGCGTATTCGCGTCGGGAATGTGTCATAGGCTATATTTCGTTGCGATCCTTTGAGTCGTAAGAAAGTTATTAGCCGTTTAGTAGCACCGTGTCGAAGAAGTTTGTAAAATCTGAGAAATTAAAAAGAGATACGAGACCAATGACCGCCGCCAGAAAATGGCGTCAAAATTCCGGTTTTCCTTTCGGTCTTGCAGCTCTGAAAATCGTAGCGCGACCGTGCTATTCACGATGTAGTGTTAAGTTAGACCCTCGAGCGTCGATTTGGTACCAGAACGGCGGCCCGGCGGCGTTTTTTCGTCTGGAAATAGCGTTTGAACTTTAGGTGTTTTTGCGATTTTTTCAAATTCGTCGAAATCTCCAAACACGCCCCCCTTCCGAGCATTATTGCCGGCGGCTCCTTCGACTTGGAGCGGCGGCGTATTTTTTTTCGAAAACTAGACGAAATTTAGAAATCCTTTGAGTGTAAATGGTTTTCTCGAATTTTGCTTCCTAAGCGAGTTATGATTTTTTGAAGATGGGCGATTTTTTCGGATTTCTGCCATTTTTCGAACGTGCACATCTTCTTGACGCGACACAGCCCTTACCGTCGGGTCCGGAGGATTCGCGCCCGGACCATCGGCGAGGGTAAGGATAGACCTCCAGCCTTTTTTTTGTTTTTTTGCCCATCTCCGATATTTGCCGAGATACGAATTTTTTAAAAATGTCGATTTTCGCGAAAAACGGAACTTTTCCAGGCTTAATAGCTCCGGAGCCCGGAGGATTTTTTCGACCAAATTTTCAGGGAACCTTCGTCCGACCTTCCTACAAGTTCACCTAAAATTTCATTGCTTAATATCCATCGGCTGCCGAGATATTAATTTTTCCTAGGTCGATGTTCGCATGGTCTATTTCGTCGAAAATCTGCCAAATTTGCCAAACACGCACCTCAACTTTACCTCATAGCTCGAAGGTCTTTAGATATATATATATATATTTTTTCGAAAACTAGAAGAAAAGTTGGTTAGGTGCAAGTGGAAAATTATTCTTGCGATTTTCGGCCCCATAAGCGAGATAGCCGTTCAAAGTTTGGCTATTTTTAACATTTTCTCATTTTCTTCCGTCAAGTTATCTCGAAATATACAGTGCGTCGCGATAAAACTTTGAGGTTATGGTCAGAAATTGACGTTTCCTTAATATCGGTCCCACGACGGAACCGACGGCAGTTTCGGGATCCGGACGTCCTCGCCGACCCGAAACCGTTCTCGGTTCGTAGATGGCGCCCCTCTCTCACTTTGACGTCTAAACGTCACTTTGACAGTTTTTTGATAGCTGTCAAAAAAAAATTGTCAAACAGCTGTCAAATTTTTTTTTTTGAAAAACGTAATTTTGGCAGCTGTCAAATTTTTTCTCAGTTTCGTAATCCGGGTTGAACCCGCCGGGGCCAATTCTTTAATCGTTTTTTTCAAAAAACGTCATTTTGACAGCTGTCAAACAAATTTAAAAAAAAAAAAAGACAGTTGTCAAAAAATTTTTTTTTATTTTTTCTCAGTTTCGGAATCCGGGTACCCGCCGGGGCCAATTCTTTAATCACTTAACTAATCACTCATCTGGCGATAGCCAGCCCCTAATGGGGCTGGCTATCGCCTACAACCCATTCATCTGATAGCCAGTCCCTCAGGGGCTATGCGCACAATAACCCATTTATCCGATATCGTCTAGAACCTAACCTTAAATAGAGCCCCGCAGGGGCTCTGAATTTTTTTCTTCTCAAATTTTAATCCTAAAATCCTAAATTTTTCCCAACTCCCCGACCCCGCGACCCCATGTCGGACTCTACTTTTTCCCGAAATTAAAACAACCGACTTTCAACTAAAAACCCCGAGATAAAACAACTGATATATAGGGTCAGCCTCGCAGAGCCCCTACGGGTCTGGCTTGCCTAACCTAGTTTACTTACTATCTATTAAAATCTGACAAGGCTTCTTCACTCTAATTTAGCGCCGATTTTTCACATATTCTGCGGCGCTAAAGACTTTTTTTTAACGCGTTTAGCCGCGCAGCGCTGTGCGTGATGGACGTTTTCGTGTCGGGACCATCGAATTGCCGACTTTCGTGGCGATCCGCGAGGTATTTTAAAAGTTATTGGCGTTTCGATAGCACCGTGTCGAAGAGGTTTGTAAAATTCGAGAAATTAAAAAGAGATACGAGACCAATGACCGCCGGATGCGCGCGCACGACCAACCCCGATTCGTGTCTTGACGAAACTATTTGAAATTTCAACGTCAACGAACCTTCAAAATGCCGCTTTTAGGTTATATCGAAATCTACAGTGTGTCGCGATAAAACTTTGAGGTTATGGTTCGAATTTGACGTTTCCTTAATATCGGTCCCAGGACGGAACCGATCGCGGTTTCGGGATCCGGACGTCCTCGCCGACCCGAAACCGTTCTCGGTTCGTAGATGGCGCCCCTCTTTCACTTTGACATTTAAATGTCACTATGACAGTTCATTGACAGCTGCCAAAATTTTTTTTTTCGAGAAACGTCACTTTGACAGCTGTCAGAATTTGTTTTTTTTTCGAGAAAACGTCATTTTGACAGCTGTTAAAAAAATATTTTATTTTTCGAGAAAACGTCAATATGATAGCTGTCTAATTTTTTCTCGATTTCGCGCCGAATCGCTTACCCCATCGGGGAAGAACCCGCCGGGGCCAATTCTTTAATCACTTAATTCGTCCGATAGCCAGCTCGTAGGGGCTATGCGATAGCCAGACCCGTAGGGGCTGGCTATCGCCTACAATCAATCAATCATCTGATAGCCAGCCCCATAGGGGCTATCGCCTACAACCCATCCGTCCGATAGCCAGCCCCTATGGGTCTGGCTATCGCCTACAACCCATTTATGCGATAGCCAGCCCCGTAGGCTGGCTATCATCTAGAACCTATTCTTGCCCCGCAGGGGCTCTGAATTTTTTTTTCTCAAATTTTATTCCTAAAATCCTGAATTTTTCCCAACTCCCCGACCCCGCGACCCCGTGTCGGATTCCACTTTTTCCCGAAATTTAAAAACCGTCTTTCAACTAGAAACCTCGAGATAAAACTACTGATATAGAGGGTCAGCCTCGCAGAGATAGGTTAGGCAAGCCAGACCCATAGGGTCTGGCGCCGCCTAACCTAGTTATGAATTAAATGGCGTGGAAATTAATAAAGTACGTGACCCTGGAATTGTGAGCACGATAAAGAGTTATATATGTTATGAAAAAGATGATATTTCTCTTAGCATCGGGGGCTGGAATTATCCTGACGGCCGTCTGATTACATATGACTACAAATTCCACCTTTTTCTTGAGACATTTACTAGGGTTCTTTTATGATTATTAGGAAATTAGTTTTCGGTAAACAGGTTCTACGTTTGATAAGAGCTCGTAGCGATAATAATTGTTTTAAAGTGTCAAAAGATTATACTATTGGCGAATTAACCATCACCAATATTGAATTAAAAGTGAAACATGTGTATTTGAATGATGTTCCAAAACTGAATTTTCTAGCTAAAGTTAATGCTAAATAAAATTACTATTAATGTTAAATAAAATTAATAAACAATTCATTATAATAAACAGTTCAAATATCACTAAGAGTTTTGCCAATCATATTAACGTATAGGCAATATGAAATTCATGAGATACCTGCCCTAGTAGCAGGTGCTACAAAAGAAATTTTAGTTGTAAAAAATGGCACTCAAAGCCCTCAAGCTGCTATCATTGCTCTTTAAACCGATAAGAAAGATTCCAAGATGAAAGACTACGCAATTCGATAATATTGATATATTTTATGTAAAATTATTAGGGGCAGCGAGCGGAGGACTGACTTCACTCACTTCATAGCGATATTAGGAGTAAAGCAACATTTACCGCGTGTAGTACATGGATGGGGACTATCCATGGAAAGACGCGGTCTCGCTTCCCTACTTCTAGCGGCTTGTATATCAGCTATATCGCAGAAGCAATACAACTGTAGGCGAGAGGTGTATTGAGGATATACCATCCTTCGGAGGGGATGTAAAGCAGTCGGTCCCTTGTCTATTAAATGTTAGGCAAGTAAAAAATCCCTACTCTTAGTAAGATAAGAGGTTCGGCAAAATTTCCAGGTTGGGGGTTGCTCGTCTCCTGGCGTCGGTGATTGGCCTCCGTAGCGGAAATAGGCCGACGTTAAATAAGTGATTAAAAAAAAAAATAAAAAAAAATGTAAAATTATTGTTAAACAATGATCGTTACCCTCACAAAGATATGAGGTTTGACTTTAAGGCTAAAAAATACTCTGAGGCCTATCATATGTATACTGACTTTACCAAATCATTCGCTTCAAATAATAAACCTATGCTAGATTTCACCGCTTTCAAGAATCGAGCGTTATTCGTTATAGACTGCTCCAAAAGAGCTCCTGTTAAACCTTCGATTGTAGACATAAAAATTGAAATTTAAAGTTTGACACCCTTCCCGCCAAATACTAAGGGCTACTGCATACTCATACACGACCGCGTTTTGGGGTCATAAGAAACATTATGTAATAGAGAGAGGACAGAAGGGATAACTTAGTATGCTAAGAACTATCGAAGAGTAAACATGAAATTGACGGTTGTGGATATTCAAGGTTTTAAAAAAATAAATAAATAAATAAATAAATAATCGTCTTTATTGTGTAATGATAAAATATACGTCATCAGAGTTTTTTTTATAATTATTATTAAGAAGGCTACCGAAACGTGGCGAAGTCTAGCTTAGTAGCTACTCTACTTAACCACATAATGGTAGCTACAAATAAACAATAAATGGTATTACAAGTAAATACATACCACTAAATAAAGCAAAGAAATACCTTTGTGACAATAATAACTATAATTAAACTTATATATGTAAAATAAGATTATTGCTTGCTAGAAATAATTGCAAATATTAAGAAATTCTATTTATATTTAATGCTCGTTTTGATTGCTTAATATATACTCTTTATATTTTACTTTAAATTCTATTAATTAATTAATTAATTAAATTAATATGCTCAGGACTTAATGAATTATAAAATTTTATAGCATTATATAAAAATGATCTCTGAAATATAGCTGCACTGTGACGGCGCATTGTTAGTTTATTTGTATTACGAATATTTCGCGAATGAACTGACGATCTCGGAATAAGTTTTTCTTTTATTGGGGTAGAGGAGTCCTGTCTATTAATCATACTGATAACAAAACTTCCAAGGTGTAAAGTTCGGCGTGATTCCATTCGTAACCAGTTTAATTCATTATACGTATGTGATATATGATCAAATTTACGAAGTCCAAATATTAAACGACAGCACGAGTTTTGAATTTTTTTAATACGATTTCTTTCATGCATATTAAGACAAGGACCATAAATAAAGTCACAATAATTAAAATTTGAGAGAACAAGAGATTCAGAAAGATTTTTTTTTAATTTAAAATTTAAAATTTGACGATTGGAATTTAATAATTTTAGTGACAAGAAAGTTTTTTGTAGCATTTTGGTGACATGTTCTTTAAATCTCAGGCTACTGTTTAAGATAACGCCCAGATTTTTTGCAGAATTTACAATTGGCAAATTTACGCCATCGATATTAATATTTAAATTAATTTTTAATGAATTGACGTGCTTTATGTTCCCAAATAACATAATGAAAGACTTTGATGGATTTAATTTCAGGTTATGTTCTTCCGATAGTTGATTTATAATTTGAATGTCACTATTTATTTTATCATTTGCAAAAAGATAATCATCAAAAGGAAAAAGTAAGTAAGTCTGAATATCGTCAGCGTATGCCTGAATTTTACAATATCTTAGAGATGTTATGATATCCGATGTGTATATTAGAAATAGTAACGGTCCTAATATCGAACCTTGGGGTACTCCCGATGATATATTACACATATTAATATTAGATGATAATTTATTATTACTCTGAATTTTTTGTGATCTACCACTTAAGTACGAAGTTAATAATTGAACACTTAAATCATTAAATCCGTAATATTTTAGTTTTGCACAAAGTAGCTGATGGTTAATGGTATCAAAGGCTTTCGAGAAATCCAATAACACCAGCACAGTGACCATCCCTCTGTCCCAATTTTCTATAATATCGCTCGTAACATTTGCAAGTGCCGTAGCCGTACTAAAACCCTTTCTGAATCTACATTGAATATCTGGAATTATTTTGTTCGGTGTAACATACAATTGTAAATCTGAGAATACATAACTTTTTCTAAAATTTTAGAAGTCGCAGGCAATATACTTATTAATCTTAAGACAGAAAATGATACAGGATTTGAGTTTTTCGGTAATGGTTTCCCAATTGCAATTTTCCACATATCAGGAAAATAATTTATTTCAAGGCAACAGTTTATTATATGTCTTAAATATTTATCAATAAATGGGCTACAATATTTCAACATTAATGCTGATATTCCATCAACCCCAACAGCATTTGACTTAAGACCATTTCAAATATTATGTATTTCTTCAGGCGAGGTTAATGTGAAGCTGAAATTAATATTATTATTAAATAACTGACCCTCGTAAAAGTTATATCTATTATTACAGTTAGAATTTCTTTGTAAGATTGTACCAAAATAATCATTTAATTTATCTGGATCCGAAAGCATTACAGGGACATTAGTGGAATTATTAGAGCGCACATTTAGATTTTTTAATGCTGCCCATGTTTCTCTGGGATGGTTATTTAAGCTTAACGAGTCAAGATATGCCCTCTTTTCCCTTCTGACCATAGAAAGTGTACTATTTCTCCACTGTTTATAAATTACCCAGTCAGTATCTAACCGCGTTCTCTTGAATTTTTGCAAAGCTAAATCTCTTTCTCTCATGATTATTTTAATCCGGTATCCATGGTGCTCTTGGCTTCGTGATTTTTCTCACTTTAATAGGCGCGTGTTTATTAAAAATCGATAAAACCATATCATTAAATAAAATTATTTTATTATCAATATTATTTTCCCTTATAATGTCAAACCAGGAAAGTTCCTGCAAATCCTTCACAAAATTATCCGAGTTAAAATTTTTAAAACAACGGTATTTCATTATTTTAGGTTCAGTTTTGTTCTTTTTAATGTTTAGGTCACAGAACACCATTCTATGGTCAGATATATTGTCCGCAGAAAAAGTACCAAACAAATTAACAAGCTCAATGTTCGTTATGAGAATGGGATCTATCAGTGTTCTAGAGTGATTTGTAATTCTCGTCTGGTCATTTAATATTTGTGTAAAATTGTATGACTGAAAACATGAGACAATGGGATTATCAACATTAAAAAAGTTTACATTAAAATCCCTAACACATGACCTCGTCAACAGTGGGGCATATTATGTAAGCAAGAATATTATCAACATTATCAATAAAACTATTCATATTAGTTTGCGGTGGTCTATAGAAGGTGCCAATGGCCAAATTCTTTGATTTAATTTTAATTTTAATAAACATGTACTCTAAATTATTACTCACCGTTACATCACATGAAATAACTTGATAAGAATATGTAGTTTTAATATAGGCAGCGACTCCTCCACCTCTACCTATTCTATCCTTTCGAATAATGTCATAACCTGGTATAATAATCCCGTCTGAATTCACATTGTAACGAAGTGATTTTTTCGTTACTAGTTCCTGTTTAAAGTAATATTATTCGATACACCCCGTATATAATTTAGTTTTTTTTTTCCGCATTGTTATATTATTTTCACCTGTAACCAGTATTTATTTTTGATTTATAATATAACCTGTCCTGTTATTAATAAATCCGTAATTAATATAAGCACAAAATAAATAATATTCCGAGCCGATATCCGTCCCCGGCAATACCTAGCAAGTGAGCATTGAATCCGCGCCGAAATGAGTCGTCAGTCTGCCTGCCCGAGCCAACGTGTGTAGCTGGGACGACGCAAGCACGCTAACAATTACTTCGCTGTACTACGTCATTCAGCGCCCAGACGTCCGTAAAACATCACACTGTGACATAGCGC
Source organism: Rhagium mordax (assembly GCA_963680705.1). Taxonomy (NCBI): domain Eukaryota; kingdom Metazoa; phylum Arthropoda; class Insecta; order Coleoptera; family Cerambycidae; genus Rhagium; species Rhagium mordax. The sequence goes on from OY796659.1 coordinate 27,794,835, forward strand.
TACCACACCACGCATCAAGGATAGATATTCCGAGAAACCGAGAGCGACAGCCAGTCCTGAGGTAGCCGTGCCAGAGACCAGACGTACTCATCAGAAAGTAAGTAACACTTGGGCCCGAATTTCGGCAAAGTCCAGCCGTGACGTATTTTATTCACTGCGCTGCTCATTTGGCGTCATCTCTACTACTCTGGACATTTCAGAATATTGATATACCGATTGCCGACATCAAGACAGAGTAGCTGTCCACCGCTGTTCCCGTCCAGAAGTGTCCAAGGAAGCAAAAGTAAGTAAGGTATACAGGTGAGGACTTGGCTATTTGTAAAGTATTAATTCCTGTTTTCTTTTAGTCTGTCGCAGTTTCTCATCCGTTCCAGTAATCTCCCTGTTTCTTTCCAGCTTTAATAAGTCAGCTGCCGGTATATGTTAGATATGAGAGTACGAACCTCGGATATAACGTATACGTACGTAGCGAAGCTTACTGTATTAATCATACTTTGCTTTCAGTCCGCTACTGCCGTCCGAAGGAGCTTCCTGTAATCATATCTTATTCTTATTCCAGATTTGAGTAAGTCAGCTGCCGGTATATGTTAGATACGAGAGCGCGAACCTCGGATATAACGTATATAAGTATGTAGCGAAGCTTACTGTATTAATCATACCTTGCTTTCAGTCCGCTACTACCGTCCGAAGGAGCTTCCTGTAACCATTTATTTTATTCCAACTTTGAGTAAGTCAGCTGCCGGTCTATGTTATATATGAGAGTACGAATCTCAGATATAACGTACGTAGCGTAGCTTACTGTACTAACCATAACGTTCTTTCAGTCCATTGTTGGTGTCCTGGACGAAGCTTCCGGTAAAATTGTTTCTTTCCAGCTAATTGTAAGCTAGCCGCTGGTCTACGTTATATATGAGAGTACGAACATCAGATATAACGTATACGTATGTTCTTTCTGTTCTTATTTGGGATTTACGGCCACACTTCTGAACATTACCCAGATAATCTGAAAAATATCTGGATTATTTAAAAAATAACCTTTACGCCTGTGACTTTACGTCAAAGGAACAGTTAAAGGTTGGTTTTTTGACATAAAATATAATTAAAATAAAATAAAAACAATGATGTTTTGCAGACGTTTCGGAAACTTAATCTGTTTCGTTTCTCAATGCTAAATAGTCTTTCTCTTGTGTAATTCGTGAAATTACACAATTTTAATGTTTATATCATAACCATAGATACTTACTATACTCGAGTAAACTTTAACTTGGCGTGTGGATGAGTTGATATTGTGCGTATTATTGTATTTTCTCTTGCACACATAATTGAAGCAATGGCCCAAAACCATTGTTTATGTATAAACATACGTGAACAATGTTTTTGGGTTATTGCTTTAACTTTGTGTGCAAGAGAAAATGAAATAGTATGCATAATATCAACTCATCCACACGCCAAGTTAAAGTATACTCGACTATACGCTCACAGAAAAGTTGATTAGATTAGATATTCAAGATGCTAAGTTCTTCTTTTAGCATCGGTAACCATATTGTACAACAATCTACAGAATAATTTGATACGCATTTGTCTTCATTTAGTAAAATTATTGCAGATTCTTACGTATGTGGCGTAACTTATCACTAAATCCTAACTTTCTTTCTAGCTGGAGATATCTCTACCACTCGACTGTATCCAGTATAAGCATATGTGTGACCTATTACCGTACTAATCATAACTTATTTTCCAGTACTCGAGACCCAGACCCGCGAGGAGTATCCTGTTAAATTCCATAACTCGACTGTTCGTTAATGCTGTGCAATAAGCCAAGTCTGTACACTACACATATCCTGTTTTAATAATTGTATGCTTTTGGTATTTGCTTCTGCTAATCCTGGTATCCGTACACCGCGTTGCTGTTAGTGTATAACCGTTTAGTTAACCTTGCTTGATATTCGCAGCGCTGTATTTTGTGCTTTGCTGTAGTTTGTGCTTTGCTGTAGTTGTATAAGTAGGTAAAGAATGACAGTTTTGAGCCACCCCCCACCACTTTTTGCACCCCCCACTCCTACCCCCACTCCTCCCCGCCCCCTTTAGCCCCGCCCCCTCCCCCACTCCAGACACGCCCCCTTCCCCCACCACTTTGGCACCCCCCACCCCCTTTGGCACCCCCCACTCCAGCACCCCCCACTCCAGACACGCCCCCTTCCCCCACCACTTCGGCACCCCCACCCCCTCTACTTTAGCCCCGCCCCTTTCCCCACTCCAGACACGCCCCCTCCCCCACCATTTTGGCACCCCCCCCACCATTTTTTGCACCCCCCACTCCAGCACCCCCACTCCAGCACCCCCCACCACTTTTGATCCATTAACCTTGACCTCTCATGACCTTTGAGCACCCCCCACCATTTTTAATCCATTAACCTTAACCTCTCATGACCTTTGAGCACCCCCCACCACTTTGACACCCCCCTCCACTTTTTCGCCATAAATGGGTGGGGGCATACAGTAAATTCTATAAATTGGTGGCACAGTCCAAGAAAGTTTTGAACTAATCCTTTAAATTGAATCAAAGCAGTGTTATTCACACTATGCCCATGTGCACCTGGCATATTAGAAGAATACCACTCAGATAAAAATATCAAAGTGTATACCTGCTGTGATAATTGCGAACTACCTGGTAGGAAAGCGCCGACTGCATAATTGGTATGGATATCATGGTGGAATGTCCAAAGTGTCTAATAATGGAATTGAAAAACAAGCATATTAATGGAAAACAATTGTGTGATTTTACGGACGAAGAAATAAAGAAGTTTCCACTGCAATATTTGACTGAAGCAGTTTCTCCAGTTGAACTCCTCTTTGCATGGCCCAAATTACCGAGGGAGTACAGAGACAAGTTTGAATTACAAGTACAATTGCCCTGCTTTGTGCATTTTAACCGTCCAGAATGGCGAACACATGTCGACGGCCCACCACCCAGGCAATCCAAATGCCACGTCTGTAAATGGGGGCTACAAAAATGTTTAATTTTAAGTTAAGAATATAATAATTTTGAATAAAAACAATTACAAATGAATATGTTTTTGATTTTAAATACGAGTAAGTAAATACAATTCAAGAAAAGTGTTCGCCCTCCCATAAATCGATGAGCCGCCACTGAGAACAAGAAACCAGGTTATGATCTGAATCGAGATAGATGTCCTATACAATATTTAACAGTTAGTTTTATCTCGACCGAGGTCAATGCATTTATTATTATTAACTGATAAGTACGCGCAATTTAGATCGTTGGGTGCATCGCTTTTAAAAATGGTATAGGCAACCAACTATAACCCACAGTTTGAGACATATTGTAGGTTGAAATAAACAGTGTTTAAATATTTTAAAAAATTTCATTTCATAAAGCCATTTATTATTTTAATGTAACAATTGCAAAATTATAAAAATGTACAAAGGTGAGAATGCACTATCACTCAGTTTTTTTTGGAAGTGAAAACATTTGCAGCACATATTTCAAATTGTCCAACACCCCATCAATCTCAGATTGTTCTTTTCTGGATTCCTCGAGCAAATTGGTGATTTTTTCGTGTTGCCTCTCCAAGTTCTGGATTTCTGCAGAGATTACGGTCTTCCGGTGACGAAGTTGGGCAGCACATTTCCCGGATTCGGCCACAAGTGAACGATTTATGGCAGACAGAAATGAGTTCTTTGCCTTGTCAATGGTTCTTCTACTAACAGCACGTTTGCTTTTAATTTTGCCGACGAAACTGCTAAATAGAAAGTTTTCTTCGGTTTCTGTAGTTTCATCAGGCTGTTCCACTTCCGGTTCCTGATAAGTTGGGGTAGCATTCATTGGTCGAAGCTCCGAAAAACTACCCTTAGTTACTAGCAAATCGGAATCTACTGATTCTGCAGTGTGCAGGGTATTTAGTTTTTGATTAACTCTAGCCTCGAACGATAGGCTTTGATTTAATTCCGAGGGGGTTGCGGCCCAGAATTGAGACATTTTTTTTACGCTTTTTTTACCACTTTTACGAACAGAACGAAAGACTAGAACTGATGCATTTTACGACAAGACAATACATTAAATACATAATCAAATTGCTGAAATTGCAAGGGACAGTAAAGGCATTGATTCCTTAGTGAATTAGAAAAACTTTGTTGACTGATAAATTTCTTATCGGTCGCTGTATACATTTGAAATAAACTGCAAGTCAGCAAGTGGAATACCCTCTGCCTGAATATGGTGTGTGCGTTTAAGCTTATCTTAAGCGAAATAGCGCTTATAATAAAGTACCCATTGTTAATAGGTGGATAGGAAATTTAATGCTGAATAAAGATGACACAAATTCCTTGTATTGCAAGCGTTATTATTATGTCTTGATAAAAAAACATTAATTACCGAGATTAAAATTGCAACCGAAATGAACTGCACAAGTCCTTGCATTGCAAGCATTATTATTATGTCTTGATAAAAAAAAACATTAATTACCGAGATTAAAAGTGCAACCAAAATGAACTGAATAATAATAGTCATTTATTAGTCAAATTAATTTAATTAAAAAACCCAATCTCATTTGAGCGTATAAAAAGGAAAGTGTTTAGGATTAGACCTTCATTGACGGAAGTAAGCTGGACAATGGAATGTCCTCAGTGTCGAACACGGTTTTCTGCAAAAAGGAGTTTAACACGTCATCTTCGTGAGAGTTGTGTATACAGACAACGTAATCCACCAAAAAAAATTAAACTAAATAATTCACAAAACGATGAATTAAATCAGCCTGGTACGTCTTCGAGCACAAATGAGGTTATTTGCCCAGTGTGTTGTGAAAAAATACCGAAATCTAAATTAGCGGGTCATATGAGAAGTTTTACCCATAAAAAAGTGATTGATAAGGGTGAAGGGGTTGAAAAATTGCAAAGTGCATTTAAGAATCGAATTGCGAGTTACCGATTTTCTTCAAAGAAACATTATACCGATATTCCTCAGTTTTTCGAAGACATAAGAAGAAAAGTTTTCTCAGTGATTGAGGAATATGTTCAAAAATTCTTCAGCTTAAAAATTAATGTGGAATTATTTGGTCTATATGTCATAGAGGAAAAACAATTATCTGACATAAAATCGTTCAATACCAATAATCGAATTATAACACACTCAACTGATTTGATGAATGTGTATAATGATTTTAAAGAGGTGATTTTGGAAAAAGCATTAACTTTTCAGGAACGCGATTCAGGTAATATATCAATTATTTTACTTGTTTTGTTTAAAATAATACTTATTATTGTAGGATGGGCTATAAAGCATCTTAGTTTTCTTGAAGTCAATATCAACAAATACAATCCGTTATTTGCATCATCGTACATTAAATTGCCAAAACAAATAGAAAACAAAAAAGCTGTTTTAAATATTCAAAATAAGGATGAAATGTGCATGGCCTGGAGCGTGATCGCTGCAATATTTCCACCCAATGGGAAACCTTATAGAACGTCTTCCTATCCAAGCCCCTCTACATTGCTGAATTTTGAAGGTATTGACTTCCCAGTTAAATTGAAAGATATAACTAAATTTGAAAAGTTAAATAATATTTCTATAAATGTATTCGGGGTGAATAATCAATACAAAGATGGTAAAATGGTTAGTGAAATTGTAGGCCCCTTACATTTTACATCTCTTCGTCAAAATACACATGTAAACTTGTTACTTGTGACGGATGCTGAAGGGAATAGCCATTACACACTTATTAAGGATTTGTCGCGACTAGTATCTAGCCAAAGATCTAAACATGACGGTAAAAATTATATTTGTGATGGCTGTCTTCAATTTTTTAGATCTCCTGAGAAATTATGCCACCATGAAAGGTTTGACTGTAATCACATATGTACGGTATTACCAAACCCTGATCTACAAATTAATAAATGTGGTGAAACAATTGCTGGAAATATATTAAAATTTGTGAACATTGAGAAACAGTTACCGCTTCCATTCGTGATATATGCGGATTTTGAAAGTTTATTAAAGCCAATCCACCATAATGAACCTTGCGACAGTGAATCATTCACAGTTAAAACATATGAACATGAGCCGTATTCATTCTGTTTTTATATAAAATGCAACTTTGATGAGAGACTTTCAAAACTTGAATATTATCGAGGCATTGATGCCGCTGGCGTTTTTACTAAACGATTAGAACAAAATGTTTTAGAAATATATAGAAATTACTTAAAAAATATTGTAGAAATGAAACCATTAACTGAACAAGAGCAACAATTTTTCAATGATAGTCCGTTATGTCATATTTGTGATAAACCTTTTGAGGCAGATGAGGTTAAAGTTCGCGATCACTGCCACCTTACAGGCAATTTTCGTGGACCTGCGCACTCTACGTGTAATTTACAGTTTAAAATACCTACATTTCTACCGGTTTATCTGCACAATTTATCTAATTACGACTCACACCTATTTTTAAAAAAACTAGCCCTAAAGAAAGAGAAAATACAGGTTGTTGCACAAACCAAAGAAAAATACATTACATTTTCCAAATTCATTTTAGTAGATAAGTCAGACGATGAAAAGCCTAAGAATATTTATATGAAATTAAGGTTTGTGGACTCGTTTCGGTTTTTACCAGCTTCTTTAGATAAATTAAGTCAAACGTTAGAACCACATCAATGCCACGAGGTTAAAAAATTTTACAATAATGAAACACAGTTCAATTTATTAAGACGCAAAGGTGTTTTTCCATATTCTTACGTGGATTCGTTAGAAAAACTGGATGAGACTAAATTACCAACACAGGACCAGTTTTTAAATATTTTGAGTGGTGAATCAATTTCTCAGGATGATTATAATCGCGCTTGTGATGTGTGGCTAAATTTTAATTGTCAAACTCTCGGTGAATATTCTGATATTTACTTAGTGTCTGATGTTTTAATACTAGCCGATATTTTTGAAAATTTTAGACAGATCTGCTTACAGACATATAAATTAGATCCAGCGCAATATTTAACAGCACCATCATTCAGTTGGGATGCCATGTTGCGAAAAACTCGTGTCGAACTCCAACTCTTAACTGAAATTGATCAGTTGCATTTCTTTAGAAAAGGTATACGTGGTGGTATAAGTCAATGTAGTAACAGGAAAGCTATAGCAAACAATCCGTTAATTGAAAATTATAATCCTTCAGAACCGACTTCATATATATTATACCTAGACGCAACCAATTTGTACGGTTGTTCAATGAGTCAACATCTGCCTAAGGGTGACTTTAGATGGCTAGAAGATTATGAAATTGATAACTTTGATTGCACTACAATAAGTGACGAGTCTCCAAAAGGTTATGTATTAGAAGTCGATTTAGAATACCCACAATATTTGCATGATAAACATAATGATTTACCGTTTTGTCCTGAAAACGTCATACCTCCTAACTCAAAAGATCCAAAATTGATTCTTAATTTGCAAGATAAACAGAGATATATTATTCATTATCGAAATTTAAAACAATGTTTGGAACACGGATTAATACTCACAAAAATACATAAAGTCATTGAATTTTCACAATCTGCATGGTTGAAGCCCTATATTGACTTAACCACTAGACTTAGAAATGCTTCTAGAAATGCATTTGAACGAGATCTCTTCAAATTTATTATAAATTCTATTTTTGGAAAAACAATGGAAAATGTTGATAAAAGGGTTGATGTGAGGTTAATGTCACATTGGGAAAATAGAATAGGTAGCGTAGGTGCTGAACAGCTTATTGCACAACCAAATTTCAAATCTTGTTCAGTATTTACTGAAAATTTAGTAGCAGTTCAAATGGCCCCTTTAAAAGTTTATTACGATAAGCCACTTTACATAGGTTTCACCATTTTAGACATATCTAAAACTGTAATGTATAACTTTTTTTATAATTTTATAAAGAAGAAATATAACGATAACGTTTCTCTCTGTTACACTGACACAGACTCATTAATTTTAGAAATTTATACTAATAATGTTTATGATGATATTAAAGAAAATATTGAACTGTTTGACACTTCAAATTATTCTTATCCTAATGTCCATAATATTCCAAAAACACAGTCGGTCATAGGTAAATTAAAAGATGAGTATGCAGGCATCCCAATCGAAAGCTTTTTCGGCACTGGTGCGAAAGCTTACTGCGTTAAAGCAAATGATGTAAAAAAGAAAGCCAAAGGTATATCAAAAAGCGTTATAAAGAAGCAATTACACTTGATTGACTATAAACAAATTGTAGAAGACGGTGGATTAATATACCGTAAAATGTATGTATTCTCTTCACATCTTCACACGGTATATACTGAACTGAAAAACAAAGTTGCACTGTCAGCACGAGATGATAAGCGATATGTTATACCCGGGAGTACAAAAACTTTAGCATGGGGTCATTACTCCATCAATAATGAATACAATAACGCTGACCAAAATGATAATTTAACATGTCTTTTGTCACTAGCTGATAAAATAATTGAAATGGAAAATCAAGGTTTTGAATTTGATGAAAGTTTATTATAACCTTTTATAATTGTGTATGTTGTATAATGTTCATTTAATAAAATATTTATTACACGAATTTGTGTTTTTTTTCAATAATTCTTATGCAAATATTCAGTTAAAATCCTCTACAACTGTTTAAGAATCAGGGGGAGTATGGGTATAGGATGAATAATAAATAACGAAACAATAGTGTTCAATACGTTTTTATTGCTTATTTTGTAAATATTCATAAGTTATTAGGCTCAATGTTTTTGGTTGAGTGACAATGGGTTGATTAAGACGTTTATTATATTTTTGTTGGCGACAGCAATTTTCAAAACTCACAGGACCAAAATTGCAGTCAATCAATACACCACTTTTTAAATGTAAAGCCTTTCTAACCACTACACAATCAAAACAATGCAACAATGCAAACATTTGATGTCTCAGAGGTTGTTCCACTGTTATATTAATAAATTCTATAACTTGTATGTTGTATTTCCTGTGATTGAACACGTTGAAAACCTCATTGTTGTAGGAAGATGATACTGGATCGAGTTGCCATTCAGATTTAACGCATTTTTGACTAAATTCACTATTAAAGTAAAATACATCCACGTCTTGAAAGGTGTTTGTTAAGTTCAATAGGTAACTCATAAAACCACCAGCTATTACCCAACGTTGTCCTGGTAAACTTTCCAACACTTGATATACGTCAGGGAATTTTTCTTTTATTTGTTTCACCAATTCATAGTTCGTTGTGCAATAACTTAATACTGGATCTATGCACATCTTTCTTGAGCAATAGTCTGTTTTTTTCGAGTTGTTTACGTATACACCTTATATACTATTTCAGGTTAGGTGGGAGGCATACTGAGCTTGCAATAAACTCACAAAGATTATTAAAATGTTCACTTGATAAGGATTGTGCAAACGTGAGCTAATAAAATTGTTATGTTGCAGTATTTTTAGGTGAGGGTGGATAGGTGGGAATTTCATTATAAATACGAGTCCGTCACTACAGTCAATTATCATTAGAATATTAAGTTTATTAAAATGTGGATGTCGTACGTAGAAGAAATCAAAGTTGTTGATTTAGAAAGTGGTGTAAAACATTTAAGGCAACAATTTTCAAATATGCAGTTCGATGCTGAACACGAAGCGATCTATGGAATGGGTAAATTCTTCACAGAAGACTATTGTACTGATCTGGCCAAAAAGTACAAACAAGCACGTGAAGTATGTGAAATGTTTTTGACAGATCTTATATGCGAGGAATGCCTTGTAGACGATCTAATCGAATTGGATTTAGAAAATGAACTCCATCAGCTAAAACGGTTTTTAAGACCAGACCTTGCAAACAGATTAAGGAGTGAAGACGATAGTGACGAGGGGATTTCTCTAAATTGAAATTATATTTGTTACTCTTTGGTGATAAAATAAAAACATAATTAATATTTATTGTTTTATTTCTAAACTCATGACATCATAAAATTTTCATACAGGTAATATACATTAGAAAGTGCACACATACACTTATCATTTGAATGAAAAAAACATTTTGCGCTGGATTTCAATAGAGGTGGTTGCTCTTCTAATTCCAAAACAGGTTGTGTAATAAATTGCCTGATGTATTTTGCCTTTTCTCCTCCTTTCACGTAAACGCACTCAGCAGATGTAGTCAAGTTCTTAATAATTTGCCCGAACATATGTAGTGGTGTAAACCCATCACTCCATTTAATGCAATGATGATTTCTTGTTAACCAGTAAGCTTGTTTTTGTAAGTCTGGTGAAAGCATCTCAAACGGATAAGGTGGCTTAAAAATATAATGACATACTTTCATCCCATCATAGCCAGCGAACTCCTTGACGATAAACTTGTTGTTTTCAGTTTTAAATCCTTGAAAATCGATAACGAGTTTCATATTTTTAAGCTTTCTCACTTTTAATAAGCAGAACTCTTCTCTGTGTTCTCTCAACTTACTCTCAACAGACTAATAATGTGCCTCGTTATATAGGTAAAAAAACTTGTCATGCGCAATTTTTAACGGATTATATGTGTAATATTTCTCATGCAGTATGACACAATATGCATTAACATTTTTAGTAGGGGTGCCAGTCTCAAATTCTATTCTCATAACCACTGATCCAGTTTGCAAAGCTTCTTTTTGACGTGAACAATCAATATGAACTAGTGGTGCAATTGCATTGAATTCTATCGGGTTGAATATCGGTTGATTTATTTTATGTGGGTAATAGGATTGTTGAAAATCAGCAAACATTTTGTAGAGAGTTGCATATTTGTTACGTTTGAAGTCTAGTTGTAGATCACTATATGGGTATCTCTTAGAATTCAAGAAAATTCTTATGTTTTTTAGATCACAATTATCAAATTTGCTCATATCAGATGTAATTTTTCCTTTCTTATTTTTTTGAAGACCAAATAATGCATGTTTAGCAGTTTCAACTTTATTAGATGTCTTAGCATTCCACGTATGTTGGATTGTGTCAGGTATAGATTGATATTCAATTAATTCCCTGCTTCTAAATCTTAGAGGTAGATCAACGTTCTTACTTATAATTTTATTTAATCGTATTTGTTCTGACATGCTTACTGTCACATGTGGTACTCTCCATAATAATTTAGAAATGGTAATTTTTGGTTTTTCAGTTTCATCGCCACTTGTAACACTGTCTAAATCATTACTACTACGTATCAATACCAATTCTTGTCGCATATTAATTATAATTTTTTGAAAATCCTCAAAGAATCCAAGCAGAAAACTTAATGGAATGCAAACGTTGAAATCTCCATTTTCATCTGCTATAATTTTAGTTCCCTCACCTTTCATCTTTTTCGGGAACCACCCAGCATTTTGCATAAAAATACTCTCGTTTTCATTTAATGATAGATAATGAAACATAGTTGAAACCAAACCAACATTTCTTACTGAATCTATTACAACACCACCTAATTCATACCTAATTTCCCGAAACAAAAAAGTAATACCATTATTAATAAATTCCAATTTTTTAGCTGCAGTTCCATCATCTTTTGTTAATTTTCCTTCGATGTATAAATAGCTAGTGCACGGAGCAGTATAGGCATCTAAATCTTGAATGGTAATTCTTGTTTCATCATTATAATCTAGAGTTCCAGATGTATTGGGTTGATATGTATGATACTGATATTCTGCTACAGAATTGTCACTAAAAGGTTGTTCGGTAATATTTAACAATTCCATTATACTAACACTTCGAATCCAAGTGACCGTAAAAACTGTTTATTTTCCGATGTTAATCTGCTGAAAGTGTTTTTAGAACTGCGGATTTTCTTCTTACTGCTCCTTTTATAGTGATGCACAGGTGACCTCGAATTGAATATTAATACCATTTCCTTAGTGAATTGATTTTCTGAGATGCAAGCTAACTGTTCTGACTTCGTTTTGAAAATTGACGAGATTCCCCTCTTGATCAACTATTCTGATTGTAATGTTGTCAATGGTCTTGACGCTCACCGGGAAGTAATGAATAGTTGTGGGTGCTTCCACTATTTTATATCCAACTGGAACTGTTGGAAAAAACTGATGAATAATGTGGACAGGTTTTCCATTAAAGAAGGAACCAACCGCAATGTTACACTCGATACAGATGACATTCACTTTAGATATGCGTACGGTGTGATCAGAAATATGTTTCACATCAGCTTCCAACTCTCTGTTATCGAATCCTAATACTGAACCAATAGAATCGCTTCCTTTGAAATGTATTCTTCTATTCATCTTTATAGCTACTTTAGATGTATTCATATTCAAAGAAATCAAAATAACTGCACCTTCATCCAGTTCCTTTACTGCGTCCACTATGCTTTTTATGATATCAGAAAGCTCATAGCATCCCTCATCAATTTCGGCTGTATACCCATCATTCTCTCCCCACACAAATTTGTTGTTCCTATTGTCAATGTTTGGAATTGTATTATAAGTATCAAAGTGTGTCAATCCTATTTCGTAATCTATATCATCCTCTAAATATATGTGAGGATTCAAATCATAATCTAATTTAGATGAATTACCACTAAGAATTAAAGTCGGAGCCATATTAACACGTTGACAATTTATTAGTAAATGAATACATAACATTATTTACATTGATTATATAAAAAAATTAAACATAAGTGTCCACAAACATATGAGCTATTATTTTGTACAGAATCATAATTGTATTTTATTTTATTTGAGCTACCATCACTTAAAAAATATTTTATTAACTCTTCTGGGGGTCTTAAATTCCCATAACTATCAAAATAAACTATTTTTTGGTTTTGCTTGAAATATGCAATCCAGTGAGTTCCGTCTCCATCATTATCATCTAGATTTACTATCCCAGATTCATTTTTCTTTATTCCTTTTGGAAGTGTATCTTTCATGAAGACGCCTCGAAAATATGGAATTTTAAGTTTTTTCGCAAATTTTATTAAATCTATATTAGTTAGTGGTCGGTGTGGTAGCTTTATTAGTTTTTTTTATAAGTTTTAAGGTATAATCCTAAGCCTTTCTTTTCATGGGGGCCTAAATATAAACCCTTCCCTTTAGTGGTCTGTTCCATTGCTAAATTATGTCTCATTTGTTCTGCTATCACCTGGCGATTTGCTTTGGCATCGTTAACTGCTTTTGTAATACCTGCCACGCCTCCTCCCACAGCCCCTAATGCCCCCAAGAGAGGTAGCAGGAAAGGGAGAATGCCTCCTCTTTTTGGAGCGGGGATAACTCTTCGTCTAGGTTTTTTAGAGGGCGATTTTTTTTTTACTGCAAACTTCAAATTCATATTTCCACCTTTCTTCTTCCTTGGATTTCTTCTGCGCTTAAGCCCCATTCCCACTTTACTCTTTAGTTTCATTATTCCACCGACTCCCAGTGCAGCGAGTTTTTCACCAAAACCCGAATCAGGTGCTTTTACACGTTTAAATGCAATTTTGGCTAATTCCCTATCCGCTTGATTTCTTCTTTCAACGTCTTGAAATGTAGAATATGCTATATCGTGTTCTCTACACGCCTCGTCTAGAGGATTAATTCCGGTGTCGCCGCGTTGTAGACGTTTTGCAAGTTTGGTTCCCGGTCCACAATAATTATAACCAGGTATATGTAGTTCCACGGGAAGTTTATTTATTATGGTATTGATCAAACCACGTCCACTCTTTTTAAACTTTCTAGCACAAGTGAGCGGTGAACTTTTGCTCCGATCCATTATATACTGAATCGCACAGCTAAATGAATGTTATTTTGTGAACTCACTCTTTATATATAAAGCAGGAAACACTGATCTATCAGTTTGTAACGGTTCTCTTTTTAAGAAAGTTCTGTTTTACGATAAGATTGATGTGAAAAATGCAAATTCAACAGCAAACAACAATTTTACCAATTGTAAATCATGACGAGATTTCAATGACCAACACTTTTCAAAAGCATGGTATTTTGTTCGGTGGACTGTCGAAACGAGGACTTTTGGTTGGAAGTTCTGGGTGTGGAAAAACAAATGTCATGCTCAGTTTATTGGAACATCCTAATGGTTTACGATTTGAAAATATTTATTTATATTCCAAATCCCTATATCAACCCAAATATGAATTTCTGAGATTTTTAATTAAACCTATGGCAGAAATTGGATATTTCGAATTTAATGATGGTGATGAAGTAATACTTCCAGAAGAAATCAAGCCCAATTCAGTGATCATATTCGACGATTTAGCGTCTTGCAATCAAAGCATCATCAAAAACTATTTTTGTTTCGGTCGTCATAGAAACACTGACTGTTTTTATTTATGCCAGACTTATTCCTCTATTCCCAAACAACTGGTAAGAGATAATGCTAATCTTCTTATAATATTTCCACAGGATATGACCAATCTAAAACACATTTACGATGATCATGTAAACGTTGATATGCGTTTCCAAGATTTCAGAGAACTTTGTTCATTTTGTTGGGAAGATAAATACGGATTTGTTGTAATAGATAAAGATTGTGCTATCAACTCTGGAAGATATAGAAAAGGATTTGATAAATTTATTCATATAAAGGGTGAACATTAAATACTATCAATCAGTCACCATGGATAATCGAGTGGTTGCGGAGCTGTTAAAGGCGAGGAAGGCGCTAAAGCAAAAATATCACAACTTGAAGAATGATATTGCCGAATCACAGTTTTTGTTGGAGAAAAATTATAAACCGATAACACAACCGCTTAATGAAATAGTTTCAACTCTCAAAGTTCCTCCAAAATTAAATTTAAAAGAAGAATTAAAAGAAGAAAGCATCAAGGATAGTTTTAGACCAAGTACCCAACCACTACATGACTATTATCGTTTGACAGCTCCTATTGATTTGGGAGAGCAGACATTTGAGTTTGATTCAACTCAAACCCAACCCGAAATTGTTGAGAGTTTTTTTGATGAAACTTTTCCTTCGACAATAGCAGATAGTGAAACAGAACATCAGCGTTATTTAAGCCAGTTTAAAATACCACTACCTCGAGCGTATATTGAAGATAGAATTAATGATACTAAGGGAGATTTTGATGATACCTTTGGCGTTAACTTTGACCCATTTAGAAAAAGCTATGCAATTGGTGATTCATCCGTTGATTTTGAGGGAGCTAACTTCATCATTAATGGCGAATTTAAGTACATTGGTACACCAGGATTATATGAACTAATGTTCAAAAAACATCCAGCAGGTTATCGGCCAACAGATGTAGATCAATATATTGATATTATTAAAAGGACGAATACCCAGTTTTTAGGTTATGATCCTCAAAGAGGTCTATCTACATCAAATGCAAGTAAATTCATAGATATTATCAAACCGCGAGTTACGAATTTATATTCGATGTCACAAGAACGGAGGAGAAATCCAAGCGCATCGAGTGTGAGATCCACCTCAGAAGGAGAGCAAAGACCAAGATCGAAGTCGATTCCTGAACCAGTGAGGAAAACAAGGAGTCAAAGTAAGAGAGGTGGAAAACTAACGATGATGGAATTCAATAACAAAAATATTGAATATAAACATTTTGATGATTATAATGAAATTGTAAATCGATTAAAGCTGCTCATTGCATCACAGTTAGCAGGGAATAATGGACATAACAACGAAATAGTTTCGATAATAGAGGAGTTAAAGGAGGGTAAAATAATTAGATAAATAGTGTGCATGGAAAAGTTAAGGCTTAATTTACTGTGCTACTATATTGATCGAAACCGTACTTCTCTTCTTTCTATTATTCTACAACATGACTGACATTAAGAAGGAAATAGTAAACGAAATTCATAAACCAGTTAGAAAATCTTTCAAACGAAGAAGAGTAATTGTTAAAGGTCTAAATGATCTTCTTCAAGCAGATCTCGTAGAGATGATCCCTTACGCTAAAATAAATAAAGGTTATAAATATATTTTAGTGGTCATTAATGTATTCTCAAAATTTGTTTGGTGTGAACCTGTGAAAAATAAAAGTGGAAAAGAAGTTTCACGAGCAATGGGAAGAATCCTTTCAAATATCAAACTGCTACCTAAAAATTTGCAAACAGATATGGGAAAAGAATTTTACAATAAAGAATTCAAGGAATTAATGGATAAGTGGAAAATTAACCATTATAGCTCTTACACACATCTTAAAGCAAGCGTTGTTGAAAGAGTGAACAGAACCCTAAAAAATAAAATGTGGAAACTGTTTAGCTTACAAGGAAATTACAAGTGGTTAAATCTTTTACCAGACATTGTTGCGGAATACAATGACACCAAACACAGAACGATTGGAAGAAAACCTAAAGATATTAAAAAGAAAGATGAAAAACACTTGTTGCAAACTGTATATAGTCATTTGAAAATAGTCGATCCAAGGAAGCAAAAATTTAAAGTAAACGATTGTGTGAGGATTAGCAAATACCGAGAAGTCTTTTGCAAAGGATATACTCCAAACTGGTCTAATGAAATTTTTAAAATTATAAAGGTTCATAAAAGTAATCCTAGAACTTACCTTTTAGAAGATCAGGAAGGTAATTTAATTCAAGGAGGATTCTATGAGCAGGAACTTCAGAAAGTAAAACATCCCGATATATATCTTGTGGAGAAGGTTTTAAGAAAAAAAGGTGACAAGCTCTATGTGAAATGGCTGGGATTATCCAATAAATTCAATTCATGGATTTCTAATAATCAAATTGTATAATATATTACTCCTTTATCTTTTTTTTTTTCACCCTTAATAAAACAATTTTTAAACATATATTTCTTTTATTTTATCACACACATGGTACATAATTGGTTTCGCTAACATTTCATTTAAATCTATCATTAAATATGTTACATCTATGATTATTTTCTAAAATAGGACTGATAATATTTGAGATTTTCTCTACTCTTCTATTAAACCGCATTCGGTCAATGGATAAAAACTCCCAATATCGCTTCCTTGATGATTGATATGCAAAATTCCATGTAACCATAAAATATGTTTTATTATTTTCTGTATTAAATGTTACTTTCTTCATTATTCAACTCTTCCACAGCACTCAAGTTCAAATAATTCCGGGTAAATGTAAATTAATTCCATGAGCATGCAAACGTTTTCGTTATTACAGTTTTCGAGCGGCTGAAGCAAATTCATTACATTTTCAAACACATCTCCGTTTTGCCGCTGTAGTCCGTTTTGCACAATTTTTAAGTAACTTGAAAACTGTTGCCTTCTCAGCATATCAATTCTATACTTGATAAGTGGTAACGCTTCCCACAACTTGCAGATGGATTCATACCCCATGTAAATGTACGAGTTATTTTTTACAATTTTGATCACTCTCGAATAGGATATTTTTTCAAACTGTATCGTAAAATTTTCAGCATCTATCTGCTCTGCTTTACCGTTGGTATATAGATAATTGGTTATAATACCTTGGTATGTAAGAAATTCATTCCACTCACTTTCGCCAAAAATTATTGTGTCCAATTTATTGCCTGTTAGTTTTATACATGGTGCGTACCAGAAGTCATATGATAATCCAGTCGACACAAATTTACTTTTTGATTTATTCAGTTGATGTTTTCGTTCACCAATTACAACTAGATCATTCTTGTTTTGAGGTGCATGAGGTAAACTTCCAGATAAATCACTTTTTAGTTCAGGTAGACTGAAGATACTGCCACACTGAGTCATCTTGAATACTGTTCAACACAAAAACTTTCTAGAACTGTGAATTCCCACCATTTTATAGAATTTACTGTATACCCCCACCCATTTATGGCGAAAAAAGTGGAGGGGGGTGTCAAAGTGGTGGGGGGTGCTCAAAGGTCATGAGAGGTTAAGGTTAATGGATTAAAAATGGTGGGGGGTGCAAAGGTTAAGGTTAATGGGTCAAAAATGGTGGGGGGTGCTCAAAGGTCATGAGAGGTCAAGGTTAATGGATCAAAAGTGGTGGGGGGTGCTGGAGTGGGGGTGCTGGAGTGGGGGGTGCAAAAAATGGTGGGGGTGCCAAAATGGTGGGGGAGGGGGCGTGTCTGGAGTGGGGAAAGGGGCGGGGCGAAAGTAGAGGGGGTGGGGGTGCCGAAGTGGTGGGGGAAGGGGGCGTGTCTGGAGTGGGGGGTGCTGGAGTGGGGGGTGCAAAAAGGGGTGGGGGGTGCCAAAGTGGTGGGGGAAGGGGCGGGGCTAAAGTAGAGGGGGTGGGGGTGCCGAAGTGGTGGGGGAAGGGGGGCGTGTCTGGAGTGGGGGGTGCTGGAGTGGGGGTGCCAAAGTGGTGGGGGAAGGGGGGCGTGTCTGGAGTGGGGGAGGGGGCGGGGCTAAAGGGGGCGGGGGAGGAGTGGGGGTAGGAGTGGGGGGTGCAAAAAGTGGTGGGGGGTGGCTCAAAACTGTCATTCTTTACCTACTTGTATATTAATAGCTTTTAAGCCCTGGTAACTGTAATTAGAATAGAACTTGTAGAATAATCTCCGTAGTTAACAATCTTATTCCTGTAAAATATCCTGAATAAATCTAATTGTGATATCAAACTGTGCCTTTTAATCCGAAACAAAGTCTAATTTTCCCAACGACCCACTGGAATATTCCGTTTCTTCACTGTAGCTGCCTGAGTAGTGGTGTTTCTGCACTATAAACGGAAACTGGCCTACAAACTGAAGTACGTCACAACATCGTCTGACAACCACGTTTCTGTAAGCATCATAACACAAAAATCCTTTTCCTGTCCCAAATTTACAAATTCATTAAATCCCGTGAAAATAGACCTGATGTTAAGATGCCCAATTCGCATATTAAAATACCGTTTTATTTAATATCGCAAATTTACAGTAATTGATAAGATAATAAGAAATTATGCAATCATCGTGTAACAATACGTTATTCTTCTTATTCTTATGATTTGTCTATAAAATGGCAGTATCAAAAAAAAAAAGGTTTGTAAATATTTTATGTATAAACGTATCTAAAAAACTAAATCCAAATAGAGCAGTAAATATTAGAAGACGTATGGGAATATAAAAAAAAGAACAAAACTAATTAAGCAATTATTTCAAGCAAGTTAATAAACTAATAAAAGACTGATAAGACACAATAAAATCAATTACCCACAGGACACTTGGTCCCAAATAAAGAAAACTATAGAAAAAAGGGGCAGATTAGCAGCAAACCCCATACATACATACAATAATACCAAAATAAACATATAAGTACCCAACCTAATATTTCATTATCATCAAATAATATATTTTTCTTTTTAACCAGCAGGAACTCGCAGAAAACATATTATCTTATGTGAAAAAAACTCTTATTCCTTAAAACTGATAATAAATAAATGCATAAATTATGCTATAATATATGTTACAAAATACAAACAGAAATATTAATTTGCCAATCCTACGATTTCAAACATTACTATAATATTAAGAAATTCAGATGTTTGTTTAATATTCTCAAGTAACAAGAGATAAAACTACTACTACTACTTATCTTATTACATAAAAGTATATACGGCTGATTAAATGATAATCGCTTATGACAATATAACACAGTTAGAAGAAAAAAGAGAAGTAAGTTTTCCAGAATAATTCTTATGTTAAAACTTCAGAGCCATCATGACACTGGCCAATTGCACATACAAAAAACATAATTTTCCATAATCCACATGATAGCGTAGAATCCCTGATTCCAATCTTCTTTTTTTTATTCATTTACACCACCCGGAATGGTACTTAAAGGTAAGCGCTCATTTGTTCGCATCGAACGGACGAATCGGACAAAAATGATTAATTCCATTATTTTAAATGAAACAAGAAGCATTTTTTTGCGTATCAAACCACTAACTCCGGTTAGCTGAGGTTTAGCTCGTGATTGGTGTATTTTTAAATTGGAATTTATTTCAGCCAAATTTAAAATTACCAAATAAAAATTTTCTTCTGTTCGGTTTTTCCGATGCGTCCGTCCGATACGAATAAATGCGCGCTTACCTTAAGTGTCTAATGTTGTTTAACTTACTAGATCATCCTCGGATTTTAACACTATTCGATTATGCTTATTTCCCGCATATACCATGCCACGGTATGTCCAGACAGCTTTACCCATAATGTTTTTAACTTTTTTAAATAGTTTTAAATTCCCTTCAGTTAGGAATTCCGTAAACATAACCTTTGATCCTTTTAAAAGTTTTTTTATTGTAAAACACAATATCACGCAGCTACTGTGTGCAGAATTTAACAGCAAGAGGCCTGGGTTTTTTCTCATTCTTTTTGCCGAAGCGATAACAACTATTTATGTCCGTTTTTTCCAATTTAATGTTTTTAGTATTTAGCAATTTAGAATTAATTAACTTCAATACCTTATCATAAATATCTTCCTCGTCCTCTTGCATCCCATGAACTATGAACTATATAATTATAATTATAGTGCCATTTAAGATCCAAATTTGTATATTTGTTCTCGGAAATGACCATTTGATCTTTTAGACACTGCACATCATTTCGTATTTCACTTAAGGCAGAATTAATACTTGATTCAAATTTATCAAATTTTGCTAGAAATTCATTAAGTTTTTTCTCATTACTTTCAACATCAGTTACCGTGGTAGTTTTGTTAGTTAAAAATCCCGATCTAATTTCCGCTTTAAGGTCACTTAAGCCTTTCTGAAATTCAACGGCAAGTTGGTCGACCCGGGTATTCACTTCTTTTATAGTAGATGGATTTCTTGCCATCGCAAACAAACTTCACTTTTTACGTATTACTAATCACTTTAACCACGCTTTGTAATGATTATTTTATAATTTTCCAGGGTATAAACCACTTTAAACTTAAAATATCTACGGAGCTCACAGCTACTGTACTCACTCTTCGACTTTCGCCATAACACCTGCCATAACACCTGCCCAATTCCTATCCTAAGGAAATCTCGTTTGTTAGTGGAGATCTGCATGCTCATTATTTACTAAAACCTCTCATGCTGTACGATTCTTTAAGTTATGACCTTAAGAAACAAATAAATTACTTGGAATTACATCATCATGGGTTGAGGTACAGTAGTGGTTACGTCCGCGACAATGATCTAAATGAAATATTGCGCAATCATCTACTTAATGGCGCTACTAACCTTGTGTACGTAAAAGGTAATCAGAAGAAGGAATTTCTGGAAAAAAGATTACATGCTTTAGAGCAAACTTCAGCGGTGCCATCTATCATCAATATCGAACAGCTTAGTGAAGAGGTTCAAAAGTTCAACAAAGATTTACCTTATTGTTTAAATCATTGTACTATTAATAAAAAAATTGTATGTAGCTTAAGAGATGTCTTCAATCTTTATAATTATTGGTTATATTCTAGTTTACCTAAATACATATGTATTTTATTAATGATTTTTAATTTCTTCACCTCCCCTCCACCCCACCTCTTTGATATTATCCTATATGCAAGCATCATATACTTTTAGTGTCTAGTTAGACATAGTAAGAGTTAATATGCGCTCTGATAACTTTAACTACTTGTTAGAAAATCATTTATTTAAATTACAAAAGTTAAACGAAATGATTCAGTTTTATCAGAAGAAACAAAACATGTTTCCAAGCTTGTAAAATTAAGCCTTAGAGATATCATAATGACTGCTTGTGTGTTTGGAAAACAGTTACATGCTACTACAGCACGAAGAATAACTCCTACACCAGTGCCTGTTCAAAAAGCTGATAAAAAGTGTGAAGTTTGTCATAAAAACGTATTCATTCTTCTGCATCAGGGAATCACGCCAAATTCTAAAAAAATAAATAGAAATAAGAAAATGGCCAAAATATGTCAAGATAAAAACGATCGTGACATGATATTTATGCCGTGGGGCATATTGCTATATGTGCGGACTGTAGTTCTTCTCAGAAAACATGTGTAATCTGTGGGATACGTTTGCATGCTGCAGTTCGTATAAAATAATACATAAATTTCACTAACTATGGTGCTTTCAAATAGACATTATTTGATAATAAAGTATTAGTGTCTCACTTATCATGATGCAAACTTCACAATTTATACTGCTCAATGTGGTATTATAAAATGTGGTCTGCGTACATCGTTCATATAATTCAACTGAAGCTTTTGTGTGCTACGATAATCCTCAAGAGGTTAAAAATAATTCATGCTCTTCAGAATGGATGAAAATGACGTTTCAATAATAGTAAATTGTCTACGTATTCCTCTTTAAATAATACTGCAAGCTTTAAGATAAAAATGAACTTTAAGGATAATAGCACTAAAGAATTGAGTTAGATCTCTCTCTTTCCCCCTTCACCCACACTTGAACCTTCGGTGTATTCAAACCCCACTCCTTCAGATGTCTCAATTGAAGTTTTGCTTTATTACCTAGCGGTTGCTCTTCAATTTTACTGCTCAAGTGTATAATTAGAATTGTTCAACGTAGAAAGTGTCTGTTTATATTAAATTGGAAAATACATAAAAACATCATGTGTGACTCATCAACATCGCTAAAAGAAGCTATTGATTTTCTACGTTCTGACTTGTTTATATATTAACATTCCAAAGCTATGACTAACCTCAAGCCTTATGCTTGAAAAATAAAAACATATATATCTCTATCTTTGTCTTACCTATAGAGGCTGAATAAAATAATTAAATAATAACTGTTCAAATAGGTTCAATCTGTGAAGCCTACGTGTGAACACCTGCGCAATGTTTATATATTAACATTCCAAGACGATTTTGTTTACGAAAAAAGCACGTATTGTTTTAACTATATTAAATTAAATTTTTCTACCATAGGCGTACCCCCATAAAATTAATATTATACCCCCTTTCAAGCATTCTTACCTACGCCTATGCTCTTTGTTTACATTAGCCCCGTCTTCGCCTCGAGCTTATCGCTATGACGTCATCGCCTGCAGCGCCCTCTGCAAAAATGCGGCGACTAATTTTAGAACTAAAAGCTTCCGGTCATTGCTGTCTGCAGACTTCTTAAAGCCTCCTCCAGGTCCTGGGTCCTGGGATTCTGAAGAGCTGAAGAGCTGAAGACCTGCTGCTGCAATCTCGAAGCGTTAGACCCCCACCCTGAAGCCCTCCCCTTTAGCTCTAGCACCCCTGCTAAAGCCTAAGAGCTTCTGGTGATTGCCTGCAGCATTTCAGCTCTTCTGCGAACCCCCAAAGTGCAGCTACATGTATAACCCCTATCCGAGGGCTCTGCTGATGGACATGCGTCATCCGGAGCGAATGGCCTTGAAAGTGGCGTTGAACTCCCTTAGTATATCTACTCACGCCAGATGTTCATGAATTAAATCTCTCTATTGACAACTTACACTACGAAATTGCGCTTCCGTTAAAAGTTATAAGTCACCGCTACTACTCGGCTCTTACTTATCTTAGCACCTACTAGGGCGTGATTTAGGCAGTCTTTTGACATTTGCTATTGGTGTATAAGTTGTTGTTTTCGGGACTTTTAGAACGTGCTAAAATGGAAAACTCTATCATTGCAAAAGATATTGTTAAGCAGGTGAAGCGTTTCAACATGATCGGACGCACTTTAGAGTTTAAAATTAAACCCATACCAGCTAAAGAAGAACCTGAGAAATGGGTAAAAGATGCTATTAACCTGATCATTAAAAAAGGTACTAAAGGACTTCAAGCAAGTGATCAGATCAGGTTCTGCAGCAAAAATTTCGGGCTAGGCGATGCATGGATTGCTTTTCGTGAAGCCAGTAAGGTTACATATTTGGGGTGTTATTAATAGTATATAAAGTCGAGTAAACTTTAACTTGGTGTGTGGATGAGTTGATATTGTGCATACTATTTCATTTTCTCTTGCACACAAAGTTAAAGCAATAACGCAAAAACATTGTTCACGTATGTTTATACGTAAACAATGGTTTTGGGCCATTGCTTCAATTTTGTGTGCAAGAGAAAATACAATAATACGCACAATATCAACTCATCCACACGCCAAGTTAAAGTTTACTCGACTATACCAGTCCAACTACAGTGGCCTCAACACGTCTACTTTCTGTTTGGGTGTAACGTCTGTGAAATTGCCAGCAGGAAATGGTAGAGGAAGGCGTTATAACCGTTTCGAAGAGGAGTGCAATATGCGTCGGGGAATTATAACCATAAACAATAAAGACGATTTGTGCCTTTCTCGATCATTAATAGTAGCGATTGCATACTGGAAAACTTCAGACCAAAAGAGCACTTAAATTGGTGGAGGAGTCCAGGGTTGTAATTCCACAGGAAGGATGCGGCATACCTGAATTGGAACAATTTCAACGTAATTTACAAAACTATAAAATTGTTTTTAAACGCAATCTGAAAGAAAAGGAGTATACCAAATTTGATCCAAATCGATCAACAAATGGCCTAGATATTTTGGTGTAGTGGTGAAAAGTGAGACACACTGTATATAATATATGTAAATATTGTTTGTAGTTTATTTGTGGCGGATAATTAATATTCATTAAACTTATTTCTGGGAATCACGCCAAATTCTAAAGAATAAATAGAAATAAGAAAATGTCCAAAATATGTCAAGAGTGTAGTATCAAAGGCAAACCTAATATATGTAATGGTATTTGTTCGATATTATGAATTATGTATGGAGAATTCAATAAACAGTTCAAGCCGTACATTCATATTATTATTTTCTTACCTGCAACATTCAAAATTAAAAACTTTACAGTTGTTACTTTGCTTACTTCGTTCAAACAGTGAATTACTACTATAACCGTAAATGCCATGTTATTCTACCCTAATTATTCCCTCGAACAAATTTAAATAGAAAAATATTATTATACCCTTCATTCAAATTAATACAATGATATTTATGTGTTAGCCATATCGCTTCTCCAAATTTGTTGGTAGAAGTTTCATAGAAAATGGTAGCTTAGAGACATAATGTGCTGTTTTATAACCATTATTAGCTGCCAGCTTCATAACAATAAACTTATTTTTCATCAATTGAACCATTGCATTTCCAAAATTAAGGGCATATTCTTATATCTGCAAGCCTCCTGATTACAAAAACTTTAAGCCAAATATTGCAACCGCCTTTTAAGTCTACAAGATTTTCTGGTGTTCCTAACGATTACCTGTACTTTGAGATTATAATGAACTAACTTGATAACATACATCATTCTCCTTAAATAATTTAGACCAGTCTAACTATCTTTATCATTGGATTATATCGGATTAGACGACATCCGTTGTTAATTCACTTCAATACCTCAATACTTCTTTATTCTTCATTTCGCTTTATGATTGAGACAAGTATTTTGCTTTCAGTACCGTTAGAATATTTCTATTATGATTTTCTCTCTTATCTTCTTCAATCATCTTAGATTGTTTATTGAACTTCTTAAGTTATCTTATCTTATGTAATAATAATTACACAATTCACAGGGAAAAGAGCAAGTTTTGGTGAATATTCATAAGTCGGCCTAGGCCGCTAAAACATGAGAATGCTTTACCATAACCATCGCAAACGAGTGATGAACAACAAAACGCTATGTACGAAATTATAAAGTAATCTGTTTCATATTTAATATTTAATTATAAAATTATCCACAATTGGGACAATGCACTATACGTGCATTACCTTGAACACTACATCGGATGTGTAATTCAACTTGTCGAGACAAGTTGTAACCCGAGATGAGGTCATTGACCTTGAACACTATACCGGATGCATAATTCAACTTGTCTAGGACAGGCCAATGTTGCGCCTTCCCCAACTTAACCTAACATTGCCCATTATGTCTCTAAGCCACCATTTTCTATAAAACTTCTACCAACAAATTTGGAGGAGCGATATGGCTAACACATAAATATCATTGTATTAATTTGAATGAATGGTATAACCATGTTTTTCTATTTAAAATTGTTCGAGGGAATAATTAGGGTAGTAGACTCCGGCCGCTATAAGAACAAGCCACCAACGTCATCAAAGAATATCTGCGCGGTCGTCCATCGAAGTCCCTCTAGCATAAGCGTATCATCATAATATTTTTAAAATCTGTTATTCGCAGCGTTGAGTTTGATAAATGCACGTCACTACTTACTTTGTAGAAGCATGGTATCGCCAAAGCTAGCGCAGCCGTTGCAACGCCCCTGGCTTGTTCTTATAGCGGCCGGACTCTAACAGGGCATTTACGGTTATAGTACGTTAATTCACTGTTTTAACGAAGTAAGCAAAACAACAACTGTAAAGTTTTTAATTTTGAATGTTGCAGGTAAGAAAATTATAATATCCATGTACGGCTTGAACTGTCCATACATAATTCATAATATCGAACAAATACCATTACTTATATTATATAGTAACTAGTTTTATAAATACATTTCTTGAACATATGTACAATACCAGCTTTACACTAAATATGAACCACAAAATACAATCTTGTACAAATTAAGGAAAAATACTTATTATATCAAAACGTTTATTATAATGATATTACAAGAAAAGCATAATAAAAAATTACTTAAATTTTCACTTTCTTATATCCATAAGGCACACTGAGCTATGGTCATCAGAGAATTTCCTTTTACTTGAGTGAGGTCTATATGTTTTAGTGTCTGTTCTCGTAACCTCATCATGCTCCTGTTCTACGAATGTTTTTAGACACTATGTATACAGGAGGAGTGTCATTGAGCACCATGTCTTTTATACTGTCAAAATTTATTAAGTGGCAAGTTGCGTAATTAATTGAAATCCCTTTCACTTTACAAATTAAATGGTCTTTATTATCCGAATGCACTTTATACGCGTAATTTTTAGGACCACGAGACACAAATCTGTAATATAGTTATCGGTACCGTACGATTCTAGTTCGTCAATCATATCTCCAATGAATTTACCCGTGGGTATGTCAAACTCTCCTGGCCTAGACACATATATGACAGAGTCAGTATCGTAATACAAGACCCTTTCACCCAATTGTTCAAGTTAATTATACAATTTTAACCTGGCTTGACCTGTAACAAACGCTGCTATTATTACATTAACGGTTGACAGAGGTGCGTATGCTTCTCTATTTTCGTAATAATTGAAGACATGAGTGGATGAAGGGCCTATGTATCTTAAAGTTAAATTTCGAGAAAATCGATTTAAAGTTTTTTGTTTAGCATTTTCTATTGGAATAAACTACACAAACAATTGTTTTTTCTATGAATATATTTTTATTATAAAATTTAAAGTATAACAATAATAAGTTATAAAATTAATTCCTTTTTCAAAAAAAAAAAATAAAAAATGTACATAGACCCTTTTATCCACTATTATATATCGTGGAACGAGGGCCTATGTACATCGGAAATAATAACTTACAGTCTATAATAGCTTGTTAAATTATTTTTTTGTTTTTATTTTCTTAGCGGTTGGGTTCTTCTCCTTCGCTACTGCTGTCTGTTCATATCTGTCTAGTAGCATCTCATAGAAATACTTAAATTCGTCATGGACAAATACCAGTTGCTCTCTTAGGTTTTTCAATTTCTCAACAGACACTGTATTCAGTTTATTTCTTATAACATCTAATGTGAAATTTTTTGGTTCATTCGTTTTTTTATTTTTTAGTAGTTCTACTTTATGGAATGGTGTATAGTCATCAAGGCTTTTTTTATAGAGGTAGATTCCATATTCTTCTACACAAATCCATTTAATCCCATCTCTAAAATTGACATTCTGGCCCAACAATTTTTTTTTTTTATTAGTGAGATGAAGTTCCACTGCTATTTTTTCAATATTTTTAAAATGGTTAGTCATATCGACGACAACAGCAGATTTTAAACTAGATGATCGGATAATATCTCGATATTGGTCAGGAATGAAAATTTTTTCTGTTTTACGTAAATTTTTCTCAATTCTCCCGAAATCCCTATCCGAGTCTAAACATGAGTGCCCAACTTCAGGGAATTTGTGGTCAATGCGTTTAAAAAATCCTTTCAAAATAAGATATTGATATAAGCTTAGAATGTTGAAATTCTTGTTCTGACCCGAACATGAGTCTGACCATATTATTAAATGTTCAATTTGTTTTCCATTTCCGAAGTTTTTCAGTAGTTGGGCAAATGTGTGGATACAGCTTCCGACTTCTAAACTTCCTTTACTGGCTACATTTTCCGTCCAAGTAAAAAAATAAGGGATATCTACCGAATTTACGACTGAATGGATACTAAAATTGTAAAACCACAACTGCCTTAAATAGAATGCTTTCGAAGTCGTTAGTCTGGGTAATGGCTGAGTTTGCTCTAAATCCATCGTTATGTAGCATGTATCTTGTTCATTACGGGCATATTGTCTATCTTTTTTCTGTTGTTCAAATGCAAATTTATACTTTTCTTTGTGTTCTTCTATGTTCAATACAGAATCACATGTTCCACATGTATCACTTCTTGGTTGTCCAAAGGATAAGTTGAAATAGGTCACAAATATTTTATTATAACTGCACTTTTTTATTTAATATTTTTCAGGTATTTGTCATCATTACATTTTTCTATATACAGATTGTACATTTTACTCAAGCTCAAAGTAGGAGATAAGTATTTTCTGTTGATGTTTCTGTTTCTCGAATAATGAGACATCTCCGCAGGAAACTGTTCAATGTGGCTTCTAACAGCATGAACTACCTCATTAGAAAGTTTATGAGGCCCATTTTCATGACGACCCCTTTTATCAGGTGATGGTGCAGCCCCAGCACCTTTAATTTTTGTTTGGATGATTCTTAACTTCTTTTCAGATTTTACCAATAAGGAGCATAGTGCTTGCTTGCAAATTACTATAGTTTGTTTATTATGGGTGACAGTATACTTAAAAGATACAGTTTTAGCATTTTTTACATTCTTTCTATGTCTCTGGATCGGTATTGCAATGATACTCTTAAAAAGCAAAGCATTTTTAGAATTTACATCCATACTGTAAAATTGTCTAAAAATGCTCTCCCTCGCTTGAGCATCGAACTTAGTATCACACAATAACCTACAGTTTTTTCTTTGACACAAATTGCCAGTAAGATTAGCTGCTTTAGCCGGAATAACTTTACCACTCTGTGAAATGTATGCTTCACCCCTCTCTCTTGCCTTAGCAGCTTTATTTTTCTTCCATTTTCCGGGCTGTATTGATCTTTCCTTAGTATTTTTTTCCGACGTTTTATACAAATAAAGAATGGAGTATTTGTTGTCAGGTGAAAATAGAGCAGTACACATAGGTCTCTATGTGCTGACTGTATCTTGAGGTCACAAATTTGGCACATGATTGCACGAAAGTACGAATTAGAGTACTGTGTGCTGTACTTTTCAACCTTCAGTAGTTATTGTTTCCGATCTCATTCACACGGGTCCATTACTTAAGCTACGCTACGCTGATGAGGAGCAATAACTCCGAAACACGTGTCCGTAGCTCCATTGTTTCTTTTTGGGGTCTACGACACGAAAAATCCAAATATTACTGTCATACTATTTCTCTGAAATTAAGAGACCACAACTTCATTTAAAAATTGAATCCAAATGATTTTCTTCTTAATTTTTTCCTAATTTTGTTGATGTAATTAATGATCACCTTGTATAGAGATAGGTAAAAAATACCTTATTTTGTTTACTGATTAGTCATTCGCCACATCTATATCGAAAAATACATACTTATTTCAAACCATTAAAAATACTATGAAAAAATTACCTACTTTTATATAATCAACAAATAAAGCCGATACGGATACATGTTTAACGTAAGATTTTGTACAAACAGCACCCAAAAAGTCAGATCGTCATTTGTATGCTTTTCCGAGAAATAACAAATGCCTACGTATGAATATTGAATGCAGCTTTCTAACAAGTAAAAAATATATCAACACCATTGAATATAATATGCATTTTTATGTACTTACCTAGATCACTCCTCTGAACGCTTCTACAGAGCTCCACAAGTAACTTGCCTCTTGTTGACATATTAACACCCTTTTAGATAAACTAATTTAAACAAACTTTTGTGATTTTTTCCGTCTTATCGAAAAACTTACTGAGACTGATATGAAATAACAAGCAGTAACGCGTGGATGAAGGATTCATGTCCCCACTTTTATATACAAAGAACCTTCATCCACTCACAGAAAATGCTCTAATAATTTAGGTCTGAAATGGATAAAGGGCATATGTACTTTGATTTGCGCATGAGCCTTTCATCCACTGTCAAGTCGTTTGGATTTTGCAATATCGTGTAGAAATAGGAGCATATGTATATTCACATGTGACATAGGTCCTTTATTCATTCATTTCGATTATTTTTATAAGTACATAAACCCTTTATCCACTAGTAACGTTTGTATTTGGTGTCGGATTGTAACGAAACATTTCCATAAAAAAAGTGTACATTTTTATACATTCATGGAATCAAAAAACATGATTTTGTTAAAAATGTGACATAGGCCCTTCATCCACTCATGTCTTCAATTAACAATGACTGCTTCGTCACCTATATGAACTATGGCATTAGCATATATTCCAGGATCTGTAAACATACCAAATAATCCAAAGGGGTCTCTTACAATCTTGGTCTTAGATGGTATTTCCCGTTGTCCGAATTTTCCCCAGAAGCTGTTTAAAGGTAAGCGCCCATTTGTTCGCATCGGACGGACGAATCGGACGAAAATGAAATGAAATTCCATTATTTTAATTAAACAAGAAGCATTTTTTGGCGTATCAAACCACTAACTCCGGTTAGCTGCGGTTTAGCTCGTGATTGGTGTATTTTTAAATAGGAATTTATTTCAACCAAATTTAAAATTACGCAAATAATCATTTTCTTCCGTTCCATCTTTTCGATGCGTCCGTCCGATACGAATAAATGCGCGCTCACCTTAAATATTAGCTTAACGAGAGAACGAAGACCTGGATTATTTGCAATTTCGGCAAATTCTAGCTGAACATTCTCGTTATTTAAAAAATCTTCTACGTATTGAGTTTTTAACATTGGATATGTTTTTGTTTTCGTATATGGGGTCGAAAATCAGTTTCATGTTGCATATTATGAAGCATGACTTAAAGAAACAGTGGCGACAACAGAGTAATTAATTTGAACGTTGAAGAAGTTATAACGTTATAATGTCCGTTGTGATATAATAGATTAAGTTTCTTTCCATCCACCCGTCAAACATAACATCCCTAACTTTGTTACCATATACAGGCTGTCTTCTAAAAAACGGCCAAAGCTATAACTCAGTGAAAACTTAATATTTTTTTTTTTAAATTGGAGAATATACCGGGTGACCACGAAATGAGGCTCGCTCTTATATCTTCTTTGTTTTACGGGATATAAATTTCAAATTTGGACACGTCAAATAACGGTTAAATATGCATTATTTCAACCGTTTTATCACTTTCTGTCGCTTCCGGTTTCACCGGAAAGACTAACTTTCGTTTTTTAAATGGAACACCCTGTATGTTTTTACATTTTTGGATTCAGGAGGTCATTTTGAAGACAGTTAAGGCATATTGAGATAAAAATATTATTGACAGACATTTTTATGAGCAAATTTAATTTTTGATCTAGGCGGCCGTGACCCCAAAAAAATGTTTTGTTTTGCTTCAGTAATTAATCAAAAAATACAATTATGATATTATGTCGTATGACATTTGTGTTATAAGATCTTAAACATTTCGGAAATCGTTTTTCCAGAATAACTCATTTTTTTTAAATGGCACCATGGTGACTCACTATGTTATTTTAATAAAGCATTTCATTACCGATAATTTGATACCAAACACTTCATTATTTGTTCATATTATAATACATAAAAATTACATTCAACAAGATATAAATGAAAATAAACTCATAATATTTAACACTGAATTTCTATCAAAAGGTGTCTTTGAAATGTAACGAAAGAAACAAATGAATAGTTTGACAGCTTAAATGATATTTAAATCTATGAGAATCAGGTATTATTTTGCTGCGTATTAAAAAATTATGGTTTATTCACAAAGTGACAAAGTGGATATACGGGGAAAGTCGCAGAAATAGTCTGGCAGCCCGTGATTTATATGCAGAACGCTATCCACTAAGAAAATGTAGAACGGGAGCTGAGACAAGAGAGAGTAGCTCAAGAACACCACTTTGTCACTTTTTGAATAAACGACAATTTTTTAATACGCATCATAATAATACCTGATTCTCATAGATTTAAATATCATTTGAGCTGTCAAACTATTCATTTGTTTCTTTCGTTACATTTCAAAGGCACCTATTTGATAGAAATTCAGTGTTAAATATTATGAGTTTATTTTCATTTATATCTTGTTGAATGTAATTTTTATGTATTATAATATGAACAAATAATGAAGTGTTTGGTATCAAATTATCGGTAATGAAATGCTTTATTAAAATAACATAGTGAGTCAACATGGTGCCATTTAAAAATAATGAATTATTCTGGAAAAACGATTTCCGAAATGTTTAAGATCTTATAACACAAATGTCATACGACATAATATCATAATTGTATTTTTTGATTAATTATTTTAGCAAAACAAAACATTTTTTTGGGATCACGGCCGCCTAGATGAACAATTAAATTTGCTCATAAAAATGTCTGTCAATAATATTCTTATCTCAATATGCCTTAACTGTATTCAAAATGACCTCCTGAATCTAAAAATGTAAAAATATACAGGGTGTTCCATTTAAAAAACAAAAGTTAGTGTCATTTCCGGTGAAACCGGAAGCGACAGAAAGTGATAAAATGGTTGAAATAATGCATATTTAACCGTTATTTGACGTGTCCAAATTTGAAATTAATATCTTGTAAAACAAAGAAGATATAAGGGTGAGCGTCATTTCGTGGTCACCCGGTATATTGGCCCACGAAACGCTCTTTTCAGCATATAAAACATGGAGGTACTACTTCCGGTTTTACCGGAAGTGACTTCATTGTCATTTTTTTAAATAGCACCTTATAAATTTTTTTCGAAATCTCTACTAAGCGTAAAATTTTCTTTCCGATGATGTGTCACAAGTCAATATTTTCCCACCAATAACCCCCTAACAACTTAATTCTTCCCGAGGTAAGGCAAGTTACTATTAAATTATCAATTGTGCCATGGAAAGAGATTTTATTTTTATAACATCATAAAACAAAACAAAATACAAAAAGCACATGCCTATAAATATTGTTCAAATTGACCTCCTTGCTCGATGCACACCTGACACCTTCTTCTTATTTCATTCGTCGCATTCGGTATAATATTAGGTGGTATTTGCTGACAAACATTAATAATTTTCTGCCTTAAAACTGTTTCATTTTCCGGGTGTGTTAAATACACTGTATCTTGAAGATAGCCCCATTAACCAAAAGTCAAGTGGGATAATGTCTGGTGAACGTGCGGGCCATCGAATTGGTCCAAACGTTCCTATCCAATTTCTGCCAAATTTGCCGTTTAAATAATTAATATTTAGTCTGGCGTTGAGGGGGAGCCCCGTCTTGTTGAAAGTATATTGTATCAAGCCTTGCAAGGGGCAATTCATCAAGAAAATTTTCAATTTCGTTAGTCAGCAGTTGATAATACCTTTTCTTGGTTTAACGCACCATCTATAAAAAATGGACCAATCAACATGTCTCCAAAAATACCACACCACACATTTACAGAAAATCTTCTTTGAAAGTTACGTTCAACAATAATTCGGGGATTTTCTTGACTCCAATATCGATGGATATTTCTATTAAAAATGCCACTGCTGTTGAAAGTACATTCATCCGTCCAAATAATGTTTCTCGAAAAAAGTGGATCTTCTTCTACCATGTTTAAAAAAGTTTGACAAAAATTTATTCTACGAGCTTGGTCATTATCTTCTAATACCTGTACTTTTTGCGGTATGTACGATTTGAATTTATGTTTTTTAAGTATTTTACCTATAGTTAATTTTGATGTGCCGATGTTGCTGGCTATTTTCCGAATCGAAATCCTTGGATTTTCTTCTACAGCAAGAAGAGTATTTAATTCCACTTCTTCATGAAATTGACGTACTGTCCTATGCGGCTTTTCGAAGGCGCCATAAGTTCTTAAGTTTTATTCTATTCTGGCAAATTTTTTATGTTGTGGAATTTCTCTATTGGGAAAGCGTTCGCTATAAACTCGCACCGAATGCCTACTATTTTTATTGCAGTCAAAATACACTTGCAACATATCAGTTAAATGGCTATAATTCATTTTTTATTATTCTCACACATCAAACACTAAAAATTATAACCATACAGAAATCACACGCAACGTAGAAACTGTGAAACTAATGGGCGAGTTGCTTTATTCACCGGTTGATCCACCAGATGTGTTT
The DNA here is from genome assembly GCA_963680705.1 of Rhagium mordax. Classification (NCBI taxonomy): domain Eukaryota; kingdom Metazoa; phylum Arthropoda; class Insecta; order Coleoptera; family Cerambycidae; genus Rhagium; species Rhagium mordax. The sequence continues at coordinate 27,829,146 of OY796659.1, forward strand.
TGTCTCGTTCTAACCTCAGAGATAGAACGAGATAAAACACATCTGATGGATCCACCGGTGAATAAAGCAACTCGCCCACTGTTAAATGTCGATTTGTTGACATTTCTGTTTGTTTTTGTTTCTCACGGCACAATTGATAATTTAATAGCAATTTGTCTTACCTCGAGAAGAATTAAATTGTTAGGGGGTTATTGGTGGAAAAATATTGACTTCTGACACATCATCGGAAAGGAAATTTTACGTTTAGTAGATATTTCGAAAAAAATGTATAGGGTGCTATTTAAAAAAATGACAATGAAGTCACTTCCGGTAAAACCGGAAGTAGTACCTCCATGTTTTATATGCTGAAAAGAGCGTTTCGTGGGCCAATATATATTCTCCAATTTAAAAAAAAAATTATAAAATTTTCACTGAGTTATGGCTTTGGCCGTATTTTAGAAGACAGCCTGTAGATAAACCACAATTTTATAATTTTGCAAATTACGTTGAAATTGTTCCAATTCAGGTATGCCGCATCCTTCCTGTGGAATTACAACCCCGGACTCCTCCGCCAACTTAAGTGCTCTTTTGGTCTGAAGTTTTCCAGTATCTTTGCACACCTTATCCCACATAGGGTATTTGCAATGCAATCGCTACTATTAATGATCGAGAAAGGCACAAATCGTCTTTATTGTTTATGGTTATAATTCCCCGACGCATATTTCACTCCTCTTCGAAACTGTTATAACGCCTTCCTCTACCTTTTCCTGTTGGCAATCTCACAGACGTTACACTCAAACAGAAAGTAGACGTGTTGAGGCCACTGGAGTTGGACTGATATATACTACTAATAACACCCCAAATATCATCGTATGTAACCTTACTGGCTTCACGAAAAGCAATCCATGCATCGCCAAGCCCGAAATCTTTGCTGCAGAAGCTGAAGTCCTTCAGTACCTTTCTCAATGATTAGGTAATAACATCTTTTACCCATTTCACTGGCTCTTCTTTAGCTGGTATGGGTTTAATTTTAAACTCTAAAGTGCGTCCGATCATGTTGAAACGCTTCACCCGCTTAACAATATCTTTTGCAATGATAAAGTTTTCCATTTTAGCACGTTCTAAAAGTCCCGAAACAACAACTTATACTCCAACAGCAAATGTCAAAAGACTGCCTAAATGACGTAGTAGGTGTTAAGATAAGTAAGAGCCGAGTAGTAACGGTGACTTATAACTTTTAACGGAAGCGCCATCTGGTGGTCTAAGTTGTCAATAGAGAGATTTAATTCATGAGCATCTGGCGTGCAGCTGTTCAAAGTTGTGCAGGAACATCCGGTTTCATCAAATCTCACGAGAAGAAACATTTTTGTTACATTCTGTATATACGGAGTAATGTGTGGGTCCTTTCAACGTCATCCGACCAGACATAAAGAATAATAATAATAATAATAAACGACTTTATTGAAACTTAGGTACAAAGTACAACATTCCATGGGCGAAGTTTAGCATATGCTACTCTACCACTTAACCCGAATATTTTTGTTACTCGATATATTACGGAAATTTATTAGAATAAAATTATAAAATATTTAAGATGTGTGGTGGCAATGAAGTAATAACACAAAAAGTACAGGGTATATAATATTAATATAATAGGGAATATGTTCATTTAGCGAGATATTTCTTATTTTCGGCATTTGTTATCGTAAGCATTGTGTCGACGTGTAAATTTAAAATTATCCCCGCAAGAAACAAACGTATGTGAAACTAATACAAATTAAATGCAGGCGTACCGAAAAAGATAAATTAGGATTTACTGCTGCCATAGTGCAGTTTGATAAACAAATATTTCTAAAAAAATCATTTAGGAGTGGATTTGTGTAAGTTTCCAATTCAAAAGAGCTAATAATAAGTGCATGGGTTGTTCTGGAACGTGTCGGGATGTGTCGGGATGTTTCCGAACTATATAAGTTAAAGTAATTAATCTCTACAGTTCCATACTAGCTACAAATACCTATCATGCTAAGTAAAATAGAAAATAATGTGAGTGATCTTAGATAATGACAATCACGGATTCAATATTGATCTGTACAATTTACGGATAATAGGTACATTATCTGTTGGAGAAAGACAATTTAGCTAAATGGTGGCTTAAAAGAGTTATTAAATAATCATCACCCATCAAATACCTTTACTAACGAGGATTTATTGAACTATAATCTGATTTTGATTTTAACTAATGGGTTTAAAAAAAATATGACACTAATCAAACGGTGAATGCAAATCCATCTGGGAAATACAGGAACATAATATCAAAAGTGTTTTCCGCAAAACGCCCCAAGCTATCGCCGCCAAAAGTTGATGCGTATTGTAAAACTGTTAAACTAGCCCTGCATATCTTCAAAGCATCGAATCTAACACAAGAAAATTATTATTAATCGTTGCAGCAGATTTTTAATAATAACGACTTAAATAATGTGATTCTAGATTCGAATAGTGAAATAGGGGACAGTGTAGAGAGTTTCATGATGCAGACTCCAGATAGCCTTGAACTTTTATTGGCGATGCAGATTATTTTCAAGCGTATGATGAACCATTTCAAGGAAATCAATCGTATACTAAAATAATCAAGCAGTTAAATAATTTAAACTGAAAAATATCTATTGTCCAGCCGGATATATAAATATTCTAAGGCTAATGAATTACACAAAACCAGCTAGAATTAATTTTTGAGAGGGGTGAAGCTATATTTAGAGCTGTGAGTTTTTTTTTTCAGGCAAACTAGTATATTTTCAATTTTCTTATATACCTACAAAGATTATTGTTATTTTTCTATAAGTTTTAATTTAATTGTAATACAGTACGTAAATTCACAGGCGTAAAGGTTTTTTTTTTAAATCCAGATATTTTTAGATTGTTTGGGGTAATGTTCAGAAGTGTGGCAGTAAATCCCAAATAAGAACAGAGAGAAAAAACTGAAAGATGCCACAAATAACTTTTAGACAATATTACTTAAATGTTTTATTTTTATAGTATTACCCCAGAACAAAGAGAATCAGAAGTCTCACTCATGCATCGGCACTTTGATGTATATGGTACAAAGTTGAACTCGCGTTTCTACCACGCGCATTATGTTAGGGTAGGTTAAGGAGTCATTTCGCGCTACAAATTTAAAGATATGCGTAGCCAAAAACATAACCTATTCGTTTTGTTACGATGATTAACAATTATTAACTGAAAAAGATTCATTATATAGCAAATGTCATATTAATTCATATGCCACACATAACATAATTTTGTATACAATAACCATAAAGATCGCAAACAAATCGGCTTATGACAAAAAATAAATGATTATAGATAATAACAAATCTTTATTGTATAAAACTATAGAATACATTACATAAAATATAATACAGAAAATGTTAATGGAAACTGATACGTAGTGCAGTGTTTATAGTTTGTATTAAGTACTAGTTATTAAAATTATAGTTAATACATGAGGTTGCGGCTGTGAAAGAGCGGAGTAAAAGTTATTTATGAATTTAAATATTAATATTATTAGAAGTGAAATATTACACGTGTGTATTAAAAAGTAGTTTTATTTAGTCGAAACATTCAAAATTTTAATTAATAAAAAAGTTTAATTTTCGTTCGTTGCTCAAAAGCAAAACGTATCGGAAACATGAATAATGAAATTGATAATGAACGATTAATATATTTAAGTCGAAGTGTATAAATATGCAAATAGTCATCGGTAAATATATTCCAATTATTATTGTCCTATACTTTATAACATAAAATTGTTCTTGTGGTGAAATTTGATTTAAAAATGAAGTAAAATGTAAAACGTATATATCATTTAATTTTGTTTAAATATAATACGATCATAAATAGAGTAAAAGCCAAATTTAATACAATATTTTCAATTTTTTTTAGAATTTATGATTCCTAAACATTTACATTTGTTTATCTTAACATGAATTAGGATTGCTTTTACCAATTAACGGGGAATAAAAAGACATTTATATATTACACAATAATTTTATTAAATAAAACAAATACCATAAATACAAGAATATTATAATACCTTAGACACTATACAGAAAAATATACTTTATAGTTGGGATCCATAACTCATAATAGAGGGAGAAGGAAGTAAACGTTTATTTTTGCTACCTATTTTAAATATTTTTAATATAAAGGCCCATTTCTTTGTCACTACATAACAAAACTGTCTTCATAAAAAAAACAAAAACTTTTTAAAGATGTTTTAAATTTATAATTTTTATATTGTTTTTACTGTTTTTGTTAAACTTTTGTTCTTTAAAGTTTCTATTACAATATTTTAAAGTGTAATAAATTTTTAATCTTACAAATAAACATGGGGTTTCAAAAGGAATTTCCTCCAATTTTAATTTTATTTTATGTCCAACATTCTCCTCAATGGATAATGTCGGAAATAATTCACAGAATTTTGTATCCAGTTGGTATATATATACATAAAAATTATCTGAGGGCATTTTTAAATTGCCGAAGGTGCTGTTTTCTTCATTTTTGTAGCTTTTAAAATAACATAATAAAGTTTCATTTTTTAAAATGTCACTATTGTCCTGAGAAACTTTATTGCAGTCTATGCATTCATGTTTTTATAAGCATTTTTTCATTAAGTAACCAGACACCCAAGATAGTGCATTTTTTTCAGGTAAGTCAATATTAATATAATCTTCTGTAGAGATCTTTATTATATCGTTAAAGATTTTTGGTGCTGCTTTGGATTCGGCAAATATATTACTTATAGAGGTTGTCTCTGCAATAGTAAAATTGCTTAACAATTCATCCATGTCTTTGATGCAATTAGCACCCTCTGCATGTTGGAAGAAATTGAGACAAAAAAGTTTTTTAAACGCATAATGAAACTGGATCGGAGTGGGATTTAAATTGTTTCCCGATTGCTGTCTCACAGTGCCGAAGAAATTTTCTAGGCAATCCTGGTTTACACGCCTGGTAAACAAAACTTTTGTAGTGGGTTGTAGATCTTCCCACAACATTAGAAAACCTGTAATCGTTGTTTGCCAACCAGTTAAAAATTTAACAATATTAGTTACATCTTTTCCCTTGTTATCAACGATTTTCATATTTTGAAAATTGCTCTTCATCATATTTAAAAAATTTATTTGCTGACTACTTCCCACGAATGGACGATTATAATCTTTTGAAGCAAACCGAATTGAATTGAAAATGTCAAATAGTTTGTCCACATTTGATATGAAAGTTGCAGTGGACATCGCAGCTTTTGGTAAATAGCCAATAGAAATTAATAGCTCTAAGCCTGTGGCAACCGAAGAGCTCAATCATTGAGCCGCTAATGACACATTCATTTTTTGAAATGGTGTTGGATTTAGATGTGCATTAGTAATCTTAGGTACCATTCGGAAAGACATTTGTCTGTCTCTATTGTATAAATCTACAACATACTTTTTGTCAATTATGTCATCCCCTATCTGTAGAACATATTTTAAAAAATTGTTTCTTATTGATTTCAATAGATGAGGAGTATCAAATAAATGATACATTTTATTTTGTTCTACAAAAAAATGGGCTTTCAGGAGGTACACCAACATCCTTTGAAAATTTCAAAAAATTTGCCCCCTGATCCCGTTATTAATGCACGTACCCTCAATCCAATATGGGTTACCTTTAAAATCGTCTCGGAAATGATTATTTGTAAGTATTTTACTTGACAACTATTTGTCACAAAAAAATATGCAACGGGCTGTTTCAACTTTGAATGGATACCCCTAGCCATAAGAGCAAGCACGCTATTAGCAGGTGAATATAATTTCTCCCCATTATTTTGATGGAAGCCAAAAATTATGTCCTTCGACCTATTGTAAAATAAATTAGTTTTAAGAGACATTTCATCTGCACACAAAATAACATCTTTTGCTTCATCATTTAAATTAGCTACTTTGATTGCAATAATCTGAAAAACAAAATCATTTAACCCAGACGAAATGTCCCACTTCGATGTCATTCTACATAAGGTAGTTTTAGACGGAAGTTGAAATGTTCCTTTTAAAAATCTATAGACTGAAGGTCCCAAAAAATAAATAGTTAAGGCAAACTGTTTAATGTAATCCGTATATCTATACGCTTTTGGCTTTTTAGATGACAGTTCTAACTGCATAATAAAAAAGTTTGCCACTCCCTCACTAAATTGTTTCTTGCAAAATGCAACAAAACTGTCATTGGAGACTTCTTCATCGGGTTGTTTAATAGGTGATCGGGATAGCCGAAGACATCTTCGTTTAAGCCTGCGGTTTTCTGACTTCAGACTCTCTAATTTTGGGTTTGAGCTACTGCAAAGTTTTAGAGACGTTTGAGTAGATTCTTCATGAGTTGTATCTATAAAAAAATTACTAAGTTGTAAACCGGTAATTAAGACAAGAAAATTATAGTTATCCACAGATACAGTCGCAAATTTTCAATACTTTCCATGTAGGAATATCATCAATAAATATTTAGTATTTGTGGATATCAGCTACATCACGGGAAGCCTACTTAAGGTTATTTTGATTTCAATCATGAAACAAAGTTTCGCCACGAGTACTTTTTATATTCAAGGAAAAATTTTCATATAGCGAGTAGAAAATACTTATAAAGTATGCCTTCATTTAGAAATATATTTTCATTATTTTATCAAATGTTTTTCTTACCTAATGAACTATCCAAACTGGTAGATTCAACACTTGGACGAATATTTTCCTTATTTGGATCCTCTACAACAGCTGTTGTTTTTGATAATTCAATATTTGATGATGTTGAAGCATTTACGTTGACTCCTAAAAAAAACGAGTCTTATTGATGATGGGTAGGTACATTATGTATTTGTTTACATAGCTACATCTTTTATAGGTTAATATTAGTTATACATATCACAACGACAAATTTGTCATTAATTGTACCTACCTTTATGACCACAACCATCTTTGAAAATTGTAGGTTCTGCATTTTTTCTCAATCGCGTCCCACTTAGCCCAGCAAACATATTCTTATTGAAGTGTTCACTACAGATCCTGCGGTTATGAAGAGTCCTTTCTGGCTCATTCACCAATTCCATTCTTCCCATCCAACTCAACCATCGTTGTCGTCTTCAAACAAAAATAAACATTAGATAAACATAATGTACTTTTTTACAAAATTCTACTACATAATAGGTACTTTATTTGTAAATTGTTTTATTATATTGGCATTTTCAAAGATTTCAACAATGACAAATAGACCGAAAATTAAATAATACATTTGAAACAACTGGTATAAAAATAATAAAAAATTAATTGGGTATAATTGCAATAAAGTGCATGCTATAAATAATTTTTACATACAAATTACAATTATTCATTAAATAAAATTAAAATGGTGTTTGCAATGTTTGCCTACATACCTAAGAGGACGCAGTGGCACACGAAACAACTGCAATTTAGGGTTGTCCTTTGTGTGGTTTTTACACTTATACACAGCACAATATTGCACCATTTTCTATATATTTTTTAAGTTAAATCGTACACTAAGATGATTGCAAAAAGCTAAATCAACACTGAACAAATTTTACGACTTCTACCACAAAATACAAATGGCGACTGGAAAACACGTGTTCGTAGTAGTTCCACTAGTTCTCCCACTATTGGAACGCTCCACCTGACCTATCTCAACAAGGTGCGCGGGGTAGAAGCGCAGCGTCCAATTTTGTACCTTTAGACTCGGCCAAGAGATACTTCTGATTCTCTTTGTTCTGGGGTATTACTCTTATCATAATTTTTATTCTCCCACTTTTATTGATCCATTGAACACTACATCGGATGTATAATTGAACTTGTCGAGACAAGCTGTAACCCTATATGAGTTATTGACCATTATTGCCCTCATGCAGGTAAGTTATAGAATTCATACGAACGGATTATTACTCCGGCAATTTTCTCCCTAGTGGAAGACTATTTGTTATAAAAAAAGAGATCTAGTTCGGCAGCCTCTTAAGGCGAAAATGGTAACAAAATTTGAGTGTTTAAAGTGCCCCTTCCGGTGGGTAGCCGGAATGAAATTAAAAGTGCGGAAGAGACACTGGCTAGCTCAGTGGGCGTAGGTGTGGGTTTGTTCAGTGGATGTATCGAACAATACACACAATATTAAATATTAAATCTGTAAAGAGATTAACACACTACGTAGCTAAGGAAAAAAATAAAAACTGTAAGTGATCACTATGGTGTACAGAATATTATGTACTAACTAGGTGTATTTGTATCTCCCCGAGTAGAGGATCTTATTGCTATTGGTTAACCTGAAGGGTAATATTATGCTAAACTATTACTTAAATAATGTCAGCTACGATTAAAGGTTTGGTTAACCTGAAGGGTAATATTATGCTAAGCTGTTACGTAAATAATATCAGTTACGATTAAAATCTGTGACTAGTACTAGTACTAGTACTCCTATACCATGTAGGCCTTTGCCCCAATGTGAAAGTGTGATTTAATCCCAAATAGTGGCAAAATATGTGGACTCTCCAACATCAATAACAAATTACCACCATATTTTCTGTGCTCTCCATCAATAATCCCAAGGATTGGAAATAAATTACCTGATTAGAAAAGCACGTCACACTATCGCCTGGATCAAGAAAATGAAATGCCGGAAATGGTATGTCAGAAATGTCATTTCGTATTTGTGGAACACATAACCAACGACTGAAATTTTGTACTATTAACTGACAGTTCGAAAAGCACAAATATAAACAAACGAATGTTCCAAATATTCAATTATTATCTTAACTTCTGTCTTTATGGCTAGGTCAGTAGTAAAACAATATTATACGAGTTATTTGGGAAATTACCGATTTAATTTCGTTATGTATCGTTTGAAGATCATGTCTTTTTGTTTCAGCTCTGTTTACAAGCCAGCTGTTTTATACACAATACCTTAGCAGTAAGAATAAAAAAAGTGCCTAGAATTTCTTAACTATTGTAATACTGAGATGAAGAATGCCTTGTGTCGAATGGAAAGCTAATGGTCAATATAATAAATACATCGTACTAAACAAGAGTTGTGTCCGAGGCTTTTACAAGCACATCAGATTATTTCTGGTATTATGAGGAAAATACTTAGATTAATCTATACCGCTATACTTTATTTTAGTAATACCGTGGTTGTCAACCTCACGAAACTGTAGCGAAGGACCATTACGTTACGAAGAAAGTGGACTATTTTAACTAAAATAAATAAATTACTTTATTGTATCCTTTTTGTTAAATACAATAAATGCTGTGGTAGGTACGTAGTTTAATTTACATGTAACAGGATACCAAGTTTTCAAATTATTTTAATTGTGTGTATTTGGTTCAATATATACTTTTGATTCTTATGTTTTGATCCCCTTAAAAGTTAATTACCCTATGTGGTTTTACTTCAGAACAATAATGTATGTAAGTTATTGGCCTCTCTTAAGTGTTAAACTATCTGCAGTAGCTCACATTACCCATGGAATTTGCAGTATGTAATTGTTTAACTGACTTAAACGTTATTTATTTTCTGTTATTCTGCGCCTCTGTGGTACATTTCGCACTATAGAGGGAGTTGCAGGGAGTTACATCCCGTATCATATTTTCTATTCATTCATTGAAATTTTCGGAGTTTAATTTCATTCACGGTATTAAATTACTTAACTCTAACACAACTGTGAATTGTTACATATACTGGGTGTACCACGAGCTAGACCAGGTTAGGAAGAATTGTTCCCATGTCATTGATCTATGTAACCTGAGCACATTAATTTGACACCGCCGGATGTGTAACCCTATATGTGCATTAATTTGACATATAGGGTTACACATCCGATATGGGTTATTGACCTATCCGGAAGCCCGATAAGTCATTAACCTATGTAACCCAATATGGGTTATTGACCTAAGTAAACCGATATGAGTTATTGACCTATGTAACTCGATATGTGACACGTGTGCATTAATTTGACACCACCGGTTATTGACCTATCTGGATGTGTAATCCTATATATGCATTAATTTGACACCACCGGAAACTTGATATAAGTCATTCCACCCGGAATGCGTATTACTTTAACATCGCCGGATGTGTAATCCGATATGTAACACGTATGTATTAATTTGACACAGCCGGATGTGTAACCCTATATGTGCATTATTTTGACAACGCCGGAAACCCCGACATGAATACATTGACCTATGTAACCCGATATGTGACTCGTGTGTGTAACCCGATATGAGTTATTGACCTATGTAACTCGAGCACATTAATTTGACACCGCCGGAAACTTGATATAAGGGGTCCGTGAAGTCGGTCGCGTAAAATGCGATTTTTTGTATTCTGTTTATGTCATCATTTAGTAAGTTATTTGTAACTATTTGTAAGTTATAAACCACTATTTGTAAGTCATCATGTTTGCATATATTAAGAGTTATTTTTCGTGTAATCTTCCCGGGGGCCGCACAATATACGATTTTTTTAGTTTACACGTTACGGAAGCGTAGAAGGGCCACATAGATTTTTATTTTTTTTATACCGTGAATTACGACTTATATCTCGTAATTACGACTTATATCTCGTAATTGTAGTCTGTGCGGGTTTTTGTGGTAAACTCTATCATGCAGATTGTTTTAATTTATCAGCAGATGTATTAAAAAATCTAAATAAAATCTCTGGTTTATCCTGGAAATGCCCTACGTGTTACAATGATTATAAGTCTAATGAAGAAAAACTTAAAGATATTCTAAAAGAGGTTGATGATATGTTCACCTTTATGAAAAATGATTTTATGAAATGGGCTGACAATAAATTTTAGGAACTGAATAAAAATAATAAGCCTGAGAATTCTAAATTATATTCCGCTGTTGTCGAAACTAAATCTGCTGTTTTAATCAAACCTAAAAATCAACAACAGAAGAATAATGTGACTAAGACGGAAGTTCTTCAGCATATTAAGCCTGTGAATTCTGAAATTGAAATTTCTGGGGTGAAAAATACTAAAAATGGTGGTATTCTCATCGGATGTAGTGACAATGCTGGTGTTTCGAAATTTAAAAAATTAGCTGAAAAAAAATTGGGCGATAAATATGATATTAAAGACCGAGAATTAGACTTGTTGGTATGACGGATGAATTTAGTCAAGAAGAAATTGTGAATTTTGTTAAATTTCAAAATAAGTCCATTATTAGTGATAATTTTGAGTGTAAAGTTATTCAAGTCTCATCAATAAAAAAAAATAAAGATGTATATCAAGCTGTTGTGCAGATAGATGTAGATTCTTATAATAAAATAATGTCCGCTGGTAATGGTAAGTTATTTGTGGGGTACAATCTTTGTGAGGTTTATGATTCCATTGAAATTAAAAGATGTTTTAAATGTAGTGGTTTTCATCATTTTTCCAATAGCTGCCACAATAATATTCACTGTCCTCGATGTTCAGAAAATCATCTTGTTAAAGATTGTAAAGCCTCAGTGTTAAAATGTATAAATTGTATTAAGTATAATGAGGAAAATTCAACTAGTGTGGATGTTAACCACGCAGCTTGAGACTCTAATGGATGTTGCGTGTACAAACAAAAAATATCTGAATTCAAATCGCAATTTTCTAAGACTTCTAAGTAGCAACTACGGTATCATGTAAATCACAGAGGTGGAAATAAGAATGCTTCTAGGCAATTTACTAAACCATCTGTAATCATCACCTCTTTGAATTTATATTATCAAAATGTTCGCGGATTAAATACCAAGACTCATGAACTTTTTAATGCGGTACTTGCGAGTCAGTATGATATTATAGCGATCAGTGAAACTTAGCTGCAGCCTCATGTTTTAAATTCAGAATTTATAAGCAACGATTACTCGATTTTAAGAGATGATAGAAAAATCGAACAGAGTCAGGCAAAAAGAGGCGGGGGTGTATTATTAGTTGCAAAAAACAACATTGCATTAAATGAAATTAATTTAGATTTTATTCACGACGCTATAACTTGCATAGATATTGTGGGAGCTAAAGTAAAATATAAGTTTAACGTATTTTTTATTTTTGTAATTTACATTCCACCAGGCTTAAATCTGATTCATTACAATGCTTTGTTTGAATGTCTTGAGTCTCTTGAATACCTTTATAATGGAGATGTCTTTTTCGTGGGTGATTTTAATATTCCGGAGTACTGTTTAGATAATTTCTTAACTGAACGAATGATATCATTTAATAACTTCTGTAGTTTTTTTGATTTAAAACAATTAAATAATGTAATTAACATAAATAACAGACTACTAGATCTAGTTTTATCTAATGGAAACTGTGTTGTTAATAAATCTGATGATCCGTTGCTGGTTGAAGACGTTCACCATCCAGCGCTTAATGTGTCCGTCGCCTTGAAACACTCTGAAAAAAATTCTCCGCGCTCAGTAAATTTCAATGAAACTTACAATTTTTGTAAAGCAGACTTTCTTAAATTATACGAACATCTACGTTTAACTGATTGGTCTTTTTTATCTGCCATTGTGGATCCTAACTTAGCATGTGAAGAGTTTTATAATCATTTGATTAATATTTTTGATATATATGTGCCAAAATCAGTGTCTCGTCCTAGGAAATATCCACCTTGGTATTCAAGTGGTATTATTCTGGATATTAGAAGAAAATCAGTGTGTTGGAGAGATTACAGAAAGCAAAATAATGCAAGTTCTTATAATGAATTTAAACAGTTAAGAACAAAAATAAAAAATGAAATTAGTATCTCTTACAATAACTATTTGAAAGGTTTTCAAAATAATTTAAAATCAAATACGAAGCAATTTTGGTCTTATGTTAATTTTAAAAGAAATACTTTTGCATTGCCTGACTCTGTGAAATATCATGAACTTGAGTATAATAACCCATTGGATATTGCCAACACATTTGCTTCATTTTTCAAAACTGCGTATGCCCCAAAGGGTGTCAATGTGAACTTGGACAATGTCTATTGTTCAACAAACCTGCAGTTAAAAATGTTTAGTCAAGAAGATGTCTTTAAGTTTTTATTGAAACTAAAACCAAAATTCACGAAGGGTCCTGATGATATACCTGCATTCATTATTAGAGACTGCGCAGGTGCATTTGTATACCCACTGACAATCATCTTTAATTTATGCTTAAAAGTTGGGGTATTTCCTGATCGATGGAAATTATCTAGAAAATGTCCTATATTTAAAAAAGGAGATAAGTTTAATGTTGAGAATTATCGTCCTATTACAATCATTTGTAATTTTGCCAAGGTGTTTGAAATTTCTCTATATGATGGTATCTATAGCAATCTACATCTGCAGGTCAGTATCTTTCAGCATGGCTTTGTGAAGGGACGGTCAACAATTACAAATTTATTTTCGGTTACTCAATTCATCTCTGAGGCTCTCGATTCGGGCAAACAAGTCGATGTGATATACACCGATTTCTCTAAGGCTTTTGACCGGCTTGACCATGGTATTCTTCTACATAAATTAACATTATTTGGTTTTTCGAGTTTATTAACTTCTCTGTTATCATCTTACTTAACATAACTCAATTTGTAGAGTACCGTGGTTTCAAGTCTGATCAATTTCTCGTTACATCTGGAGTACCTCAGGGATCGATATTGGGACCACTATTATTCATTCTGTTTATCAATGACATAAGTACCTGCGTTGACAGCAACTGTTTATTATATGCAGATGACATGAAACTCTTTTGTATGATTGATAACAATTACGACTGTCAAAAACTTCAAGGAAACTTAGATACCGTTAATAATAATTGGTGTATATTAAATAAATTGCCGTTAAATGTTTTTAAATGTAATATTCTAACTTTTAGCAGAAAGAACAATCCTCTGCAATTCGATTATCAGCTAAACGGTATCTTCCTCAATAGATTGAATGAATTTACAGACCTGGGTGTTCTTTTTGACTCGAAGCTAAGCTTTAGCAAACATGTTGAAAGTATTGTCTTGTCTGCATATAAAAGTTTGGGTTTTGTCATTAGAAATTCTAGTGGTTTTGATGATATTCAATTGTTGCATTTACTTTATAATGCTTTCATTAAATCCAAGCTTGAATATGGCTCACTTATTTGGAACCCTGGGTATATTAAATATTGTAGTAGTATTGAGAATGTTCAACGCCGTTATCTAAAATTTGTAGCATATAAAATTGATCATACATATCCAGTTGTTGGCTTCCCACATGAACAGTTGCTAAATAGATTTTCTTTTCACAGTCTACAAGACCGCCGGAAACTAAATTCTTTATTGTTTTTATACAAAATTATCCATAATTTAATTGATTGTCCAAATATTTTAAGTATGTTAAATTTCTGCATTCCATCTTTTGATTCTCGCCATGTAAAAACATTTTATCTTCCTACCCCACGAACTAACATTCTTGAGTTTTCACCAATGTATTTTATGTGTGAGACATACATGTTGTCACGTTATAAACTCCCACCACATTAAACCAACTACTTAAGAGGCAAAATATTAGCATAAGAATTGTACATAATCCGTGTTTATCGTATTTGTAGATTGTCCCTGGTTTATCGTACCTTGAGAAGTGGATAAAAAGGTTAATGACCTTACGAGCTCTGATTTCAAAAAGTATCTACGACACACACCTCTCAACAAATTGGTTCAGTAATTTTTTTTTATCCAGAATGACCTGGTCTGGTGATGGTCACTTCTTTGTACTCCTTTTGTCCTTAGTAAAGGCTAGGATGATTGTAGTGCATTCCGTAGTTTGATAATGTTGCCTAACGTACAGATCATACTTTTAACTTTGATTTCTTCGTAAATAAAGTATTCCAACTTTTGTCTATTTCAAAATATACTTCAGTCTTTTCCATAGTAAATGTTTGTCTATTCACTGATTATAAAACTTTTGGTATATATCTAAAAATATAAGTTAATGTTATGTTAGCAGTTGAACCTCATTTTAAAGTATTTAATCAAGACAAACAGTGTTATTTTACGTACCGGGATACGGGAATAATCCTTTTTTTTAGTGCATATGCAACTCATTTCCATTCATTCAAGTGCAATAATTGTTTATATTTATATTATATTGTTAACGATTTGTTTAATGTTTTCAAATTCTGACAGTCAAAGTGTCATTTGTCGCTCCATGGAATACAGAAATATGCGAATAGATCAATAGAAATCTATGCTATTTTTGACGACTGAGATTTGAAGCAGGGTAGCCAACTCGCAAACTCGTTGCCAACTGTTATGCATATTACTAACGTGGACGGAGTTATTATTTTAGATAAACTATGGAAAAAAAATAAATTTGCAGAAACCAATTAGATTATTAACACTTTATTTACATTTAAATGGTATAAATAGGCAATATTATTAGGATGTAACAATTCTTTATTATAGACTGACTAATTTGGGGAGAGGCGACATCTGTGTGGAGTTGGTCGAACTCTTACTGAATATTAGGTGATATTTGCAGCAGGTTCTACTTTTTGGTTTAGATATTCGCTAAGGCGGCTTTTTTCATAATAGGATTTTTGAAGTCTTATGAGGGAATCTGATATCATCTGATAATAGCTGACAAATCCCTCTTTCTTTTTCGACGTGCTAGTGGTAAGGGTCGCACTGAAGTTTTATGAATTTTTATTCATCCGTTCAGGGATTAGCCTTTGTGTGACTTTATTTATTATTTTCATTGTGAGAGAAATAGTTGATTGGATATTTCTGTGTATTTAATGAAAATATATCTCGTTAGAGGATTAATTTGCCATTTAGCATCGACCACGTGTAGTCACGATTTTTCGTGAGTTTTCCATCAAGCTTTTCATCAGTGATCGACCAAAAACCCTTTTCAAGGTATGTGTACTGTTTATCGTTAGATTTAAGTGATAATTTGTTTTTCTATATATTTTATAGGTTTTTTTTGGGGTGATAATCTTTCATCCACCAACAATTGTCTTATCTGTGAAGCCTGTTATTTTGTGAAGCGGTACACTTTCCCTGTACTCGGTTGAGGACAAGAGGCATACGCTGGTCCTGTACGTTGCTGTTACAAGAGGTCCGTGGCGAGTCGTTATTTCACTTGGAGGTACTGCGGGTATCTACGTTATCCAACTGATTGTGTGGGGTGATCTAGGCTGTCCTTCTCAAGGTATCCGAATATCCAGGACATTCATCCACCGTAGCTGTTGGTAGCCAAGGATTCACGCAAGTGTGACCACTTATATATTTTATTTTACCTTATTGCTATTTTAGATCTAAAGTTTATAATAATTAAGGATAAAACAAAAAGATCATTCTTTTAAAATAAAATTAAACCATCATTCCTTAAAACTACCAGTAAATTAAAAGTATATTCTCGAAAAACATAAAAATAAAATACTTTTCTATAAGGATAAAATTAAAATAAAATTCTAGAAAACAACTGAAAGATAATTCGTAAGGACCTAAATATTATTTTGATATAATACATAATATACAGGAGGTATCACATATGGTACATATCTCAGAGTTAAATTTAAGTCATTTTATTAGTTGTAAGAGTGACCTAGTTAGGAGTTTGATAATAGTTATTTATGATACAAGTGTTAAAAGTGAGATTTTATTTTGTGAGTAGGTTATATTGCGGAACGAGCGTAGCGAGTGGAGCAACCCCACGAGCAAAATAAAATCACTTTTAACAAATGTATCATACAATATTTTTTGTAAAACTGTCATTAAAAGAAAAAAAAAACTTACTGGATGCGGGGCTCGAACTCCCGATCTGTTGCTTACGTGTCCAACGCGGTTCCACCTGAACCACCTTATCGTTTCATGTACGTGTGACAATAAAATGTTATATCGAGTCAGGTACTAAATAAAGGGTAACTAAGTAAAACAAAAGGAAATTGTTTAGTGTTTATTAGTAACTACAATTATTGATTCTGTATCATAAATTTTGTGCGCAAAAATGAGTTTTAAACGTGTGAAATACTGTTTTGAACGTGTCAAAGACTGTTTTAACACTAGTGTTAAAAATATTTTTAACACTAGTGTTAAAACTGTTTTTAACACGTAACATTATAAATGTCAATTTTTACTTCACTTGTCAATACATTAAAAATGTCATTTTTAATGACAGTTTTACAAAAAAATTATTGATTGCGTTTGATATTATTTTATTTAATTATACAGGGTGTACTGAATAACCCAGTACCAACGGTTGCGCTTAAGCTTAAGCTCCGCCACGATATTGAATCAAAGCCTACGATAAAACCATCAATTTTAGGTGAACAATTTCAACGTTCTATATTTTTTTGTTGCGGTTTATGCGCTTCTCATCCCCTAACTAAGTCGCAGGTTATTTTTTTTATCATATTATTATGTACGTAGGTATATAGGGTTATTTATATTTCGATTGGGGTTGTTTACCCTAACCACTTTGTTTTTTTTGGAGTTATTTTTTTTAATCATTTATCTTCAACTGAATATATATATTATATAGTTACTCATGCAACTACTGCTCATGTATTTAATTGTAAATCGACTTTCTGTACATGTAAATAAACATAGAGATTGAAACTAGCTTGTCGTTATTTCTGTGCAGCTCATTTGGTAAATTTTGGAGTTGCACAATTTGCTGCGTTTTTGGGTAACGACTGTATTGGTAAATTTACCTGGCGCCCAGGACATATTATATACATTTTTTTTATTTGATTAGAGGAACCCCGACCGTCTCCTCTGTTGTTTAGCTGGAGTTTACCCAACTGTCAACATGACAGCTGGTTATTTGTAACCACCTTTTTATCTCTTTTTTTGGAGTAAATTTGGAAGTTACAATGTCTGTTTAGGATCAGCAAGGTTCTTTGCGGTGTCAGTTATGTTAATTAGCGTCTCATTGATTGTGATCCTGACCATTTGCTTAAGGTTAATATAGTCTGTTTTTTTACTGAACAAAAGTACAGCAGATTTTAAAGGATTTAATATTAGTGAATGCTCCGATGACAAATTTGATAGTTTTTTTAGGTCATTGTTAATTGCCGCTGTTGCACTGTCGTATTCTTGTGGGTGAAATGAATAGAGCACTTGTGTGTCGTCTGCATACATATGAACCGATGAGTGTTCCATAGATTCAGGAAACTGGCTGGTATAAATTGTGAACAATAAAGGTCCAAGGATAGAACCTTGCGGAACACCCCTTACTAGGAGTCTTTCATCTGATATAATTCCCCTCAACTTAACTCTTTGTGTACGACCTTCTAGATATGACTGGAACAGCAGGACACCTTCTGCGTTGACACCACAGGATTCTAAAATAGCTAATAAAATATTATGATTTAAGGTGTCGAAGGCTTTGCTGAAATCCAGTAATACCAGGGCCGTACTTTTACCGACATCGTATGCTTGCATAATGTCATCGGTCACATGTAACAAGGCTGTAGAACAGCTATATCCTGATCTGAATCCCGATTGCACAGAGGGTAAAATGTTGTTACAATCGAGGTGCTCTCGTAACTGAAGTTCTATTAGTTTTTCGGTTAACTTTGAGAGACCTGGTATACTAATGGGTCTTAAGTCAGAATAAGTTACTACCTCAGTTTTTTTAGGAATGGGTGTCACTATAGCATTTTTCCAGCAGGATGGAAATTTGCCTTGCAGAAAAATACTGTTAATAATGTTTACCAGGAATTTTAGGATCCAAGGGCAACACAATTTAATTAGACTTATACTTATATTATCTGACCCCGGATAAGTATTCTTAAGTTTTTTAAGAACTGTTAATACAGTATCATCAGTGACAAGGGCAAAGCTAAAGTCAGTTTGACAAATTTTATTTTGCTGACCAGTAACTTACTGTGCTCAGAACATTATGATTTAATTCATTTGGAATACTGTCTATAAAATGATTATTAATTTGATTCGGATCTTGTAAATCGAAGGGAACCTGAGGTGCTGTATTATTATTTATATTTAAGGATTTTAGTTCTTTCCAAAGAGTTTTTGAATTATTGCTTTTTAAAATGGTATTGAAATAAGCTTTTTTTTCATTAGTTATCGCATGATTTGTATAATTTCTTAATTCTTTATAGTATGCCCAGTGCGCCGGAGATCCAGTTTGTCTAAACTTAGCCTTAGCCTTGTCTCTTAGAGACATCAGAAGTCGAACATTATCTGTAAGCCAAGGAGCTTTAGGCATAGATTAACTATACCTGATGCGAAAGTAAGCGTGGCGGCCTGTCCAACGATCCCCACTACTTCCATCCTCATATATGCGGAGGGTATAGTACGAGAGCATTATCGTCACAGCGTGTAGCAGAGTTTACGGCGATATATTGTTAGTCCGAGCGTTCGGATTATAAATGTCAAAATAGTGTCATACGAGTTTGTTGGTGTATACAAATAGAGATCTAAAAACATCAAAAAAACCTGATAAAACAAATAGAAAACTTACAATATTATCCCATTTGTAAACATACAATTTCATATTTGTTTTAATAAAGAATATTTTATAATATATTTTTATTGTTTTTCTCGAGCGCTCAAGTGGTGCAACTAACTCTCATCCGCAAAAATAAATATTAAAGTCTTGTGGTGCAAAAAGCATGCAACGTTACGAGTAGCCGACGGGCCTTTGTCTAATACGTGTGTCGCGGACATGATAGGCACCGCGCGAAGCTTTCGCATCTGATATAGTTAATCTGTGCTTTAGGTTTGGTTATTTTAACAGTTCTAAGTGGTAGTGTGATATACTTCGGTTTGTAGGCAAAATGGCCGAAGTGTCACTATGGCACTCGAGTCGACGGCGGTGCTTTACTCGAGCGCCAGTTTCCGTTTATAGTGCAGAAACACCCACTACTCAGGCAGCTACAGTGAAGAAACGGAAGATTCCAGTGGGTCGTTGGGAAAATTAGACTTTGTTTCGGATTAAAAGGCACAGTTTGATATCACAATTAGATTTATTCAATATATTTGACAGGATATGGTCTATTCTAAGGCTCTCTCCTAATTACATAATTTCCAGGGCTTAAAAGCTAATTTAAATACAGGTTTTAACAGGGCTTAAGAAAAAGCTATTTATACTATATACATCTACTCTAAAGCACCATTCCAAAGCACAGACTACGGATCGACAGTGCAAGTTTCTAGCAAGGTGGGCAGGCGGTTAACTAACGGTTACAGCAAAGCGACGTACGGATACCAGGATTAGCAGAAGCAAACACCCAAAAGCATACCAATATCAAACAATCTATTTACAAGTTACAGGTTTGGCGTAGTATTGGCTGAAAAGTAAGGTTATGTGTTTAATCAAACCAACAGCGGGCTTCCTTCTGGGTCGGGATCTTGAGTACTAAAAGAAAACTATAAGGTTAGTATGGCAAGTTACGCTATTTACGTATACACTGTATATCAGATGTCGCATATATACAGCATAGACCAACAGCTAGCTCACCTCAGCTAAAAGAGAATTAAATGATTACAGGAACAGGTAGCGGACAGCAGCGGATTGAAATAAATTGAGTATTAGTATTGTGAGTTCCGCTATGTACGTATACACTGTATATCAGATGTCGCGTATATACAGCATAGACCGATAGCTAGCTCACCTCAGCTGAAAGAAAGTATGATTACAGGAACAGGTGGCGGACATCAGTGGACTGAAAGAAAATGTATTATTAGTATCGTGAGTTACGCTATTTACGTATACACTGTATATTAGAGATCGCACATATACAGCATAGACCTATAGCTAGCTCACCTCAGCTGAAAGGGAATTAACGATTACAGGAACAGGTGGCGGACATCAGCGGACTGAAAGAAATTTTATTATTAGTAACGTGAGTTCCGCTATTTACGTATACACTGTATATCAGAGGTCGCGTATATACAGCATATACCACCAGCTAGCTCACTTTAGCTGAAAGAAAATATGATTACCGGAACAGGTGGCGGACATCAGCAACCTGAAAGGAATTTATGATTAATATTGTGAGTTGCGCTATTTACGAATACACTGTATATCAGAAGTCGCGTATATACAGCATAGACCAATGGCTAGCTCACTTCACACAAAGATACCTTGCAATAGCCAAACCTTACTCTTGAGTTTTTACTCTTTACTTACTTCTGCTTACTCGGCGCGTCTGGACTGGATCAGCGGTGGACAGCTACTAACTGTTTGGAAGACGGCAAACGGTATTATAATTAATCTAAAATATTTATGGTAGTAGGGATGACGCCAACTGAGCAGCGCAGTGAATAAACTGCGTCACTTGCTGAACTTTACCAAAAATCCGGGCCCAAGTGCTACTTACTTACGGTGCTGGTACGTCTGATCGCTCGTGTCGCCAACGCAGGACTGAGTTCTCTCCGGTGCGAGTCAATATTTTATTCGTGATGCGTGGTGGGGCAGTGCTACGTCACAGTACGCTATTGCTGGCGCCTCGGCGTTTTGAGACTGACGTGGTATGCGTCGAACTTACTGTAGCGCTCCACACATC
Organism: Rhagium mordax; assembly: GCA_963680705.1. Classification (NCBI taxonomy): domain Eukaryota; kingdom Metazoa; phylum Arthropoda; class Insecta; order Coleoptera; family Cerambycidae; genus Rhagium; species Rhagium mordax. The sequence continues at coordinate 27,850,648 of OY796659.1, forward strand.
CGTCCGCGTTGACTCTCGGCTGGGTACTGAATTTGGCTGGGCGCGCTCTGTGCGTGTTAGCTGGATCGAATATTCTGACGGCGGGACAGACTTCAGCGCGGTTTACTATTTGTTTGTACTTATTTAATTTCGGAGTTATTTATTAATTAAATAACAGCCAGGCTGGTTATCTTATTTAACGGGGTACAGGTGATAATAATGTACAGATCATAATTCTTTGTTAAGAACAGGTTTTTAATAATTAATTTCGGTAATTACATTATTTACAACTGTCTGGTGCTTTTTATTAATTACGGATTTATTAATAACAGGACAGGTTATATTATAAAACAAAATAAATGCTGGTCACAGGCGAAAATAATATAACAATGCGGAAAATAAGAATTAAATTCTATACGGGGTGTGTCGAATAATATTATTTTAAATAGGAACTAGTAACGAAAAAATTACTTCGTTACACCCCCCTCTTACTTCGGATAAAAAAAAAGAAAATTACAAGATTCTTTTTTTTTCTTCTTACTTTAAATATTTCGGAAATAAAATAATTTTCGGAAAATAATGAAATTAAATTGGTAATTATTCCTGCGGAATGAAATTAAATTTAGAAAAAACTTTTCTTCAAACTAAAAATAAAATTTTTTTTTTTTAATAAATTGGTAACGGCGGCTCTCCTTCTTACGGCAGCAGGTTACATTGTGTCCCGATGGATGTGACAGTTGCGGTGGGAGGTCTCCTACAGGTGTGGCATCGTCTTTCTTGGGGAAAACTTCGTTGACGGATCGCCGGTGGGATGCGGTCTTCACAGGGGCAATCTCGGGACAGAATTCCTATTCGTCTGCACATAACAAATGGCTTGGTGCAATTCTGGCGAAGGTCACGAAGGTGACCGGTCGTCGCACATCTCCAGCACAGGGGACTGGTTGAGGCGGGTAGATACCGGGTGCTTTGTCTTCGTCGTCGGAGTCGGGCTTCTTCCTGTTCCAGGTAGATACACGGCGACGTGGGCTTCCTCAGAACACTGGAGGGGTCTCGGAAGAGACGGGAGATGATGGAGTCCATCGAGGAGTCATCGGAGGTATCGGCGGTGGTGAGCTGGTAGGTCGACTCGGTCACTTCTTGGGTTGGTGACAGGGGACGGATGCCTTGGGTGCGGCTGCTCTGCGGTGGAATTTGCGGGGTGCCGGACAGCGGGCGGGTATCCATGCATATGGCGGTGGCTTCTCCGTGGTGGCGGCTTGGTGATGCGGTCGGGGTTCTAGTTGTCACTAGAATGAAAACAAGACTTTAGATCCTTAATATGGATGTGAAGTAGGTTCTTCCCGGTATCCGATTTTAAATTATATACCACCGGTGAAACCACGTGAGTTACAGTGTACGGTCCGGAGTATTTCGGGGCTAGTTTGGCGGCAAAACCCTTGGCGGCGGATGACAGCAGATTTTCGCGCTTCATGACCCGGTCTCCGACATGGCAGCGCCATTCGCGGCGGCGGAGGTTATAGTACCGGCTTTGAGACGTGAGGGCTTGTGCTAGGTTAACTCGGACGAATTGAAAAACTTCCTGCAGTTTTTCCAGGCGGGCGGTGTGCGTCTCTGAGATGGTGTTCTGGTCTGCCGGTTCTTCCGTGGGGGTTCTGGTTGCAGTCTGGTAGAGGGTGTTCGGTAGGTCCAGTTCTCTTCCAAAATTCAGATATGCTGGTGAGAATCCTCCGATTGAAGCAATCTTTGGAACGTTGCGGGTGCTGAATGTAGTCCAAAAGGCATGACTCGGAACTGGATCAGGCCTCTACCGGGTACCGTGAAAGCGGTGATGGGTTTGCTGTCATCGGAGAGCGGTATCTGCCAGTATCCTTGTTTTAAGTCGATGCTGGATATGTAGAAAGCTTTTCGAAGTTTGTCCAGTATGGCATTGATGTATGGTAACGGGTAGGCGTCCTTCTCGGTTACATCATTGACTTTGCGGAAATCAATGCAAAATCTGGGTTTACCATCCTTTTTACGGACTATTACCACTGGTGAACTCCATGGGCTATTTGATGGTTCGATGATTCCATTTTTCAACATCTCGTTGACCTCCTGATTTATTATACCCTGCATTTTTGGGTTTTGAGGTCGGTACCTCTGCTTGATTGGATCCGGTTGGGACAGGCGGATGTGGTGCAGTATTAATCCGGTGGTGCCATGTATGTCTTGTAAACCTGGTAGTTCGGTGTCCAGAAAGTTCTTCAGTCGGTGCTCTTCGCTGGGTGTTAAGGTCAACGATATCCCTCCTAGCGGACTTGCTGGTATTGTTGGAGGCGGGGATATCACTTCCTCATTCAGGTAGACGGTGGCGGTTTTCGGGTTTATCACGAAGTTATACTTGCTCAGTATGTCCATTCCTAGTACTATGTCGGAGGATAGGTTGTCAAGGTACAATAGGCATTCGTCGAACTGGTTCTGGCTGATGGTGAACTTCAACTGGTAGCTTTTAGAAATGATAGGTACACTGCCATTGGCTAACTGAGCGGGCGGTGTGTTGATGGTCTGGTGCGGGATGCCTATCTGGTCGCAGCATCTGGTGACTTGGTTACCCACATAGGAGCGGACTGCTCCAGTGTCGATGAGTGCGGTGAAAGTCCTGGTGCGGATGCGTACGGGTACGTGCGGTCGGTTGTCATAATTTGATGTTGCAGCGGTTTCCAAGGCTTCAAAACTACGGAACTGTACTGGCCTCGGTTCGGTGCAGTTCTCATCTAGTTTTCCGTCCTAGGGCATTGACAGTCTCGGGTCATAATGCCTTGCTTTCCACATCTTGAGCAGAATAGTCGGGGTGCTGATCTGCACTGGGTCCTGAAGTGGCCACTTTTTCCACAACGCCAACAGATATTGTTTCTGTCGTAGCTGGGGCTGGTATTTGCGGCGGAGGCTCTTGACGTGGAGGGTGGCTCTTCTGATGTGGAAATGAGTGCGGGTTGTGTTTGTGCACGTGCTGGTGTTTCGGGCCGGGTTTCTCGCTGAGCGGCGGTGGGTCGAACGTCCACTTGCTCTTGGTGGCCGTTATTCCCGGATGAACGAGCGGATCTCTTATTATAAACTTGGTTGACCTCCTGACGCAATACTTCAAACTCCTTGATCTTGGCGGTCAGTGTGGACATGTTGCTGAAGTCGGGCCTTCGAATATACTGGCGGTAGTCAGGTAGCAGGTTGCAGTATACCCATCTCAGTTCCTGGGCTTCTGAAATTTCTCCATGTCGTCGTATCAGAGTTTGTAGATCGGTCACGTAGGTCATCGCGGGTTCTTCGGGTTTCTGGAGACGGCGGCCTATCTCGGCTTCTATATCCTCTAGATAATTTACCGGGAAGTAAAAGATACGGAAGTCCTTAATGAAATCGTCCCATGTGTTCCAGTGCGCCCTGTTATTTCGGTACCATAACAAAGCGGGTCCTTGTAGCAATTCGGGTAGAACGGGCAGAAGTTGGCCTGGGCGTATCCTCGTGTATACACATATCTCCTCTATCCGCTCCAAGAATGCGGCGGGGTCCCCTTTTCCCTTAAAGTGGATATTCCATTTATGGACCTGTAGAGGATCTAATGTAGCATCTTCAGTTGGTGGGGCTGGAGGCGGTATGTAAGGATTATTGCCAGGTGACGGTTCGGAAACGACTACTGGTGGTGGCGGCAGCGGAAAGACAGGTCGGTCGTTCCTTATTCTCGGTGAGACGCATCCTTCTTTTAGGAATTTCACCAGCCGTCTCTTCTTTTCGTCCACTGTTCCGGTTAGAGAGAGACCAAATTTTCCTAGTTCCTCGTCAATCTCCTCCTTCTTGGCCTTGTAGATCCAGCTCAGCCGGAAATCTCCGGAGTCGGGGCCTATGGTTTCCTCTTTAGAGCCACTGGCTGGGTTCTCTTTCTCATCTATCTCGGGCATCTTGAATTTTACTGCTCTGGTCTCGGTCTAGCTATCAACTGCTCTCTTCGTCTGGCGACCAACTGTCCTGGTTGTGGTCTCAAGACTTACTTTTCTTCGAGGTCTAGTTGTCAGCTGTTCTGGTGGTGGTCTGAAAACTCACTCTTCTTCGAGGTCCGAGGGGTCAACTCTTCTGGTCGCGGTCTGAAGACTGACTGCCCTTCGAGTTTCAGGTGTCAGCTGTTCTGGTGGCGGTCTGGGAACTCACTCTTCTTCGAGGTCCGGGGGGCCAATTACTCTGGTTGTGGTCTCAATATTAACTGCCACTTGCTATCTCCCAAGTGTGTCTTCTAGGTAGGCTGGTAGTGACAGATTCAGATTCTGCGTCCTCGAGTTATTCGAAAAGGAGGGGTCACACGTCAGGTCTGTTTTTCTTCTGGTTTTGGAGGAGCTGGAGCGGAATGGCACGAGTTCTCACGATTCAGGTTCAGGCGGTGCTAGTAGTTGCTCGTGTCACTTCTGGTCTCGTTCTGATGCTTAATATCGGCGTAGATGTGGTATATCCAAAACGGCTGGTCGGATTCCAAAAATTCCAACGGATTTCGATTCTCCACCCCCGATTTACTATAAAACGAGGGGTCACAAGCCTGGTCGATTTTGTCGATTGAAATTCCGGGGATGGTCCCGGACCGGTGACAAAACTCGGTCTCGGCGGTGTTTCGTGCTGCGAGACACTTCTTCTATCTGTTTCACTTGGTTCTGGCTTTGACGGACGGAACAGTGAACCTCTCTGTGAAGCGGCTAGGCGGTGAGTGTCCGGAATGCTGGCAACCAAATCCTTGGGTCTGGTTTACTCGAAAAGGATACCCTACTCGATTATTCGTTGTACGGGCAACTTCGGGTAGTCTCGGGTATCTTCGGGTACAGGTCGGTCTTCTTGGATGAACGGACGTCTGGTCTGCTTGGCAGCTCGCTTGGAACTCTTCTCTAGTCGAAAATCCTTCCCTGGGTTATATAACTCCTTCGGGAATGATCGTAGCGGTTCGGCGATGGTCGCAATCGGTTTCTCGTAGTCGGTTATGTCGAAAATGATACCTCACTTGCCTACTGGTGTCACTTGGTCCAAATCCAGTTGCTCTCGGCTCCTGCCGAATGCAAACAATCCTAAATCTTCACTAATTTTCCCAGGGCCCCTGCTCGGGCGCCATTTTTGTGACGTACTTCGGTTTGTAGGCAAAATGGCCGAAGTGTCACTATGGCACTCGAGTCGACGGCGGTGCTTTACTCGGGCGCCAGTTTCCGTTTATAGTGCAGAAACACCACTACTCAGGCAGCTACAGTGAAGAAACGGAAGATTCCAGTGGGTCGTTGGGAAAATTAGTCTTTGTTTCGGATTAAAAGGCACAGTTTGATATCACAATTAGATTTATTCAATATATTTGACAGGATATGGTTTATTCTAAGGCTCTCTCCTAATTACATAATTTCCAGGGCTTAAAAGCTAATTTAAATACAGGTTTTAACAGGGCTTAAGATAAAGCTATTTATACTATATACATCTACTCTAAAGCATCATTCCAAAGCACAGACTACAGATCGACAGTGCAAGTTTCTAGCAAGGTGGGCAGGCGGTTAACTAACGGTTACAGCAAAGCGACGTACGGATACCAGGATTAGCAGAAGCAAACACCAAAAAGCATACCAATATCAAACAATCTATTTACAAGTTACAGGTTTGGCTAAAGCGTAGTATTGGCTGAAAAGTAAGATTATGTGTTTAATCAAACCAACAGCGGGCTTCCTTCTGGGTCGGGATCTTGAGTACTGAAAGAAAACTATAAGGTTGGTATGGCAAGTTACGCTATTTACGTATACACTGTATATCAGATGTCGCATATATACAGCATAGACCAACAGCTAGCTCACCTCAGCTGAAAGAGAATTAAATGATTACAGGAACAGGTAGCGGACAGCAGCGGACTGAAATAAATTGATACTAATATACACTGTATATCAGATGTCGCGTATATACAGCATAGACCGATAGCTAGCTCACCTCAGCTGAAAGAAAGTATGATTACAGGAACAGGTGGCGGACATCAGTGGACTGAAAGAAAATGTATTATTAGGGATACCAGGATTAGCAGAAGCAAACACCAAAAAGCATACCAATATCAAACAATCTATTTACAAGTTACAGGTTTGGCTAAAGCGTAGTATTGGCTGAAAAGTAAGATTATGTGTTTAATCAAACCAACAGCGGGCTTCCTTCTGGGTCGGGATCTTGAGTACTGAAAGAAAACTATAAGGTTGGTATGGCAAGTTACGCTATTTACGTATACACTGTATATCAGATGTCGCATATATACAGCATAGACCAACAGCTAGCTCACCTCAGCTGAAAGAGAATTAAATGATTACAGGAACAGGTAGCGGACAGCAGCGGACTGAAATAAATTGATACTAATATACACTGTATATCAGATGTCGCGTATATACAGCATAGACCGATAGCTAGCTCACCTCAGCTGAAAGAAAGTATGATTACAGGAACAGGTGGCGGACATCAGTGGACTGAAAGAAAATGTATTATTAGTATCGTGAGTTACGCTATTTACGTATACACTGTATATCAGAGATCGCACATATACAGCATAGACCAATAGCTAGCTCACCTCAGCTGAAAGGGAATTAACGATTACAGGAACAGGTGGCAGTCATCAGCGGACTGAAAGAAATTTTATTAATAGTAACGTGAGTTCCGCTATTTACGTATACACTGTATATCAGAGGTCGTGTATATACAGCATATACCAACAGCTAGCTCACTTTAGCTGAAAGAAAATATGATTTCCGGAACAGGTGGCGGACATCAGCAACCTGAAAGGAATTTATGATTAATATTGTGAGTTGCGCTATTTACGAATACACTGTATATCAGAAGTCGCGTATATACAGCATAGACCAATGGCTAGCTCACTTCACACAAAGATACCTTGCAATAGCCAAACCTTACTCTTGAGTTTTTACTCTTTACTTACTTCTGCTTACTCGGCGCGTCTGGACTGGATCAGCGGTGGACAGCTACTAACTGTTTGGAAGACGGCAAACGGTATTATAATTAATCTAAAATATTTATGGTAGTAGGGATGACGCCAACTGAGCAGCGCAGTGAATAAACTGCGTCACTTGCTGGACTTTACCAAAAATCCGGGCCCAAGTGCTACTTACTTACGGTGCTGGTACGTCTGATCGCTCGTGTCGCCAACGCAGGACTGAGTTCTCTCCGGTGCGAGTCAATATTTTATTCGTGATGCGTGGTGGGGCAGTGCTACGTCACAGTACGCTATTGCTGGCGCCTCGGCGTTTTGAGACTGACGTGGTATGCGTCGAACTTACTGTAGCGCTCCACACATCCGTCCGCGTTGACTCTCGGCTGGGTACTGAATTTGGCTGGGCGCGCTCTGTGCGTGTTAGCTGGATCGAATATTCTGCGGGCGGGACAGACTTCAGCGCGGTTTACTATTTGTTTGTACTTATTTAATTTCGGAGTTATTTATTAATTAAATAACAGCCAGGCTGGTTATCTTATTTAACGGGGTACAGGTGATAATAATGTACAGATCATAATTGTTTGTTAAGAACAGGTTTTTAATAATTAATTTCGGTAATTACATTATTTACAACGGTCTGGTTCTTTTTATTAATTACGGATTTATTAATAACAGGACAGGTTATATTATAAAACAAAATAAATGCTGGTCACAGGCGAAAATAATATAACAATGCGGAAAATAAGAATTAAATTCTATACGGGGTGTGTCGAATAATATTATTTTAAATAGGAACTACTAACGAAAAAATTACTTCGTTACAGTAGATGTTTATCAAATAATGCAAGTAAATATTGGTTTAAAAGTTTTACCTTGTTGTCAACATCATTTGTATTAAATATATTCCATAGTGGTAATTCTTGTAAATCATGATAAAACTCTTGCTCATTAAAATTTTTGAAGTCACGATAGGTGTAATAAAATGGTTCGATTTTTTGTTTTTTACTAGAAATTTTGCAATAGATAACCTCATGATCAGACAAATCGATACCACCCACACCAGATGAAATAACTAAATTAGGATTATTGCATAATATGATATCAATCAGTGAGGACGAATTATTAGTAACATGAGTTGGCTCATTAATTATTTGATGTACACTAACAGATTCTATCATTGAAGAAAAGTACGAGGAAGCAGGTGAATCCACCATTGATAAATTAATATTAATATCTCCCAAGCAATATAACTGTTCTGCTTGTTGCATAGATGTAGATATTGAGTCTTCTAATTCATCAACAAAATTTTTAAAATTTGTCTGAGGTGGCCTATAGAATACACCGAATGTCCGAGAGAGTTTTTGGAAACCGGAAAACCCCGGGAAAGTCCGGAAAATTGAAGTTTGCTAAGCCTTTTTCATGTCGCCCGTTGTCAATTTCAAATCACTCGTCTGGGAGAAAATTTTTTCCGGCAAAAGGAGTGTTGTTTTAAAGGAGTAATCGTTTAGCTAAAAGAATTACCCCCATCCCACAGTGGTCCTTTCTGCGAATCTAGCCGGGCAAAAATATTTAGATTAAATATAGGTAAAATTTTTATACCTTTTTGCTTTATTTTTAGAAACGACATAAATGTGATATATAAACATACATGGCCCGCCATAAAGTTGGCTACATATGAGAAAAACGCTTATTATCGATATTTCTACTCTAACTCTATTAAGGGTTCGTTTCTGCATATCCGACAACCAAAAACTACGTTTTGAAACACGTCATGTGATTACCGGTTTGGCGAGAATGTAAAATATAGTTGATGGTGGTACTGAAAAATGGTTCAAATTATTTCACCCGAGCGAATAATAGCCATTATATGCGAGTAGAATACCCCATTTTATCCACGACTAAATCTTTTACTGAAGAAATTTATAAGTACTATTTATTTTTAATTAATTTAAATTGTTACCCGACATACCTATACAAAATGTTTTCGTATCCACACAAATTTATTAATATCTAAATACTCCCGTATCATACCACTGAAAGCAGCCATCTAATAGGAATTTGTCAAGTAAACTGATTTTATCGGTTTCAGGATTTAATTCTTTGTTTACATATGCAAAAGTAGGCTGGTAAATAAGTCATAACTAAAGTTGTAGAGTTATATTTATTACTTGTACGGTAATATTACAATACAGGTCTGTCAATAACTGTCAACAGATGAAATAATAAATAATGAAACTATAGGGCTATTTATTAATACAAACAGACAGAAAACTCCAAAAAATAATAATTAAATACTGAAATCTAACTGAAATGTATTTTCAGGCAATCCAAGGTCCATTTTTATGTAGCCGTTGTGACATTAAAAATGCAAACATTTATGTAATATGAAAAAAGATAACAAATAAAAACAAACAAAATATAACTATAACCATGGCGACAAATCAACCCATACAGACTTGACCAACTAATGAAATGAAAACGTTATTAATAAGAGAATATCAAAAGGTAATATCTATTAATAAAGTCTTTATTTTCTGAAACCGATAAACTATTGAACAAATCACGGATGTTAATCATAACAGCCTTAGATGTCTTAAAATCCTCGCTCTACGAGCTCGGACTTCAAATCGACATCTGCGGCAGTTATGATACTCATAACATTCCTAGATATGTTAATAGCTATTACCTCACTTTCAAAGCATTACAAACAATAGTTTATGGCCGATTTCGGAAAATATTTTATTGGGACGGTGTGCTTTGATATGTTTATGCAATGACTGAATAGGTTTAATACTTATCTGAAAACTTCATATTTCCTATTTTTGTCCAGCTAGATTTATAATAGGGACCACTGTGCATCCCCTCGCCCCTAGCAAGGGGAGGGGGAGTTCACGGCTAGTTGGATGCCCGTTAAACTTATCCACCCTTGCCCAGCACAATCGGGAATCCTTACGACTCGGACTCGCCAAATCACTGGAAGTGCCTCAAAGCGGCTCGAGGTGACTAGGAGTGACTCGAAGTGACTCGAAACGACTCGGGCCGAGTCGCAGCAAGATTTCTTGGATTCACTGAGTCATCTGTAGTCACTCTGAGTCGCTTCGAGTCACTTCAAATCGGTTCATTTTTATGTATAAAAATCTGTTCAAGAATTTCATTTTAATTGTATTTATATGTACTACCAGAGATATTAAAGCAGACGATTTATTTGTAATAAAGTAAAAACCATTTATGTAATCGTAATCATCCAACATGTTTTCATCAAATACCATTGTCATAAATAGAAAATTACTGATTTTAACCCCATGATTTTAACCTCCATCTATTTCCTACAAGAAAAAAACGCCCCTACAATGATTATTTTTCATGACCAGGAGGGTGAAGAGGGCGATCATCGAGCTGGGATCCCCGAAAACGGGGAAGCACATTTGTTTGCCCGAGTTCGCGAGTACGTGCCATTTCCCTGTGGAGGGTGTTTTCATCGATTTTGGGTAATTAAAATAGGTCCGGGAGGATGGAGAGGGCGACGATCGTGCTGGGCATACTCGAAAACGGGGAATCGCCTTTATTTGCCCGACTTCCGTTGAATATCCCAATTCAACTTCTTTAGAGGGTAGTTTCGGGGTCTCGGTAGGGATGGGGAGTAGTGGAGGGTACTACCATGGTGTTGGCCATCCGCGAAAACGGGGTAGGGATTTTTTTATCAACCAGAAGGCAACGGAGTGGGGAACACGAAATAGGGGCGGGTTTTGGCCAATAGGGGGTGAACGCAACGCGAAAAAGAAATTTGGCCAACACCATCATGTTCAGTACCCTCAAAAAAGGGGGAGAGGTAGTCTTGTTGCATGTCAAAATAGTTATGTCGTAATTACGAGTTATAAGTCGTAATTACGAGTTATAAGTCGGAATTACGAGATATAAGTCGTAACTACGAGATATAAGTCGTAATTACGAGATATAAGTCGTAATTACGAGATATAAGTCGTAATTACAAGATGTAAGTCGTAATTACGAGTTATAAGTCGTAATTACGAGATATAAGTCGTAATTACGAGATATAAGTCGTAATTACAAGATATAAGTCGTAATTACGAGTTATAAGTCGGAATTACGAGATATAAGTCGTAATTTTTGTTTATTATTTAATTTCAATGAATTTATACAGATTTGCATTTTTAAACATTAATTATAATAGCACCTAAGCCACATAATGGCTTGTTTTGTGCTAGATTTGTACATTAAGATATTAATTCCTACAAATGTAACAATAAATATGAATCGAATAGAATAATATTTTATTATTTTTCATAGTTATGTACTAAGGAGGAATATATTGAGTGGACACATGATAATAATGAATGTTGGGAGATTTTAGAACATTTCAATGGGCTCATTTCGGAAATTTTTTTTAATTCATATTCCGAAAGTACACCTTGTAATTAGTAAATGTGCAAAATATTAAATTTTTTTTTCAACTGCTTCTCCCTCAAAATAAATAATGAAAATAGAGCGCTGTGACGTCACACCACTCGCAGCAGTCGGTCGCTAGCTTGTTTCCTATAGTTTCATAGCGGCGGCAGTTACTACTCACACGGCGGAAGTGGTAATTTCGTTCATCTTTTAAGTGCTTCGTCCTTGGTACAGCGAAATCTAAATACCATATATCCGCATAACTCATAGAACCAGTGGAGTCGGGTGGTGTGACGTCATAGCCGTTTCAAATATGTTACGAATTTGAAATCAAATATTAGGGTTAATATTAACGATAGCGATCTAATTTTTTCACTATATACTTAGAGGATGAAATACTTACGGAAAATGCTAAAATAAATTAAAAAGCAAATATCACGAAATGAGCCCATTAAAAATATTTGTATTATCCATAACATTACACCTTCTAAACTTCTAAATTTAGTTAACCTGTTGATTTCCTTTTTACAACTTGGAATATTATTATAATAGGTTGGGCCTAGATAATCTATAGAATTTTGTTGCTTGGTTCTGTTATATTTTGGGATCATTACATTTTTATTTAGGATTGACCTAGTTACATGTGAGTGTGCGGGTAGTTTAAATTTGGATAAATTCTTTTTTATGAATATAACACATTCTAATATAAATAATTGCTTTAAATTTAAACATCCACTATCCTTAAATAATTGGTCACTGGAGAAAGTAGGTTCTTTGTTTAATATTATTTTTAAAATCATTTTTTGTATAACTTTCACCGAATTTAGGGTATTTTCATAGGCACCCCATTTAATTAAACCATACCTTATAATCGATTCCACCAAAGAATTATAAACGTTTAGAAGTGTTTTTCTCGACAGGATGTCTCTCAACTGGTAGAATTTGCATATTAGTTTTCTGATTCTTTTGGTAATATAGCTGGAGTGTTCCAACCATCTCAGATTGTTATCCACCATCACACCTAAGTATTTTATTGTGTTTATAGAGCAAATGTTTTCAGTTGAACCCTGGATGTTTATGTTATCAAAATTAGGTAAATTTGTATTATTAACAGAAAATGCAACGTATTTGGTTTTTGATACATTAGTGTTAGTAGATTTAAATCTAGCCATAATTTAATTTCTTTCATGTCCAGTGAAACAGCATTCCTAACATCAGTCCAATTATCACCACTAAAGACAATTGCAGTGTCGTCAGCGTACGAAATTATTTTACCAGATATATTTAATTTACATAAATTATTTATATAAATCAAAAACAATATTGGCGCCAAAACCGTGCCTTGAGGAATTCCTATAGTTATTTCTTTTCCATTATTGATTTTATCACCTATTCTTACGAACTGTTTTCTGTCTTCCAGATAACTGGCGAATGTCCTCAACACTGTGCCTCTAATACCAATGTTCTCTAATTTTTGTAATAATTTTAAATGGGACACAGTATCAAAAGCCTTCGCCAGATCCAGAAAGACAAAAATAAATTTTTTATTTTGTTGTATGTTATTGTTAATTGTATTGACTAGGTGATAAATTGCATCTGTAGTACAGGAAGAGTTTTTAAATCCATATTGATTAACAGAAAGAATATTATGGTTGTCCAAAAATTCCACAAGTCGTTTTTTTAGTGCCTTTTCAAATATTTTAGCGATATTGCTAACAAATGATATTGGTCTGTAGTTAGTTGTTTCTGTTCTACATCCATTTTTATAAATAGATATCTTAAAGTGATCTGGGACACAGCCTGTTATAAAGATGGTGTTAATAATATGCACTAGAGGTTTTATTATAAGTTTAAGACAGTATTTGATTAGTTTGACAGGTATTTCATCTATACCAGAGGCGCTATCATTCTTTAAACTATTAATAAGTGTTATCACTTCGTTGCCCTCAATGGGTTTCAAAAATAGACTATCTATGGGGGGTGGTATTATAGGATCTGGGTTGTTCATGACATTTGGAGTAACAATTGAGTTAACGATCTCATTACCAATATTACAAAAAAACGTATTGAATTTATTTGCTTTTTGTTCATCGTCTAATATAATTATATTATCTGTTTTATTTCTTTCTGTGTTTGTAGCTTCTCTTATTATTTTCCAGGTCTGTTTTAAGTTATTATTGCATGTCTTAAGTTTATTTGTATAATAGTTATTTTTTGTTGTTTTAATCAGTCTTGTTAGTTTATTTCTATATGTTTTGTAATCATTATGTAATTCTATACTATAATTTCGTAAGATTTGTTTTTTCATTCTATCCCTAGTTTTAATGGATTGAATAATACTATTAGTAATCCATGGTTTAATTATTTTTATATTGTTAGGCAAATAAGAAGTAGCTAAGTTAATATGATTTTTGATAGTATTTATAAAATTATTAGTACAGATATTACTATCATTGAAATTATATACATTTTCCCAACTTTCAAGATTTAGAGATTGAAATACCTTAGCATAGTCCGTTCTCCGTATGTTATTAGTGACCGTGTCAGTATTTTCAGATTCAGTTGGAATATTTAAATAAATTGGAAAATGATCTGTAATAGAGGTTTCTAGTATAAACGATTGGTAGTTAATAATATGTGAATTATTATTATTTGATCTGATAAAAAAGTGATCTAAACAACTGGTTGTGTTATTGGTTATTCTAGTAGGTTTATTTATATATGATATATAGCCATATTTAGCCATAATATTCAAGTATATATTATTGTGTACATCATGTTTATTTAAAATATTTATGTTTATATCACCCGTAAAAATTTCAATTTTATTATTATTATTATTTTTAATGTATTTATCCATTTGCCGACTCGGTGGCGTAGTGAGCTAAAGCGTGAGTGACAGACATGGCTCTGGCTACACTGCCTATCGAGTCCGGGTTCGAGACCGGGCACCGGCAAATGGCAATGTCGGTGGGTATGGATGTTTGTCTGCGTTTTTTCAAATGTGTAGCCCCCTTCCGGACAGCCTTTGGCTTTGGATTTGGGGGTTGTCTAATTTCTGTGGTGTGTTTTATGTTTATGTTTTATTTCCTGTAAAAAAATATCAGTATTTGATGACGGAGATCGGTAAACACTACTAATACCTGTAGAAGTATTTTCAAGAATTATTGATGTTTTAATAATATTAATCTCATTTAATTTGTTTACTGTAACAGTGTGTGGTAAATGATTTTTAATGTAAATTATAACCCCATCATTTTGGTTCATTTGCGATTCATTAAAGTAACTTATATAACTAGGAATATGAAAATTATCTAGGGAGATAACTTTCCATGTTTCGGATAATACGATTACATCATGATTTACTAACCTGTTAGTTATTAAAATTAATAATTCATCAAAATGTTTTTGGACGCTCCTAATGTTATAAGATGAAAAATGTTTAAATTAGATCTGTCTAATGAAATGCAATTTGCTATGTCCTCAATATTGTCTAGTCTACATCTTTTGTGTCCACCTCAAGATAATCCTCCAGGTCATTTAGAAAATTGCATTCCTCCATAATGTAACAAAAGGATTCGGCACCGAATAATAATACATTCATACTTTCAAACATACATTGTAATTAAGATAGAAATTATATTTCAAAATGAAAAAGTAACATCAATAACTTATATATAATATTCTAATAACTATTCTGTTATAAAAACAAATTCAAGAAACAATAAGAAATACTGATAAGAAACCGACAAAACCTTGAGATTAATTGTAAATTGGTATAACTAAAACTAAAGTAATTATCAAATAAAAAAGAAAGAAACAATTTTCAAGTTAAATTGCGCTTAGGTTTTCAAACTGGTGACTTGATACCGCGGCGTATTTCTTTCCATTGGTGATCCATTTGATACGGCCATCTTGCGTCCAAACATTTTTCTTGCCATATTTTTCTAATGCCAAATTGAGAATTTTCATTCGCTCTTGGGTTAAATCTTCGCGTAACGTCATTTTAGTCCCTTTTAGGTTGTAACCTGTAACCCCAACCGAGCGCGTCCTCAGGTGGCGGATCGAGGAACGCCCTTACTCGGCATGTCGGTGTGCCGACGGGTCGGTGTGAAATAAAATAGCACCCGCGGACCAACAGGATTGCACAGAGGGAAAAATCCTCTTGAACAAAAAAAGTTCCCTAGGTCCAGTGGCGCGGGCCTAGGTGACCTAGCTACCTGGCAGAAGGTCTAAAATGCACCCGGGAACCAGGGGTTAAATGGCCGCCATGGACGGAAAAACGTTTTTGGAGTTTACGGGACAGGGGCACGGATCCCCAGAACCGGTCGACAGACGCACGTGGTAAAATAATAGAAGAAATTTTGAACGAGAATGAGTTAGTACTTTTAAATACTGGAGACGGAACCTATTTAAACTCTCGCCCTAACAATTTTTCGGCTATCGACTTATCACTATGCTCTCCCGAAATTGCACATATGTTTTCTTGGCAAATATTAGAAGATGAATTACACAATGATCACTACCCAATCATCTTAAAAATGGCCACCAATGACTTACAATCCACCATCTCTAAAAGATGGCGATTGGAAGACGCTAACTGGGATTTATTTAAAGACAAACTAAAATCCGTTGAGCTAACTGACGTCATCGTAGAATCAATTAATGTTGTTACAGAATCAATCACCGATGCTGCTAAAGAAAGCATCCCAATGACAGGAGGAACCACTAAGAAACGTGTCGTGCCCTGGTGGAACAGAACTGTGCAGGAAGCAACAAATGAAAAGAAACAAGCACTAAAAATTTTTCGTAGATTCCCCACTAGAGAAAATTTAATCCATTTTAAACAATGTAGAGCGAAAGCTCGTCGCATCATTCTCTCTAGCAAGAAATCCTCATGGGAAAATTATGTCTCATCTATCACGCCAGAGACACAAACACCCGAGGTATGGAGAAAAATTCGTGCCATCGCAGGAAAAAATTTTTCAAATATCTCCACGACACTCCTTGTTGATGATCAAATAATATCTGGAGAACACGAGGTAGGAGAAACCATGGCGGTTCATTTTCAACAAACAAGTAGCTCACAGAATTATGATCCTAACTTTCTACAAATTCGAGGTCAATTAGAAAATGAACTGGATTTCGCTGAAATTTACCCTTTACTATATAATGATCCATTTCCCATGGCGGAATTGGAACATGCATTGAATGAATCCAAAAATTCGGCACCAGGATCAGACCTTATCGTATATGAAATGCTTAGACAGCTTCCAGTGGAATTTAAATATAAACTAATAGAGCTCTTTAA
Organism: Rhagium mordax; assembly: GCA_963680705.1. Classification (NCBI taxonomy): domain Eukaryota; kingdom Metazoa; phylum Arthropoda; class Insecta; order Coleoptera; family Cerambycidae; genus Rhagium; species Rhagium mordax. The sequence goes on from OY796659.1 coordinate 27,867,306, forward strand.
TAAAATATGGACCGAAGGAACTTACCCCGAACAGTGGCAAGAGCATATAATTATCCCACTACTAAAATCAGGAAAAGACATACAAGACCCATCTAGCTACAGACCGATATCTCTGACAAGTTGCATAAGTAAAACTCTTGAGAAAATGGTCAACAACCGTCTCATGTGGTTTCTAGAAAGAAACCAACTTCTATCTCCACACCAAATGGGTCTTCGTAAATATCATTCAACTGCCGATAATCTCGTATACTTAGAAAATGCCATACAAAATAGTTTTGCTGCAAGAAATCACCTAGTAGCAGTATTTTTTGATATAGAAAAGGCATACGACATGACGTGGAAATATGGAATTATCGAAACCTTACATAGATGGGGAATGAGAGGAAACCTTCCGAATTTCATATCTAGCTTCCTAGATGACAGATCTTTTAAAGTTCGTATAGGCAGTACTCTCTCCGAATCACACACTCTTGAAAATGGAATCCCACAAGGCTCTACGCTAAGTGTCACATTATTTGCTATTGCAATCAATAGTTTGCTTACAACAATAGATCCAGAAATTGGTAGATGTCTATATGTAGATGACTTAGCAATATACTACTCGTCTGCAGATATGAATCATATTCAATCTAAATTACAAGAGTCTATAGATAATCTAGTCCATAAAGCTGAACAGAGAGGTTTTCGTTTCTCTCTAACAAAAACGAACTGTGTTCATTTCTGCCGTTTGAGGGCACCACACGAACATCCAATCCTTTCTATAAAGAACCATATGATAGAAGTTAAAGAAAACGTTAAATTCCTGGGCATAATTTTTGACAGCAAACTTTATTGGGGAAAACACATTGAAGAGCTAACAGTTAAATGCAAAAAAGCTCTAAATGTGGTTCGATGCGTATCAAACATCAACTGGGGTGCAGACAGAGAGACTCTCTTAATGTTATATAAATCTCTTGTCCTATCGAAAATACAATACGGCTGTATGGTATACTCGTCGGCTCGCAAATCCAGACTAAAACCCCTCGAATCTATACACGCGGAAGGTCTGCGACTAGCAATTGGAGCTTTTCGTACAAGCCCTTTATACTCTATCTACTGCGAATCTGGGGTCCCTCCATTGCAATACATAAGAGACCGTTTTCTTTTGAACTATGGCATTAGAATTATTGCTCAACCCAATCACCCAAATTTTGAATTTATATTGCAGCGACACTTCAAATTGAATTGGCCCAATTTAAAGTGCAACTTAACAATTAGCTCCAGCTAGCTACAGCGAGGTAGTGAATTCGGTGAAGCCTTGTTTTGAATACTGAGATTCTATTAAAAGCAATATATGGGCGCCAGAGTATTTTAACTAAATACACAAAAGTTTAATTAAACACAATTAGGTATTTACTACACATAAAGAAAGGAAAGCTTAGATTTTAACAAGTTTAATTTTGCAAATTCTGTACAAATAAAAAATTGAAATATTGAAACTATGAACAATGGAAAAAAAATGGAATAAAATTTATTATTAACTAATTTCTCTGTCTGTCTGTTTTCTTTTTGGAAAAGGCTTACTCAACGGAATGAAGTGAGACGGAAGGGGTTCTCCAGGTATCGATGAGTCCTGCGAGTACTCGAGGTGATGTAGAGGTTGTAAGATCCTGTCTTCACACTCCTGCTCAATCCAGAGTGACCAGGTTCCAACCAAATTAGTTACTTTTCGGGAACACCCAATATCTCTCCACTTCTGATGTTGTTAACTCGGTATAGAGTTCCAGTGAGTCCAATTTCCAGGAAGCCAGATGTCATGAAAGAAAGACAGAACAGAGAAATAAAAATAGGTTGAAAATTTGTTCAACTAGTGGTAGTTGAAAAAAAAATAACAAAGTTTCGGCAATATAGGTAAATTACTAGATAATATTCACAAAATTAATATTCTCTAATATCACAATAAAAATTGTCAAAATGGCACAGCAATTAGAATTTGTAAAATGACCAAATTTACATAAACATACAGTATCTGACAACAATTACTAAAAAATGAATTATAACAAAATAATACTAGAATTTGAACGCAAAAATTTAGTAAGGGTGCAAAACTTCACTATCTGGTTGTTAACAATAACCTAACTTGATTGAATTTGTCCTATCGGTTGAAAACCACGAGGAGACTGTAATTTTTTTATTAAAGGACTATAAGTTAATGTCAGATTACAGAACAATAAAAATTTAGGAACGTTAATGAAGTAAGAACTGTAAAAATTTAGATATTTAATATTAATAACAAAATAATTAATAACAATAACAATTTTGAACTAAATTCGGAATTTTAACACAAGTAAAGATTTCAAGTAAATCTTTTATGAATAGTTTAACGGTAAAATACCAAAAATTTAATCTATAAAATAACGACAATTAAGAGAACAAATGTCTTTCGCTTTTCGACGAAAAAATTAATGACTTATGCCTAATTCAAAATGGCAGAAAGTACTTAAAACCAAGGTAATTAATTATACACTCTTGTAATAAGTTACAAGAGTGTATATTTAGGAATTGAACTAATAACAATAATTTGTCAATAATGAATTAGATATGGCGTGAATATGATGAAAAAAAGGAAACCAGAAAATCGGACTTCTGTCACATCCGAAGCAAGTGATCAAATGTACTACAAATTGATTAATTCAAAGAGAATAAAAAATACTTTAGATCACTTACCTCGTTTGCTTTGGAAGTTCCTGGACAGAAATCGGTAGCTCTGGACAGTAAATAAATTTGGCAAAACCCAAGTCTCAGATGGACTTTATTACTATCCCAAAACCAGTTTAATCTCCTTTTTTCCAGCTCATATGGATCACAGTTGAAGAACCTAATAACAATAAAAAATCCACACAGAAATTGTTCTATGCACGAAATATGATAATCTGTAAGTTTCACTTACAGCGATAATTTATACAATTTAAATATTGTATAACACGTGTCAATTAATAATAATTGAAACGCCAGAAAGTCTAATTTAGACACGATACGATATAACGGAAATGGGAATACCCATCCACGTGTTTAAAACCCGTGCTATTAGGTATAATTATCTGAAATTAATCCAAAATATGGAAATAATAGTAAATACGGTAATTATTATGACAAATTATTATTATTATTATTGCACAATAAACTAAAGCAATAACTAATAAGCAAATTTATGAACAACGATATCTTAGCGACTCGGTACAAAAGTGCATAAACTTACCTCGATGAGATTCGGAAAGCGAAAGATGGTCTGCCTTCGCCCAAACAAGGCTCGTCCACCGCGGTCGCCCGCTGTGGCGTTTTTTGTTGCATTTTTTCTACCACATACCGATCATGTACGCATATACAGGGTTATCCAGTATTGAGGAATCGTATTTTAATACGCAAAATAGAAATTATAATCTGCTGTAACGAATTACAACTTAAATCGTTACAATATTAAACGAGGAAGCTTACAATGAATATCAATCCAGGCCCACCATAACTAGACCAGCAGGCATTAGAATGAACGAAGTACTAAATAAATTAGGATACACTATACCACAAAGGCATCAAATGGGATACCTCGAAATTCCTCCGTGGACAGTAAAACCCGTGGAAGCCCGATTAGAACTTACGGCTTATAAAAAGGAAAATACCCCTGCTATTTTATTTATCAAAGCTTTCCGTGAAATCACCAGTCAACACAGAGACCATACAATTATCTTTACAGACGGTTCAAAAACTAATAACGGAGTAGGAAGTGCATTCTTTTGTGAAGATACTACTCATAACTGGACCTTAGACCCTTCATCAAGTATCTACACAGCTGAACTTTATGCCATCTGGCAAGCCCTGAGATTTATAGAACATCACGCAAAAAACAAATTTCTAATCTCCAGTGACTCCCTCAGCGCCCTACAATCTATTTCAAATATATTCAGCACTGACCCGCTAATTCAACAAATCGTTGCCCTACTGCATTGGCTTCGCGAATTAAAAAATGAGGTGATATTTATATGGACTCCTGGGCATATCGGTATTGAAGGAAACGAGTCTGCTGATACAGCAGCGCGACTTGCCGCTGAAAATGAAACAGTAGAAGATATCCCCATACGACCTGATGATATAAAAATATCGCTAAGATTTAAAATCTTAAATGTGTGGCAAAACGAATGGAATAACAATGACTCCAAGCTAAAGAGGTATAAGCCTTCATGTAGTCCTTGGAAATTACCCAAACTATCTCGGCGCGAAGAAGTGGCTCTAACGCGTCTGAGAATTGGACACACTCATTTGACGTCATCTCACCTACTACTAGGTACTAGAACACCAACATGCGAAACATGCCAACAACAACAAACCGTAAACCACTATTGCTTGAATGTAACAATTTCAATAACATTCGTCGAGAGCTTGAAATCCCAAATAATTTAGTAGACATTCTAAAAATCGGAAATAGTAAAAAACTTATACAATATTTGACTAGAACTAATTTATTAAGAAAAATTTAAACATAGAGATCCCATTTTGAACAAATGGAGAAACGGGCACGACTAATGACCTTAGATGTCGACGTCGGAAAGAAAAAAAAAAAATTAATAATAATAATAATAATAATAATAATAATAATAATAATAATAATAATAAGGGGTGCAAAATTCGGACCGGCAACCTCCTCGCGGTGCACCCCGGACAGGGAGGGGTAACCCTCTCTGACAAATGTCGGCCGTGGGTCCTCAGGGCTAACCATCCTGGGGACTCATCTCCTCTGGTTCTCGACCAAAACGGAGGACAGGCCCCTCACAATCGACCCCATTCGGATGGGGGTCAAAGACAGATGGGAGGGGCCATACCGGACGGTCTTAACGATGACGACTTTGCAAACGTACATGGACGCTTTAGGTGGACGGAGGGATTAAGGGATGACCTGCTGACCTGCTACGAGAGCAGCGAACCTGGGCGCAGGGGATACATGGCGCGATTACACCGGTTGTGGTGCGATATGCACCCGGAGTATCGCGCCTTCTCTCAACAACATCTGAGAGATCAAGTATCCTTCCTGCGCAGAACAGGTTACGTAAGGGCACCTCGTCAGCGTGAGGAAGTGCCTGCCGCACTTCCACCGCGGCAAATACCAGCTGACGAGGAACATCCTCCTGAGTACACCGATATCGCTTTAAGGACGAGGGTTAACCTTAACACCAGGGTTAACCCAAAGCCACAAGACCTGGCACGAATGGATTCGTTGATTAGTGAGGAGCTTCCAGAAGATGCCAACATCTGGCAGATCAACAGCGCGGTGTACGATGCCGCCAAGCAACTCGTTCCACAACAGCGCCTGGCAAGCGCAGTTGATAGGGTCGGGAAAGCTAAGCGGCGCGTACAGAAGATCGAAGCTAAAATTCGATCAGCAAGGCAACACGCTTCTCGAATCCAGAGTGTGGTGGATTATATAGTCGCAGGTAGACCATTTACACCGAAGGTCCGGCGAGTGGCAGCCGGACTGAGACGCCAACACCACACTCTAAATCGCACAGTGCTGCAGACCATCAAGCAGCACTGTCTAGATAGGATTCGAGCGCTTATGGCTATTAAGAAAACTTTGGTCAGGCGAATGCGGAGTTTGGAACAAAACAAATTGTTTCAAACAAACCCGTCTCGCCTGTTCCAAGAGCCACAGCGTGTTGTCGAAAATCCGCCAACTGTTGATAATGTCGAAGCCTTCTGGAAAGGAATCTACGAAGTCGCGAGTCCATTTGATAATGACACTCCAGCTATAGCACACTTCGAGGCTCTCTGTCGTAGAGTCTTAGAAGAGCCAGACGAAGTGTGCCCGGCAATCAGTACGGAAGAGGTTCAACAAGCACTTGTTGGAACCAAGAACTTCGCTGCCCCGGGTCCAGATGGTATAAACAACTGGTGGTGGAAGAAGTTTCCTTCCACCCACCGCCATCTGGCCCGAGTTTTCAACTCATGGTTGAACGAGGGGCAGCAAATTCCGGACTGGTTTGTCGAGGGGCGAACTGTGCTAATCCCCAAAAAGGGGGATCTGTCTAACCCAAAAAATTATAGGCCGATTACCTGCCTCAACTCCTGCTACAAGTTATTTACTCGTATCTTGTATACCAGGATGTTGAGGTCTGTTGATCCGGTCTACCAACAGATAAACGAACAGCGTGGTGCCAAGAAGGGCCTGGCAGGTTGCAAGGAAAACCTGCTGATAGACCGCTGTATTACACAGGATTCTGTGCAGTACAAGCGGAATCTGTCAATGGCCTGGATTGATTATCGCAAGGCATTTGATACAACATCCCACGAGCTTTTGTTACACTTGCTCGGATGTCTTGCGGTACCAGCACCACTAGTGAGATGCATTGAACAACTGTTGCCGCTTTGGAGAACTCGCTTCACCATAACATCCGGTGCCGAGCGAGTTTCGACAGAGTTGGTGACATTTAAGAGAGGAGTGTTTCAGTGTGACTCTTTGAGTCCGCTCCTCTTCTGCATCTCACTGCTGCCGCTATCTGTTGGACTCCGCCAAACCCGCGGGTATCAGTGTGGGCCACCCAGCAACCGGAGGCATAAGGTCACCCATCTATTTTATATGGATGACCTTAAACTCTATACCTCCGGAGAGCGAGAACTTCAAAATGCTCTCAGGGTGGTCGAGGAATACACGCGGGCAATTGGAATGGAGTTTGGGTTGGACAAATGCGCAGTCGTCCACCTCAAGAGAGGACGATGCGGGGAATTCCACGAAGATGCGCAGCTCGCAGACGGAAGCATCCTACGACATTTGGATGCCGGAGAGACCTACACATACCTGGGTGTGGAACAACGCCACATCCAGGATGTGAACCAAATAAAGGATTCTCTCCGTGGCAAGTACAGACACCGACTCCGAAAGATCTGGTCATCAGAACTTTCGGGGAAGAACAAGGTGTCTGCCACTAATATGCTTGCCGTTCCGATTCTGCTCTACTCCTTTGGCGTAGTCAAATGGGGAGTAGATGAGCTGCGTCAATTGGACAGGAATACCCGCAAGATGATGAATATTCATAGGAGTATTCATCCTAGATCGTCCGTTCCTCGTGTGTACCTCCCACGTCAACGGGGGGGCCGAGGACTCTTGAGTCTGGAGTGCATGCATGGCAGAGTGGCACTGAGTATGGCATGTAATGTCATCAGGAGCTCGGACCCACTCCTACAGTTAGTGAGAGATCATGAATCTGTGGGAGTTGGCGCTTTATTGTTTAGGGCAGCACAGAGGGCCGCAGATGAACTCGGTCTCGTGTTCGACTACAGGCGAGAAGGCCGGCGAGGTGACTCAGTCACTGAGCTTCCGCCTAATCGTCTGACAGCCCACATCAAAGCTGCCGAACAGAGAAATCTGTTCAGGCAGCACGTCGATAAACCCCTGCACGGTGTTTTCTATAACAACATAGAAGCACTGGGTTTATCGACAGAGCTGACCTTCGCATTTTTAAGGTCAGCGGGGCTGAAGTCGGAGACCGAGGGATATATTGTGGCCTGCCAAGATGGTGTTATTAACACATTGGTCTATCGCAGTCGCGTGATGGGTGTAGAGGTACCTGATATCAACTGCAGGACCTGTCGGCAGGCGCCGGAGTCGCTCATGCATTTATTATCTGCATGCCCGATTTATGCGACTTCGGTCTACATCCAACGACATAACGCGGCTTTACGAGTGCTATACTACCATCTACGGCACTCATACCAGATAGACCAAACACCAGTGCTGCCTTACGTCCCCGGAGATATCGAGTCCGTTGTCGAGAACGAGAAATGCCGGATTTACTGGAACTACTCGTTCCCGACCGTCAGGCGAATTCACGCCAATAAGCCTGACATAGTCCTCCTCGACCATCAGACCAAGGTGATGTATGTCATCGAGTTCTCAGCACCTGCTGAGACAAACATCGCCTTGAAGGAGGAGGAGAAACGGACTAAATACAGAGATCTCCGGTACGAGCTCCAAGTGCTATACCCAGGCTACTCTGTCAAGATGGTCGTCCTGATAATCGGTGTACTCGGAGGTATGAAGCCCACGCTGCTCTCCGCATTAAAGACCATGCCTGCCTGCCAAACATCGGCAGAATGGTTGGCTGGTCAAATGCAGAAAGCGGTCATCCTGGGATCCCTCCGTCTACTTAGGGCACACGAGTCTGGAATCTACAGTGACTAACCCTGCGGGATGTGGGGAGTTGCTGTAGATTATTCGCTGGCGCTCTCTCTGTGTGGTGTCGGAGGCCACAGGGAGACTGTCCAGCATTAGGTTCGGAAAACCGAAAAAAAAAAAAAAAAAAAAAAAAAAAAAAAAAAAAAAAAAAAAAATAATAATAATAATAATAATAATAAGGGGTGCGAAATGCGGACCGGCAACCTCCTCGCGGTGCACCCTGGACAGGGAGGGGCAACCCTCTCTGACAAATGTCGGACGTGGGATTTCAGGGCTAACCACCCTGGAATCTCAATACTCTGGTTCTACCAGTCACCAGAAGAAGGGCCCCTCACAATCGACCCCAACCGGATGGGGGTCAGAGACAGGTGGGAGGGGCCTTACCGGACGGTCTCAACGTTGATGACGCACGCTTTGCTAATGGACGCTTTAGGTGGACGGAGGAATTAAGGGATGACCTGCTCATCTGCCATGAGAGCAGCGAACCTGGGCGCAGGGGTTACATGGCGCGATTACACCGGTTGTGGTGCGATATGCACCCGGAGTATCGCGCCTTCTCTCAGCAACATCTGAGAGACCAAGTATCCTTCCTGCGCCGAACAGGTTACGTAAGGGCACCTCGTCAGCGTGAGGAAGTGCCTGCCGCACTTCCACCGCGGCAAATACCAGCTGACGAGGAACATCCTCCTGAATACACCGATGCCGATTTAAGGACGAGGGTTAACCTTAACACCAGGGTTAACCCTAAGCCACAAGACCTGGCACGAATGGACTCGTTGATCAGTGAGGAGCTTCCAGAAGATGCCAACATCTGGCAGATCAACAGCGCGGTGTACGCTGCCGCCAAGCAACTCGTCCCACAACAGCGCCTGGCAAGCGCAGTTGATAGGGTCGAGAAAGCTAAGCGGCGCGTACAGAAGATCGAAGCTAAAATTCGATCAGCAAGGCAACACGCTTCTCGAATCCAGAGTGTGGTGGATTATATAGTCGCAGGTAGACCATTTACACCGAAGGTCCGGCGAGTGGCAGCCGGACTGAGACGCCAACACCACACTCTAAATCGCACAGTGCTGCAGACCATCAAGCAGCACTGTCTAGATAGGATTCGAGCGCTTATGGCTATTAAGAAAACTTTGGTCAGGCGAATGCGGAGTTTGGAACAAAACAAATTGTTTCAAACAAACCCGTCTCGCCTGTTCCAAGAGCCACAGCGTGTTGTCGAAAATCCGCCAACTGTTGATAATGTCGAAGCCTTCTGGAAAGGAATCTACGAAGTCGCGAGTCCATTCGATAATGACACTCCAGCTATAGCACACTTCGAGGCTCTCTGTCGTAGAGTCTTAGAAGAGCCAGACGAAGTGTGCCCGGCAATCAGTACGGAAGAGGTTCAACAAGCACTTGTTGGAACCAAGAACTTCGCTGCCCCGGGTCCAGATGGTATAAACAACTGGTGGTGGAAGAAGTTTCCTTCCACCCACCGCCATCTGGCCCGAGTTTTCAACTCATGGTTGAACGAGGGGCAGCAAATTCCGGACTGGTTTGTCGAGGGGCGAACTGTGCTAATCCCCAAAAAGGGGGATCTGTCTGACCCAAAAAATTATAGGCCGATTACCTGCCTCAACTCCTGCTACAAGTTATTTACTCGTATCTTGTATACCAGGATGTTGAGGTCTGTTGATCCGGTCTACCAACAGATAAACGAACAGCGTGGTGCCAAGAAGGGCCTGGCAGGTTGCAAGGAAAACCTGCTGATAGACCGCTGTATTACACAGGATTCTGTGCAGTACAAGCGGAATCTGTCAATGGCCTGGATTGATTATCGCAAGGCATTTGATACAACATCCCACGAGCTTTTGTTACACTTGCTCGGATGTCTTGCGGTACCAGCACCACTAGTGAGATGCATCGAACAACTGTTGCCGCTTTGGAGAACTCGCTTCACCATAACATCCGGTGCCGAGCGAGTTTCGACAGAGTTGGTGACATTTAAGAGAGGAGTGTTTCAGGGTGACTCTTTGAGTCCGCTCCTCTTCTGCATCTCACTGCTGCCGCTATCTGTTGGACTCCGTCAAACCCGCGGGTATCAGTGTGGGCCACCCAGCAACCGGAGGCATAAGGTCACCCATCTATTTTATATGGATGACCTTAAACTCTATACCTCCGGAGAGCGAGAACTTCAAAATGCTCTCAGGGTGGTCGAGGAATACACGCGGGCAATTGGAATGGAGTTTGGGTTGGACAAATGCGCAGTCGTCCACCTCAAGAGAGGACGATGCGGGGAATTCCACGAAGATGCGCAGCTCGCAGACGGAAGCATCCTACGACATTTGGATGCCGGAGAGACCTACACATACCTGGGTGTGGAACAACGCCACATCCAGGATGTGAACCAAATAAAGGATTCTCTCCGTGGCAAGTACAGACACCGACTCCGAAAGATCTGGTCATCAGAACTTTCGGGGAAGAACAAGGTGTCTGCCACTAATATGCTTGCCGTTCCGATTCTGCTCTACTCCTTTGGCGTAGTCAAATGGGGAGTAGATGAGCTGCGGCAATTGGACAGGAATACCCGCAAGATGATGAATATTCATAGGAGTATTCATCCTAGATCGTCCGTTCCTCGTGTATACCTCCCACGTCAACGGGGGGGCCGAGGACTCTTGAGTCTGGAGTGCATGCATGGCAGAGTGGCACTGAGTATGGCATGTAATGTCATCAGGAGCTCGGACCCACTCCTACAGTTAGTGAGAGATCATGAAGCTGTGGGAGTTGGCGCTTTATTGTTTAGGGCAGCACAGAGGGCCGCAGATGAACTCGGTCTCGTGTTCGACTACAGGCGAGAAGGCCGGCGAGGTGACTCAGTCACTGAGCTTCCGCCTAATCGTCTGACAGCCCACATCAAAGCTGCCGAACAGAGAAATCTGTTCAGGCAGCACGTCGATAAACCCCTGCACGGTGTTTTCTATAACAACTTAGAAGCACTGGGTTTATCGACAGAGCTGACCTTCGCATTTTTAAGGTCAGCGGGGCTGATGTCGGAGACCGAGGGATACATTGTGGCCTGCCAAGATGGTGTTATTGGGCGCGTTCAGCCGACACAACAGTTGACTTAAAACCATAAACATGTTTCTGGTGTGGTGGAAGACAACATATGAAAACACCTGAACGGTATTTGGTTTGTTAAAAGTTCACCGATATCGATCAGATCACAGAACAGTTAAAAGGGAAGACACATATAGATCTGTGGTTGTCTAGTAGTAAGGTTATGTGCTATTTTGATGAAATCATTGAGATATTAATGATATTATTCTATCTCAATGGATGAAATAGACTGGAATGCTATTCAGATTGCTGTGGATAATCTAGGAGCACCAATAATAGACTTTATTCCAAACAGAGGAAAACCTACGTACAATGAAAATTATGTAGCTCACACTATTCCTAATTACTCAGTATCGGAATTTAAAAAAAACTTGCTTAGTTTACAACAACGTTCGAAAGACAGAAAGAGTAAAGACACAGAATTTCTGTGACGTGTTCTGTACTTCTGTGGCTAGAAACCGTTGGTTTATAAAGTCACCATAGAATTATTGTGGTGCCTATTGTTAAGCAGCGGTTCCAATTAACCAAGCTCAACAAATGCCGTTCAGCGGAATCAACAGGTCACCATACTCAACTGTTGTGTCGGCTGAACGCGCCCATTAACACATTGGTCTATCGCAGTCGCGTGATGGGTGTAGAGGTACCTGATATCAACTGCAGGACCTGCCGTCAGGCGCCGGAGTCGCTCATGCATTTATTATCTGCGTGCCCGATTTATGCGACTTCGGTCTACATCCAACGACATAACGCGGCTTTACGAGTGCTATACTACCATCTACGGCACTCATACCAGATAGACCAAACACCAGTGCTGCCTTACTTCCCCGGAGATATCGAGTCCGTTGTCGAGAACGAGAAATGCCGGATTTACTGAAACTACTCGTTCCCGACCGTCAGGCGAATTCACGCCAATAAGCCTGACATAGTCCTCCTCGACCATCAGACCAAGGTGATGTATGTCATCGAGTTCTCAGCACCTGCTGAGACAAACATCGCCTTGATGGAGGAGGAAAAATGGACTAAATACAGAGATCTCCGGTACGAGCTCCAAGTGCTATACCCAGGCTACTCTGTCAAAATGGTCGTCCTGATAATCGGTGTACTCGGAGGTATGAAGCCCACGCTGCTCTCCGCATTGAAGACCATGCCTGCCTGCCAAACATCGGCAGAATGGTTGGCTGGTCAAATGCAGAAAGCGGTCATCCTGGGATCCCTTCGTCTACTTAGGGCACATGAGTCTGGAATCTACAGTGACTAACCCTGCGGGATGTGGGGAGTTGCTGTAGATTATTCGCTGGCGCTCTCTCTGTGTGGTGTCGAAGGCCACGGGGAGACTGTCCAGCACTAGGTTCGGGAAACCGAAAAAAAATAAAAATTAAAAAAAATAAAAAAATAACGTCTTTATTATTTCCATCACAAAAAAATTACAATTACATAAGTGTAGTATCAAATAAATAAAATAATACAAATAAATGGCGAAGTTAAATTACTGTAACTCGTACAGCATTTTTCTTCCACTTAACCAACAAAATGCACGATGACTCCATAATTACAATAACTTTACACATTTCTAAACAATGCAAAAGAAAATCATACACAATTACATTTCAATAACAAAAATAAATAGGCATATCATAAAATACAATTTCTTAATATTATGTTACCTACCTAAAAATACCAATGTGACATCGGAGCTAAAATAAAACATTATATAGTAACACGTTCACTGCGTTACCAGTCATATGTATCTGGTAAATAGCTTTTCGTTGTAGCGGTATAAAAATCTTAAATTCTCGTCCATCTAGCGGGGACAACAAAACATTAATTACTAGAGCCAGAGCGATGTTACAGGTACCTGCATGATTGTCGCGATCTGTACTATCCATTTCTGCAATCTATGACTACCAGACTTCAGTGTCCGGTAACGCACTGCGCAGATAATTATCCCGTTATTAAACTACCAGACATGCGTATCTGGTACGAACGAGTACGTGAATTTGTAAATAATAAGCTGTTTCAAAATTTATGTGTGAATTATGATTTCCCGAGGTAAAAAAATGGTTAATTTGGTACGTAAAGAGCAGTCTAATTTACCAGAAACAGAGATTGAGGAAAGTTTGGAGTCAGAAGTGCTATATATCGATAATGTTGTTATTCAAGAAGTATTATGCCTAAAGTGTTTTAATTTGAGACACCAGCGATAATATTTTTAATTCTCAGAAAGGTAGTGAGACATTTTCACTCCACTTTTTCCCAGTCGTTTTTTTCACTCCATTTTTTCCATAGGCCACTTTTCCCACTGATTCTTTTTCCCAATGACCTTTTTTCCATAGGATACTTTTCTCATTGCTTCTTTTTCCCACTGACCTTTTTTTCCATAGGTCACTTTCCCAATTCTTCTTTTTCCCACTGATCTTTTTTTCCACTAAAATTTCCCACAAAAATTTTTAATAAAAAAAAATTTTATTCGTAAATAGGTATATTAAGATATTTCAGATCTTACACACTATCAAAAACATTCTATGTCTCCAAAACCGTGAATAAAAACGAGATGCTGTTGCCCACGATGTGAAGATACTCTGTAATCCTGCCTTCTTTTTTTTTTCTTCGTATGAGTGGACGATACATGCAATATGGATTTCTGCTTCGACCATTTTATTTCGTTGAATTATACGTTTGACAGAAAACAATTGTCAATAAATTGTCAATAAATAAAAACATAGTGGAAAAATAAACTATGGGAAAAAATGACCTATGGAAAAAAAACTATGGAATGGTAGTGGAAAAAATGGAATGACAAAAGTGTCGTACAATCCTCAGAAATGTTATTTTTCATTTTTATAAATAAATCAATCAAATAATTCAACTTCTTTCATTCAACATACTATCTGTTTCTGCCTTCATTCAATATACCCATCAGTTTCTTTAATTGCCAATAAATACTTTACCGGACCTCGAAATCTGGTGCGATGGCTGCTGTATATGAAGTGAGATGTATACTACCAGATACCGATATTGGATTTAAGTTTGTTTATAACCGTGCAATTTTAAATTGTAATTTTATACACAGTACTCTACCAGGCTAATATGTCCGGTACCGCTTGAATGGTAGCCGGTCGCACCAGACCTGGAGGTCTGGTAATGTCAAGATCGACATGGTACCAAAAATTGCCGCCGCAGTGAACGTGTTTTAAAAACTTCTATTGTTGACACTGATTTTTAAATAAAAACGACTTATATTTTGCTTAAGGCGTGCGAGAAATGAAGTTACAAAACAGATTAGAACTGAAAGAGAAAGTTTTTTTGAAAATATGTTAGACTCAAATAAAAATAACCCTAGAGAATTATGGAAAAATTTAAAGAGCTTGCTGCCAAATAAAAAGAACAATGTTTTACCGGAAAAAATTAAATTTAGGAATTATATTACTAGTGAGAATAGGGAAATAGCACAAAAATTTAATATACATTTTACTGATAGTATAAGGGAAATAGTTAGTGGCATTAATAAATACAATGATAGTGAAATTATTATACAGAAAATTAGGACATACGAAATATTTGATAAATAATAAACGGATCATTGGGTTCTGGTAAATTTCCTGAAAACTGGAAAATATCAACTATAGTTCCTGTACCTAAGTTGAAAATACTTTCAACTGTGAAGAATTCCGCCCAATAAACACGGTCCCGCCTTACGAAAAACTACTGGAATTAGCAGTTAAAGAACAATTGGTTGAATATTGTGATCAAAATTCAATAATAGTGCCAAATCAATCAGGTTTTAGACACAAATATTCTTGCGAATCAATTATAATAAGTGTTTGTGATAATTGGCTTAAATCGATAGACAAAGGAGAAATAGTAATAGCAGTATTTTTAGATTTCCGAAGAGCTTTTGAGACTATTAACAGAAATTTATTAATAAAGAAACTGTTTAAGATGGGTGTCCGTGATCATGTGTTGGATTGGTTTAAATCATATTTATCAAATAGGAAACAAAACGTAAAATATAAAAATTGTGTATCTACAGACATTGTAAATGATTTCGGAATTCCACAGGGGACAGTCTTGGACCACTACTCTTTATTTTATATATAAATGATATTGTTAATGTAGTTGAATATTGCAATATTCATATGTTTGCAGATGACACTATGATATATATTTCAGGAACAGATATACCATATATGCTAGATAGATTAAACAAGGACCTTGACAATATTTATAAATGGCTATGTGATAATGATTTATCTATTAATGTCAAGAAAAGTAAGTTCATCCTATTTGGATCAAATTATAAGTTAAGTTCAATAAAAGATATGGTAATAAACGTTAAAGTTGATAATGTACGTCTCGAAAAAGTTATAGAAATTAAATATTTGGGGGTCTTCTTTGACGAAAATTTAAATTTTAAAAAACACGTAAATTATGTTATGGGAAAAATGCCAAAAAAAGTTGGTTTCTTAAGTCGTATAGGAAAATGTCTTAGTATGCATATTAAAATATTGTTGTATAATTCAATAGTCTTACCGCATTTAGAGTTCTGTTCGGCAATACTTTTTAATATAAATCAAAATGAAATGCAAAAAATACAAAAGATACAAAATCGAGCAATGCGTTGCTTACTGAAATGCAATAAATATACACTAATTACAACCATGTTACAAGTTCTGAACTTTATGTCTGTTAAACAAAAAATTATTTATAGGACATTGGAATTCATTTATAAAATCAAATATAATATACAACCAGAGTATTTATTAAAAAACGTTAAATACATCTCTGAAGTACACGAGTATAATACTAGAAATAGGGATAATTTTTATGTTGATACTTGTCACAAAACATGAACATTTAATAGTGTATTTTATAAGGGTCTAATTTATTTTAATGACTTACCAACAGAAATTAGAAACTGTGAAAATTATAATAGATTTAAGAGATTATGTCGAGATTATGTAAAGAGCAATTATTGATTTTCTGTGTAATATATTATTATAGTTTAGTATAGATTAGTTTAAACTATAAGTATTATTTGGTTTAATATTTTGATATTTATATGACCAGATGTAAACATCATTATTTTGTAAATAGCTTGATGCTAAATAAATGGTTATTATTATTATTAAACTGTAATCGAAATATTTAATTTTGTTGTTATTAATTGAACTACATGTTGATTAGTGTCCTCATTATCAACTTCTGGTTCGCCAAACAGTCTGAAATTGTTACGACGTGCATATTGTTCAAGAGAATCTATTTTTTTAATAACAGCAGAAATCTCTGCTGAATTTTTTTCCGTCTGTGCAGTTAAATTTTGAAAATCACTATTTATTTGATCAAACTTTCCATTTAATTATGCAACGCCTTTATTAGTTATTTCCAATTGTGATAAAATTGTGTTTATTTTTTCATCTAAAGGTATTTGCTTAGTCACCGTTTCGCATATAGCGGTTTTGCTAATGTTTTTACTCATGTCCTCTTTTTTGTGTTACCATTGGTTTTTATAACTACTAGTTTTAATATTGTATGAATCGATGTCCATAGGAAATAATATTATTTATTGTTTTATAGTAATTACAGTTTAGCATTAATAAATATATACGTACTTGCAGTTGATGATTAGGTATCACAATGTGTCACTTTTATTATTTGATTATATATAGGACTGGCTAGAATTATTGATTTGTCGCAGCCGAAGTATCACACAGCTATTCGTAGGACATTCTTTTTCTCAATTACTTTACAATTACTTGAAGAAACAGATTATTTAACAGATTTTTTTTAAATGCTTCTCACGTACATGAGTGAGTTTCTCTAGCCACTCTCAAATTACGAGATATAAGTCGTAATTACGAGATATAAGTCGGAATTACGAGATATAAGTCGTAATTACGAGATATAAGTCGTAATTACGAGTTATAAGTCGTAATTACGAGATATAAGTCGTAATTACGAGATATAAGTCGGAAACACGAGTTATAAGTCGTAATTACGAGATAGAAGTCGTATTTACGAGATATAAGTCGTATTCACGGAATAAAAAAATAAAAATTTATATGGCCCTTCTACGCTTCCGTAGTAACCTATAAATTAGAATTTGTAAAAATGACGTTAATTTGATGTTTAATTTAAATAAACAAATATTTTTCGACACTGGGGAAGCGACGAATGTCAATTTACGGGACTTACCTCTAATTCTAAAATTAGAAAAAAAATTTATTTTGAGGTCTGCAATAGGATTTCACCCACCATTAACAAGAAACAGCATAGGGCATTATTACTGTATGTGTAGGCGAAACGATGGAGTATGGGAGTTATACCGACGTATGCAATAAAAGTCAATGTAATAAAAAGAGATGAGATTCATCACATACATGCTGTCCTATATACCATATAAACTTTATACTTACCTCTTCTGGAGTGATTATTTTATTTTGAATACATTATTTTAATAAAGTTTTTGAGTTATCTTTCTAGTTTTTTTTTATAACACTTTTGGAAGCACCTCTCCATCAAGCTATTTCTTGTTATATTAATTTACATAACAATATAATAAATATTGTCTAAAATTTATTTGTGGCATCGCTCAATTCACTTTCTTTTCCTATTGAGAATTTATCATCACACTTCGGAACATTTCCCGGCCAATCTAAAAAATATCTGGATTTGACCTTTACGCCTGCGATTTTACGTCAAAGGAACAATTAAAAAAACAACCTTTAACTATTCCTTTGACGTAAAGTCATAGGCGTAAGGTAATTTTTTTTTAAATCCAGATATTTTTTAGATTATCTGGGAAATGTTTAGAAGCGTGGTAGTAAATTCCAAATAAGAAAAGAAAGAAAATGTAAGACATTTTATAATATTTGTAGATACCTAATTGATATTTCCAAAATTGATAGTCAAAGTAAGATTTCATTTTTTACCTCTCTCGCGGGAAGTATTGTATGTAAGGCGAAACGCTATAACCAAATTACCCTATCTCTCTGTTTGTCGATGTTATAAATAGCTTTAAAGCTATTTATAACATCGACACTGATTTAAATCAGTTATAACTTTAATTACAAATTTAAATTTTTACGTTCTTTAGTTACAAATTAGTTAGGTACTAGATAATGACAAGAAAAAAGGTTCGGTATAATCGACATTAGAGAAGTTGGTCGCCATAATCTAATAATATAATTTATTACTCTGCAATGGTGTAGTTACAAATTCTAATTTATAGGTTACAAATAGTTACAAATTAATTACTAAATGATGGTCAAAAGAAAAGTTAAAAAATCTCAAATTGTGCGGATGTCGGGAACTTGGCCCTCATAATTTAATAATTTATTACTCTGTAATGATGAACTTACAAATTCTAATTTATGGGTTACGAATAGTTATAAATTAGTTAGTAAATGGGGGTAAAAAGAAAAGTTAAAAAATCACAAATTGTGCGAATGCCGGGAAGTTTACACCAAAATTGCCTGATTTAATATCTATTTAAAGGATGGCTTAAAAATTCCAATATATAAGTTCCAAATTGTTACAAATCGGTTTCTAAATGATGTATAAACTAAAAAAATCAAAAATTGTGCGGCCCCCGGGAAGTTTACACGAAAAATAACTCTTTTAATATATGCAAACTGGATGACTTACAAATTTTGGTTTATAACTTACAAATAGTTACAAATAACTTACTAAATGATGACATAAACAAAATACAAAAAATCGCATTTTACGCGGCCGACTTCACGGACCCTGATATGTGTATTAATTTACCCGATATAAGTCATTGACCTATGTAACCCAATATAATACATATATTCATATTATGAAACGTGTATGTGACCCTATATATGACACATGTCCATTCATTTGACACCGCTGAATGTGTAACCCGATATGACTCATTGGCCTATCCATATGTCTACCGGGTATGTGTGTCTGTCGGGGTCAAGTGCGGCTATACCTACTAGTAAAATTTTCTGTATTGGTCAAATTAATCCCCCAACCTCTTCATAAAACTCGCGGCAGTGTGGTATCTATCTTTTCGAATTATCGGGCAATATTTCTTCAAGAATAAAATGAAAATAGAACCATGAGCCTGTTACATTTCGATGATTAAGGTGTATATTTCTTGGGTATGAATTAATTCGATTTCCTCATTTCGTGATTCCAATCAAATATAGCAACTCTACACACCGCCAGAAACATAATTTAAAAAGAATAATTGCCCATCTTATTTTATAATTATAAGAGAATATTCGGTCGATGACCTTTTGGTTTGTTTTATAAAGCACGTTTATTATAATGAAGTATTAGAAGTATTTCTTATTTATGCGTTCTTTATCATTTTTTAAACGTTATCTTAGAATAAGTAATTAAATGTGTATTGATTGACGATTAAGATTTAATTTTAAATGTGCAAAAATAATAATATTTTTAACTAAATATAATATATATTTTTAGGCGATGTTAGAAGTTGATCGTTGTATGGGTTCACCTGTACTTGATAGGCCATCTAGTACACAAAGTAGTAGGTGCTCCACACCTTTTGCTCTGCCATTTCCAACTCTACCAACATCACTTTTAGAAGTTGGTTTGATGCATCCAGCACTCTTAGGAGAAGACATGTTTCGCTGTTCATCCTGTATGGCAGCTTTCCCAAGTTTGTGGCTTTTAGAACAACACACTGCCCTACAACATATAGGATCTCTTAGCTCCCTAGATAAACCATTCGTTTGTGAACAGTGCGGTCAAAGCTATAGATATAGGTCGGCTTATGTAAAACATCGAGAACAAAATCATCGAGCTCGACTTCCAGCCGATAAACTATTTTCTTGCGATGTTTGTGGCATGCAGTTTAGATACTTAAAATCATTCAAAAAGCATAGACTAAATCATGCATTGGAAAAACTTCATGGAAAAACCAATGATGCACACAGAGAAGTTAAACTTGATCCTGTCAATGAAGGTACCCAGGGAAATCTTGAAAATAGCAATGACCAAGTGTCTAGCTCAAATGAAACTATTACAATTGAGGAAGACAACGATACCATTGTTGTCAAAACGGAAAATATTGCAGATGATATTGCAGGTACATACCTTATTTTAAGTTAATTATATAGTATTTCTCTTCCTTTTCTTTTTTGGGATTTATTACCACATTCCCTGAGATTCCTATTCAAAAAATTCGATTTATCTAAAAAATATTTAAATTAACCAGTTTAAAACTGGGATATAACCTCTACGCCTTTGACGTAATGTCAGAGGATCAGTTAGAGGAAACGGATATAGTTTCCGACGCGAAAAGGAAAAAATTAGTCCACTTACCTAATCATTTTAGAGCATGCATTTGAATATTAAAATGAATTTATCTCGAAAACGGTGCCTCCGATCGAAGTTGCACAAGAGGGCATTTCCATTGTGAAAAACTCTGACAATTCATAATTTGAGGTCAAAACTCAAAAAAATTTACAAATAAAAAAGTTGCGGTAATTTTTACTCCCTACCCCTACAGCTTGACCCACCCTTGGTAAAAATTTTGAGATGATATTTACCTCATTTTGTTAGGCTTAGAAAGTTTAGTGGGTGTGCTAAATTTCATTACCGTAACTTGAACAGTTTCGGAGATAATAAATATAAACCGTCTTCAGGGGCCCACATTTAGGGGCCTGTAGCTCCCTTGGAAGCATTAACTCCGCTGTTATTAATTGCTTGTCTGTCATAGACACTAACTTGGTTTGCCTGTATTATTCGTCTTTTCAACGACCTATGGCACACTGATGAGAACATAAAAAGTTCGAAACCGGTCTGTGTTTGGCGTTGAAGAGACGAATAATAAACTTTAGTCCACCAGGGCTAGAGGTCGCCTGCTCTTTGGTACTTTAGTAAAGTCGCTATCTGTTACAGAGACATTGGATGTCCTAAACAGTTAGTAGCAACTGACCACTAGAGGAATGATTTTCCCCTCCGCTGTTATAGAGATTTATAATTGTTATAATTGTCAAATATACAGTACAAATAGACAGAACGTACGGCCGATTTCGAAAAATGAATCATCGCGCTTTTATTGTTGAAAATCCAGGGTTTACATCAATAATCCGCAAAATATCGACGAATTAAAAGAAAATAATCGCATAGAAATCCGGAATATTTCTCCATTAATGTTGCATAATGCTATGCGAAATATGGTGTCTACAGCAGAAGCATGTTCAAGGAGAGGTCAGAATCTTTTAGACACAATTTTTAAAAATTAGGCTAGTTATTGTGTTATTGTATTGTTATTGTGTTAGTTTCCCTTGTTATTACATTTCTTGTTTTCTATATTTTGATTAAAATCGTTTTATACTTTGGTATACCCTGTTTTTTTTTAGAACACAAAAAAACTTTTGAGTTTTTCTATCGAACAACACCAAAAACTTACCTTAGGTTTTTCAGAGGCAAAGTTATTCTTCAAAATGTGTCACTACATTATGGGCCACCCTTTATTACTTAAAAGTCGATAACAAGTTTCGGTTCATTCTGTGATTGTCACAAATTAAAGAGACTACTTGAAAACCGATTTTCGTTAGAGTTTTGATTACATGCTCGATTACATGTAAAATCAATTCTTTTGAATCAACTGCTGAAGACCGTTTTACAGGATAGAGAGCAACAATGTCTTCGTTCTTAGAAAAATTTGAATTTATCATAAACGTTTGAATTTTAGGGCAATTTTCTTTTTTTCCGTAGAACCTATTAAATCTCCGTCTTTATATTCAATTTTGGGCGTTACGTGAATTTCATCAAATAAAATATTTATTATTTTTTCGTGCTTCTGCAAATGCTGAATTTTTTTGGAAAGATAGTCAATTTGTTGTTTTATTATACCACTGTCAGATTTTAGGTCAGCAGTTATTCTTTTCAAGTAATCGGGAAGAGGAATCGTTAATATTTTTCAATTTCTTAGAGAATCCATCAGGAAATTTAAAATTAAGGGACGACGACGCCCACAAAAACATTTCCGTTGAATATTGGGGACGACGTGTAAATACTAAATTTAACTGATCTTTAATGAAGTACAATTTTTTTAAAGGAATCGTTTCGTCATCCACATCACTATTTAACAAACTATCAATTGATTCTTCTAATGCTTTGCACGTTAATTTTACAACCTCAATTTTGTCAAAAATTTTACTTATGTCATTTGAATTTATATGGCTTAATAAACAATCAAATTGTGACCATTTTGAACAAATTGAACCATTTCCTAATAGCCATGAAAATGTTGTCGAAGGAATAACTTTATTATTACAAAAGAATACAATCTTTAAGTCTCTAAATATTTTGAAACCAAAAACAATGGTAGGATATTCATTTGAATCACAATCGACTTTAAAAAAACTAATAAAATCCTCAGATATGTCTAATTTCTGTGGTGTGTTTTATGTTTTTTATTTTATTTTAAATAGGAAATAAATAAATAAAGTAAGAAATTGTCGAAATTTAAAATGTCATCCTCATGGGCCCATCCTTTTAAAACAGCATCATCCCGCTTTTCTATCTCATGTCGGCTTTCATCTGAATGTTTACGTTTAATAGGTGGCTTTTTAGTCATATAGAAAGGTTGATCTGAAAATATTGTAGGTAGATCGTTTTTGGCAGGTTTTCGTCTCTTTCCACTTTTGTTTATTTTACTCATCTTTAGGAAAAGAAAACACGGACACGTAACCGGTATTATGGTCGTAATTGTTTGAGCAATGGGTACGCAACATTTAGCAGGCATAATGAAATAAAAATTAAAAACAATTATGATTTACCTCCGGGAATATACGACCTACCTACTACTCGTTTTTAAAACTTACCTATAATATGATAAATAATCCTTCTAAAATATTACCTTACTGGACACTTATAAAATTTTTTAACAACACCTCTTACAAAACAATGAAACACATAAATATGGGCACTGTCGCATCAAACTAGACGCTAAGCTAAAACAATGGTGGCACACTTACAAATTTAATTCTGTTTTGACCAATTTAACGTATTGAGATGAAATTCGAAATACACAGAAGGAATTCTTTACATTATGATAAGATATTAACTACTTAAATCAAATAAATTAAGCACTTTTCTTAAAATATTTGATGTAAACGCAGCACAAATACTATTTGCCGTCTAGTAGACGGCTGCCCACTGATAATGATAATGATGATGATGATGATGGAGATGGAGATGGAAGATGAAAGATGAAAGATGGAAGATGGAAGATGGAAGATGGAAGATGGAGGATGGCAGATGGCAGATGGCAGATGGCAGATGGCAGATGGCAGATGGCAGATGGCAGATGCAAGATGCAAGATGCAAGATGCAAGATGCAAGATGGAAGATGGAAGATGGAAGATAGTGTCACCCTCCTCGCTATCTAGGGAAAAAAAAAGAGGATTTGGGGAGCCAAAATTGCGGAGTAAATATGGTTAACGTTCTTTTGTAATTATAA
The DNA here is from genome assembly GCA_963680705.1 of Rhagium mordax. Taxonomy (NCBI): domain Eukaryota; kingdom Metazoa; phylum Arthropoda; class Insecta; order Coleoptera; family Cerambycidae; genus Rhagium; species Rhagium mordax. The sequence continues at coordinate 27,891,080 of OY796659.1, forward strand.
GCGTTAAAAAGGTAAGTACTTTAAAATATTCAATTTATTATAAATATGTAATAAATTTGACTCGTGATTTTTCTTTCAGGACTTTACGAATTTATTTTAAAGGGCGCCAGCAAAGTCCACCTAGATAACGTATTGAATGCTCTATTTTGTGAGGAAGGATACCCAGGGTCGATTTCTTTGTTTTTTTAATATCATAAATAGTAGGTAGATAAGTATAAAATGTGAAAGATAAACGCAACAAACTCTCCTGAACGTCCTGCAATTACCTTCGCTCTTTTTATTATGTAAAAAATATTAAAATAGTCATTCTCTGCCAGCTGCTAATTCTTCGGAGCGTCGGTGAATAGTAGAAACGCCGGGTTACAGGTATAAATAAAACTCTGTTGATTTATTTTCTTTTTTTTTTCCCACAATGTCCTTGGATGATAACTAAGAAAGAGAAATGTCATAAATAATAGTTTAAATTAAGCACTGAATTTAAAATAGGTGTTTTTCTTTGGTTGTAAAGTTTTTATCACTGCTACTTTTAAATTGTTTGATTGTTCACTTGAAACAATGTCTTTTTTGTACCGCTTATTAAGTGGGTACGAGTTTTTTCGCAATGTCTTAGTTTATGCACTGAAATTATACTATGGGAATTAAATTATAACTTCCACTATTGTTTTATGACAGTTTTTATATATAATTATATATATGTAATGGATATAAATCTCCACTAATTTGATTGTTACGTATTAATGTTCATGTAACTATATATTGGAATCGTTGTAAATTAAACACAGCAAGTTTTTTAACGAAAGGTCACAAATGTATTAAAATTCTTTAAAAATGTTTATAATTTTACACTGTCTGAATATTTGCAAATATAATAAAGTCTATCAGCGGAGTTGTTGGCAGTTCATATAAACAAATGGAAAGTCTTTTGTTTTTAATTTTTTGTGAGTTTCTTACCCTCCACGATGAACGTAGTTGACATGTTGCGCGAACACTTGGTTTAGGTTTATTTTTAAATTTAATTTATTACTGAAGAAGCTTGTGTATCGAATTATCTTTCAATAGGTGTATGTAGAAGCCAGTCCAATGAATTATTTGCGAAAGAGCTGAAAAGCTCTGATTTAATTTGGCTGGATACACTCTCTGTTAAAAGTTTAATGTTCGCCGCGTCGCGAGTTTTTTATTTGTTTATTTAGATTTAAGTTAGGATGGTTTGGTGATTACATTAAATGCAAGTGCAGAGCGGTGCGTTGTAATGTGAACTGCGTGAAAGCCGAAGTGTGTATGCCGTAGTGAGTACTGTCTACTGTCTGCTATCGTAGTCGTGATGCTAAACTGCTCCTGCTCTAATCGCTAATCGCTGCGTATAAGTATATTCCGGTCGGACGGAAGACTGAACGGTGGCTGGAAGGCCCCTAGCTTGTTGAGAACTGAGTCGAAATAATAATTTATTATATAAAAATAACGATGTTTCACGGAATGATTTTATGCCGAAACGTGAATAGCTAAGAAATATTATTGATTTGAAGATAAGCTAAATACTGTTAGAAAATGTAAAATAGTTAAATATTATTTAATAATTAATTTGGATTCACGTTCACGTATTTTTTAAAGATGTGTGTGTATTTGTCATTTTAACCGAGAGTGTATCCTCGCGGTAATTTTTATTGCTTCCGCTTGAGTGGTCTAACTTAATAAATTCGCGATGATTTTTGCCCGTTAACCAAGTGTTCTCGCTTTTTGATGATATTTGGAAGGTTTTTATTTTTATTTTATTTTATTGGTATTTATGTAATACGACACCCCCGGGGTTTTGGAGCGCCTTGTTTCGTTCTTTGTTTTTATGACTTGCCAAGTATTAAAAAGAAATTAACGAAATGTGGTGATTGACTGATGAGAATTAAAATAATCTCGCGTGGAGGAGTAGCCTCCCTTGACTCTACTTAGATAACTTAATATTAATATTTTGCACAGAGATTGCGTAATGCATTTGACTAGGATAGATGAAAATAAGATATTTGATTTGACTTAAATATTGAATGTAACTTAAATATTTCATATGTAATAAAGAACATGATAAAACTTAAATATTTGATTTATAATAAATAACATGATAAACTTAAGATATTTTATTTGACATGACTAAGTTTTATAATGCATTAGGCTTGAAAAATTAACTTAAAATATTTGATACTTATTAGTTTAACTGAAAATAAGTTCCCGAGTAATAAATCGATGTTAAAAATGAAAATAAATGTTATAGGTATACAATGAAATGAATCGCTTTGCGAACATTACTCGCTGCGATAGGATGGTTTCTGTCTTGAATTGATAGCGGTCTGCTTGCTGTCCACTCTAGCGGGTGGACTGGAACATCTTTGGTTGGTGGTCATCGTCCTGTATGTAACCTGCTGCCCACTCGGACAGGCAGGTTAGCTCTTTTCTTGGTCCTCGGACTCCTATGTAACCCGCTGCCCACACGGACGGGCGGGTTAGCTTATCCTCCTGGGTATGTTTATTGCGTGCGCCCTTGCCTCGCAATAATGTAATTGATTTGGATTAAATTGGGAAAATTGCCTCCACGCAATTTTAAGCACCTTATCAGATTGTGCTTGGACATCATCAAATAGCTTCTTATGGAAATGGGAATTCAAATAGGTTTTAGTCTTAATTTGGATTGAGTGCAGCGCCATGCTACACGAGGATACAGGTGGCTCTTCTCCTTCGTCTGAGTCATCGGCTTTTCTATGAACCTGGGCCCTCGTAACTATTTGGACTGGTTCGGACTCTGAGAACTCGCTGCTATCGTCAGATGGGACATCTTCATCGTCAGTGGGAATGTGAATATTTGTAAGTGTTTGAGAGGGTAGGATTTCGTTATGACCGTGGGAATGATTTTGATTGGATTTGTTTTGAAGGACCTGGTTGAGGGTTTTCGACCGGAAAGTGGTCGTCATCTGGTGTGGGGTCGTCATCGTCTTCATCTCCACTCGATTCCTCGGATTCTGTTTGGGGTTCTGGGAGGTTAAATGGTGCTGGTCGAAGTGTGTCGATATGGCATTGCACAAAGTGCCGTTGTCTTGTTTCTATTTCATACATTTCGTCGGACACCTGTTTGACGATTGTGTGTGGTCCTGTCCAGACTAGTGCAAATGAATCTTTTCTTGGGCGTAATACTTTGTACATCACACGATCTCCGATTTCAAATGTTATATCTGGTCGATTTTGCCTGTTTGCGTATTTCGAGTAGTACTGATTTAGGTTTTCTTTGACAGCGTTTATTCGGTCTTCTAGTGGAATTTCCGCTTGTGCAGCTCGTTCATTTCTGTGGGTTCTTAAAATAAGAAGTGTCTTGTTGATAGTTCGGTCCCACGTATTTGCTGGTTTTCTGATAAGTAATGTTCTTTGAATTTTTTTGAATTCTTGTCCTCGTCCCTCCACCGGATTGCTTCTCTGGTGATATGGGGGAGTGTATTTAACGTCGACCCTGTTATTTACGCACCATTGGGTAAAAGCCCCTTTGAAATGTCCACCGTTGTCGCAAATAATTGTCTGGGGTAATCCAAAGCGTGGTACTATTTCTTCATTCAGGTAATTCTCTACATCTTGGCTTTTGATTTCTGTGTATGGTTTGGCCTCCACCCACTTGGAGAAAATATCTTCGACTATGAGAATGTATTTCTTTCTTGTGCCCCTCGTTTCCATGTAGGGTCCTAATATATCAATACTTATAGTGGCAAAGCATTTATCCTGTGTGTGGGTCTGCATAGGCGCCGCTGGCTGTCGTTGCTGGGACTTAACCGTTTTACAGGTAAGACAGTTGTTGACGTATTCGGCTACTTTTCTATGCAAATTTGGCCAATAGAAAAATCGTTGTATTGAGCGGGTGGTTTCGTCTATACCGGGATGTGCATACTGCTCGTTGTCATGAAAGTGCGATATAACTTCGGGGATGTATTCTGTAGGAACTATAGCCTTCCCTCGGCCCATATGTTTCTCCCAGAAGATGTCCTCGTGGTAGTTGTGTGTTTCAAAATAGTTTTGTTGCTCAGGAGTTCTATTCCTCTCATGCATAATTGTTCGCCAGTATGCGAGCTGTTCCTGTACCATGTTTGAACGTTGTTGAGCGCGTCGTATATCTTCCATCAAAGCTGACGTGGTTATGGCATTAATTGCTTCAGGTGCTGCAGATGACGGTAATGTTTTTATTTCGGGGGGGAACATCCGTTCAAAAGTGATTTCTTCTCGTTCTTCTGCAGTATTTGGATTTCGGCTCAGATAATCCGCAAATACGTTGTCTTTCCCTGGCACATGTTCTATCGTGAACTGGTATTCCTGCAGCAGCAGGGACCAACGAGTAAGTTTCGTCTTGGCATCCTTATTTTTGTTCAGCCTTAGGAGCGAGCGGTTGTCTGTTCCTAGCAAAAATGGTTTGTCTTCTAAATACATTTTATACTTTTTAACGTGAACTATTATGCTGAGACATTCTATCTCATTTATATGATATTTTTGTTCTGTCGCATTCAAAGTGGAACTGGAATATGATATAATGTATTTATTTCCGTTTTCGCCTTCCTGGTATAAGACAGCTGATATGCCTATGTACGAGGCATCGGTTTGCAGAATAAATATCTTGGAATAATCGGGACGGTGAAACTGTAATGGTTGTGAAACTGCGCCTTTTATTTTGTCGAAGGCCTCTTGACAGTCCGAAGTCCATCTAAACTTCTCTCCCTTCTTAAGTAAATGTGTAAGAGGTTTTGTAAGTAACGCTGCGTCTTTTATGTATTCTCTGACCCAGTTACACGTACCTAGAAATGACTGGAGTTGCTTCTTAGAATTGGGAATTGGGAAAGTCGTGATATCTAATATATGTTTATCCTGGGGTGGTATGAAGTTGCCTTTTATGTGGTGTCCTAAATAATCCAGTTCAGTAGTGGCAATACGACATTTTTCAGGAGATATTTTGAGATTATGTAGGCGTAAACGCTCGAAAACCAGTTTTAAGTCTGTCTTGTGTTGTTGAATGTTGGGACTGTATACGATTATGTCAATTCAATTCAATTTTTCAATTCAATTAATTTATTGGTGTTAACATACAAAGTACTTACACAAGTCAAGTAAAACAATTCATATAAAATCAGTAAAATCACAAGAAGTAAAATACATATATGTAAAAAAATAAATAATAATAATGATAATAATAAATGGTCTTTATTTAATTTGGCGAAGTTTAGCAGAGCTATTCTTACACTTAACCAAAACGAACAAAAGTATAATAATAATATACAGCATAATAATAGTAAAACACATTATGTAGGTAGTAAACATAAAATTAAGTAATTTTGTTACACAAGAAAAAAGATAAGAAAAAAAAAATATTGGTAGAATAAAATAATTTATACTATTATAATTCAATGATGCATATGATCAGGTAAGATCACTGTTTACTCAGAAGTAACTGTTTTATTTTGTATTTAAATGTATAAATTGAGAGGTGTTTTATACTTTCAGGTAGTGAATTGTATACGGTTACGGCCTGATAAGAGAAGGAACGTTCATAAAAAGCAGAAGTATGTTGTGGTACTGTCAATTGATTTAAGTAGCGTAGGTTTCTAGGATGTACTTGATGCCTTGAAATCAATTTTTCAACTAAATAACTTGGCATTTGATTTATCAACAATTTATGGGTAAAGGTGGCCATATGTTGTTCTCGTCGGTGATGCATTTTTAGCCAGCCTATCTCACTGGTGAACGAAGACACATGATCTCTACGTCTCAGTCCAAAAATAAGTCGTACACAAGAGTTTTGAACTACCTGTATTCTACTAGAAGTTGTAAGGTCAAGGCAAGGGCCATAGACAATGTCACAATAATTAAATTGAGATAAAATTATTGTATTACAAAGCATTATTTTGTTTTTTTTGTTAAGATAATGTCTGTTTGCATATAAATTTTTTAATAATCCATAAGCTTTTTGAATAAGTGAGATTATATGACAAACAAATCTTAAATTAAAATCTATGTCTAGGCCTAAACATTTTACTTTGTCTGCATATTGCAAATAATGCCCATCTACTTGAAGTGAAATATTGTCTATGGCCCTCTGCCGATCTTTGGTTCTCCCAAAGATAATCACGGATGACTTACCGGGGTTGATAGAGAGACAATGATTTTTAGATATTAGTACTAGGTCTTTTATGTCCTTAATTAAAGCATCTTTCATAGTCAATAGTTGGTCAATATTGGTTGTGTAACACAAGTTGCTATCGTCAGCAAAAGCATGCATAGAAAAGGTATTTAGGGGAGAGATGAAAATCGGAAGTGTATATTATAAAAAGTAACGGAGCAAGTATTGAGCCCTGGGGGGCACCATGCAAAACGTCAATGTTATTTGAACTTGACCATTTATAGTTACACACTGACTTCTGTCGCATAAAAAGGATTTGATAAAGGAGATACTGCTTTCATTAAAATTATAATAATTTAATTTAGTACATAACAATTCGTGACTCATTGTATCGAATGCTTTACTGTAGTCCAATGAGAGTAAAACAGTGACCTCTTCTCTATCTATACCACCAATTATATCATCCATAACCTTAATAGTGGAAGCGCATACGGCTAAATTAGGGGGTTCGTGGGAAATAAATGATTAAAGTTGGAGACATAGTTATTTTGTTAAAAGGCATCTTTCTATGTATGAAAATCCATGTTTCCACCTTCAGCTTCACGGGCCTCACCTTCTGCACCTTCTGAAGGTTAAAATATTTTGATTTAGATATCTCAAGAACTATTCATCGTAGAATATTCGTTTTTTCGCCAAATTAAAGGTCTCTTTATTACGAAGAAAAAAAGGTATTATGGATTTAGTCGTATCTCTATGCGTTTTTAACTTATTCGGAAAAAACAACATTAAAAAAAAGTTCTCTGTCCTTTTATCGGTGTAAAACAAGCAGAACACTTTCTCAAAAATATCCCTAAATAAAAAAGTTGCACTCGTTCTTTAGCTTTAAAACGATGTATATAACAATATATTTCGTTTAAATGTCAACGTGTGAAATTCACATTTCACGCCACCGACCGAAAGCCGCAAATATAGAAACACCGTTAAAATGTGGATCAGCGCGCAGACTGAACTGGGCCTTGAAGCTTATGAAAGTTTTAAGATGACTCGGATCCATAGTAATGACCATGCATCTATGGAATCCAGTCAAGAAATTCAAACTTCATCTCTGCCGTGAAGGCAATAAAAAAATAGTTACCAAAAAAGATAACGCTATCACGGAATTAATAGCTGACCGATTATTATTCTCAAGACTTGTAATACTGTGTCGTTCAAGACCCGACCTAAACCTGAAACAAATACTAGGAGATTATGAACTTTCAGCAGTTCCTCGGTCATTGTTTGCTCTTGATGGAAGTTGAATCTATCATCCAGAATGACACTCCCAATAGTAAATAATAATAATAATAATAAGATTTATTTATAATTAATTTAAAGAAGCTACAAGAGCAAACCGTTATCTAAACAATTTCATATATCAGAATATATCTACGAAATATTTGCTGTCTCATAATAATACGAAGAACGACCTAACGGAGTACCTTTCAGTGAAGTTAATAAAATCGGCTACGTTTGAATCTAAAAATCTGATAGTATCGTGTAGTAAACGAAAAACGTGGATGACTAATGGCTTGATAAAATCTATAAATACAAAAAATCAGTTATATAAAAACATGCAAAATAATCCAGACAATATAAACTGCAAGCAACAATTTAGAAGCTATAGAAATAAGCTTAATTCATTAATAAATACTACAAAAAGTAATTATTATAAAAATCGAATTAATAATAATAAAGGGAGCCCTAAACAATTGTGGAAATGTATTAAGGAAATTAATAAACCAAATTCGACAACTGAAATCAATTGCATCCGTTCGGACGACAGGGAAATAATAACAGACCAACAAAAAATAGCTGATGAATTTGTAACTTTTTTTACGGAAATTGGGGAAAATCTTGCTAAAAAAATAAAAACAGATAACAAGGCACCGAAATGGAAACATAAGAATAGATTACAAAATTCAATAGTATTAAGGCCTATTAGTGAGGATGAGGATAAAGAACACTATCAATGACTTAAAACCACATAAATCACCGGGAATGGATGATCTAACCTCGGAAATATTAAAAAAAATTGTGAATAATATAACAACTCCCCTTTTGTACATTCTAAACACATGTTTAAGCACTGGAGTATTTCCTGAATCATTTAAAATGTCTATTATTAAACCAGTGTATAAATCCGGAGACAAACTAACATTGTCCAATTATAGACCGATATCACTGCTATCCAACTTAGCTAAAGTCTTTGAAAAAATTCTTAAAATTAGATTTATTAGTTTTCTAGACAATTACGAACTGATTTCAGCAAATCAATATGGTTTTAGAGAAGCTAGATCAACGGAGGACGCCATGGCGCAACTTACTTCTAAACTCTACAAAGCTGTAGAGGATAGTGCTCCAGCTTTGTGTATTTTCGTTGATCTAGCTAAAGCATTTGATACCGTTAGCCATTCAAATTTATTAAATACTTTAGAGAATATAGGATTTAGAGGAGTAATATATAAACTCATGGAAAGCTATCTTACTAATAGAAAACAATGCGTTAGGATTGGAAATACTATAAGTGGAAGTAAAATTATCAATTACGGAGTTCCCCAGGGCACCGTTCTGGGGCCTATATTATTCACAATATATATTAATGAACTTTTTGACTTACCATCTTGTGGAGATATTATTAGCTTTGCCGATGATACGGTCGTGTTTTATAGAGATGATTCTTGGGAGCAATTGAAAAAAAAAGTAGAAAATGATTTTAAAATAATAATAGATTTTACTTACCATCAATATTCAGAAAACTCATTTCATTCCCTTTACTAGCTATGCAAGACACCTTCCCACCTTCAATAAATTAACAATAAATGGTAGCAACGGTAAATTAGAAATAACTTCTAAAACTAACATAAAATATTTAGGTATCATTATTGACAGCCATCTCAAATGGGACTTGCACACAAAACACGTAATACATAAACTCAGAGGACTAATACCATTGTTCAAACTTTGCAAGCAATTTTGCAATATTAACCAATTAAAGATATTGTATTATGCATTAGTGTAGTCCCATTTGTCATACGGAATTGTGGCTTGGGGTGGTGTAACTAATATATACCTTAATAAAGTAGAAATAATCCAGAAATGGATTATTAAAATAATTTATAGGAAATGTTATACCTACCCCTCAGACAATTTATATAATGAGGCTCGCCTGTTTGATATTAGACAGTTATTTTGTCAAGGTTTGCTTTTGAGACAATACAAGAAAAAAAGTTTTCATCAGAATATTGATCATTCATATAGTACAAGATATAAAGAACATTCTATCCATGTCCCTAGACCTTTAAAAACCATAGGGCAAATATGTCATATATTTCTTGGTCCAAGAATTTTTAATCTAATTCCTGCTGAGGTAAAACAACTCAATTCTAGAGGTATATTCAAATCAAAAATTAAAAAGTGGATATCACACATGCCTAGAAAATCGCTACATCAATTAATCGACATAAAAAATATTTACCTGTAGATAGCACATACAAAATAGTTCGTCACAAAACAACATTATTGTCGTAATTATACTTCATTCTTACTTAATGCACGAAAAAAAAAAAAAAAAACTAGTACTACTTATGTACATGATTATCAATTAATTGTGATGTTGTGTATGAGTCTCTATTTATATATCCCTTTTGTGTTTCTGTTATTTATACTCTTAAGTTACTATTATCATTTTTTGTACGTTGTTATTATTTTTTATAATATTCATTATTTTTATAATTTTTTTTTAATGTTAAATATGTTATGTAAGGTAGCCCACATATATGATTTTGTCTCTAAATCCATACTGATTTGAAAAAATATTGCTTTATAGCCTATGCTCAGGATTTTTTATCCTTTTGTAGGCTTAGCTGTGTTTATTTCAAAATATGTTACTATTTATTTTTTTGGAATGTATTATTTAAATAAACATTATTATTATTATTATTATCTGCTTTTCTAATAAAAAAGGTCATTTGGAACATTTAGCAAGTACGCAAGAGGAAGTGGACACAAAACTTATATTGCATTCTCTAGCAGCGACCAAGTTACATTCAACATCAAAAGAATCGCTTACTATTTACTGTTACCGTATGCTCTCCAGATTCTGATGTATTTTTTCTCTTATTGAAGTATTATGACGACTTCTCCTGCCATATCACATTTTAAACAGGAAGTGGATCCAAGAGAAGAGGTGTAACAGTTTCATCCGTAGCATCTGTGCATTGCGTAAAAAATAATAAAGAGGCGCAACTGTCAAGGTTTCGAGATTTTACTGCTTTATTTTTTTACCAATAGCTTCATGATTGTCTTCAATTCTAAGGGCTATACAGCCACATTACAAATACCTTTCTGTAGCACTAAAAATAGATGACAATCATGAAGTTATAGGCAAAGAAATACAATACTAAAATCTCGAAACCTTGACAGTTGCACCTCTTTATTATTTTTTACTCAATAATCTGTGCTAAGCAAAGTACAAATGGAGGCCCTGCTAGCAATGCATGCATTATCGGGAATCGGGATGCGACACAACGGGAGTATTTAGTAGAGTTCAGTAGTGACGAGGATCAAGAAGAAACGTCAATAACTGACCTCAGCGAGGAAGATTTGTAGAATGTCTTGAACTTGCTGTTCATTTACTTATGTATTAGTTAATTACGTTTATTTCATTAGGTTCGATTTCTCAAATTTCTGTACAGGATTAAAAATATGACATTTTAATAGACCGACTTTTATTATAACATTCAGGTCGAATAGTTTCAATGCAACAATAATCACTGGTATATATCATATGAAGAAGTTCTCTTGAGCACTCGATCAAGTGTCCTCGTTACGGGTGAGAATGGGATTGAACGCACAACGGTACAAAGGACGAGGTGCGTTTGCCCATTCATTTCGAGGTCCCATGTTCCTAGTCGGCTGGCGCGCACTGTATAGTGAGGGTAATGTTAATATGCCAAGTTCGACAAAAGCTTTCTTGCAATCATCAGTATATCCTAGACCTGCTATAATTCTGATTAATTTTCTCTGTATCGCAAAAACTTTGTCAAAGTCTGCAGCATCTCCCCATACTATTATAGCATAACTCATAATTGAATGACACAATGCAAAGTAAGCAGACCTCAATGTGTTTGCGGACACAGTGCCCGATAAGTTACGAATAACGAAAGTTTTACTACTCAATTTCCGACATACTTTATCGATATGTACATTCCATCTCAAGTGAGAATCCAGATGAACACCTAAAAATTTCACAGTAGATATTACATTGCTAGAAGTCTCGAAATTACGCAATGTGAACATCATACCCTGTGATTTTGCTTTATTACAGATAAGGTTATTTGACTCAATCCATTGTTCTGTATTTGACTGAATTTCTTTTTTCTGCAGTTCGATATCATATAAATTATCAGATCTGATGGATATTGTAGTGTCATCTGCATACAAAATGTATGTGAGACATTTTTTTACTATGGGCATATCGTTAATGTAAATCAGGAAAAGTAGGGGTCCTAATATGGAGCCCTGAGGCACACCTTTCTTTAATATTTCTTTACTTGACATTATGTTGCTTACTTTTACAATTTGACAACGATTATTTAAGTATGATTCCAATATTTTGATACTATTTCCACTAATTTTATATTTATGTAACTTGTTGATTGAGATGTCATGTGAAACACAATCAAAGGCTTTACTAAGGTCTAGAAATATTGCATCGTTGTATTCAAAATTTTCATATGTGTCGAGGACATTATTGACAAAAGCTAATATGGCACTATTAGTGCTGCGACCCTTTCGGAAGCCATGTCGTCTAGGTATACTTGGACGAAGTGGGGAATATAGCTTGTGAGAACGTCTCGCGTCATCAGATTTTGAAAAGTAGTTGGCGCTGTTTTTAATCCGAAAGGCATGACATTAATATGATAATTGGCCCCGTCTGGGGTGGCAAATGCTGTGTATTTTTTCGATTCTTCGTCAACCGGGACTTGCCAATAGCCTGCTTTTAGGTCAAGTAGTGTAAATATAGTTGCGTCGCCCAAGCTTTTTATGGTATCTTGAATTTTCGGTAATGTGCTTGCTTCATCCACGGTTATGTCGTTTAACTTTCTGTAATCTATACAGAAACGTGGTTTCTTGCCAGGACGTTCAATAATTATTGGCGGTGAACTGTACGGTGAGTTGGTTGGCGAGATAACTCCTGTTTCCAGCATCTCCTGTAATTGTTCATTTAAAATGTTTCTTTGCCGGTGATAACGGGTACGGTCTCTCGTTGATGATCTTGTCTTGTGATAATTTTATATGGTGGCGCGTGGTAACGGTGGTAGCTTGGGTGAGGTTTTCAGAAAACAGGTCCGAAAATTCTTGAAAAACGTCATCCAATTGTTCTGAATATTCCGGTGGTATTTTTACGCTACGATGTAATGTTGATTCCGGTCTTCTAATTTTCAGGTGGTGGTTGAAGTATGTTGTTATCCGGGAATCCTCGCCTATGTACACGCATTTGCGGGAATAGTCAATAGTTGCCTTGTGTTTAAGGAGAAATGGAACACCCAAAATAACATCCTCATTAAGGTCGTCTAATAGTTGAAATTCAATATCCATGTAGGTTCCTTGAATATTTATTTTTGTTGAAAAATTCCCATGAGACTGAACGTATTGTTTTCCACAAGCAAGTGTGAACATTTGCGGTTGTGTCGGAATGATGTTGCTAGGGGCTAATCGTGTGTGTAAAACGTTCTGTGCCGCGCCGGTATCGACGAGAGCTTGAACCATCTTGCCGTTTACTTCTATGTTTATTCGTGGTAATTGATGTAAATTATTGAGAGCTTGATCGAGAAATATTTGTGATGTACATTCCTCGGTTTGTGTGCCAATAGTTGAAGTTTTTTCCTGAAATATGTGTGAGATGTCATAAATATTGTCTTCATAAATTTGTGTCGTAGCGTTGTTTCGTTGTGCGTGAATATTATTTAATTCCGGCCGCTGCTGCACTGTTGCTGTGTGGGAACTGGACGCGCTAAGTGTTCGCTGTTTATGCGGGCTTGCTGAGTCGCTGCCGCTTGCGTGCGTTCTTGGCCGGTTGTTGCTCCAGTCCCTCTGAAGTTTTCCGAATTGCGACGCGGGTTGTTGGGACACTGGCTGTGAAAGTGCCACTGTTCATCCGGGCAGTACCTACATGGCGTTGGAGGCATTGTTTCGCTCTGATTTCGGCCGCTGTTATTGTTAACTTGCGTGCGAGGTGGATTTGTTCGAGTATTTCGGACAATAGTTGTCGTGTTGTCCCGGCGGGTGGGTTGTGTTTCGTTCGCTTGACGGTTACGATTGTTATTCGAATTCGTCGTAGCTGTAATTTCTCCCAGATCGACTTCAATTTGTGTAGCGATATTTACGAGTTCTTCCACAGAGAGAATTTGTTGCCCGCGTAATCGTGAACGTAGTTCTGGCTTCAGTTGATCGGTGATAACGTTTATCTTGTGTGTCTCCGTTGCATAAGCGTCTACTCGTTGGAATAGGCTCATCTTGCGTGTTATGAATAGAGCCTGTTCATCTTTTTCTTGTTTAACCCCATATAAAGTAGTCATTGCTTGTGCAAGTTTAGCTGGAGAGTTGAATCTGTCCATAAAACGTTCTACGAATATGTTATATTCTGTAATGAGGTACTTATAGGGTTCGTACCATTTTCGTGCATTCCCTAGCAGTTGCTCCGTTATAATTTGTATTTTAACGCGATCATCGTCGATTCTCATTTGGGCGAAGTATTGTTCGTGGCGCATGATAAATGCGTCTGGGTTCTCATATTCATAGCCGACGAATTGAAATGTATTTATGTGCCTGCTATTTTCATTCCTGGGACAAACATTTGTCATAGCTTGTTGAAGTGTATTTGCCATTGTCTCTGTCATTCGGGTGAAAAGTCTTTCGAACCTCTCATCTTCGTTATTCTGGGGAGGCCGATTTTCTTGAGTGCGAGAGGGAATCGGTGGCGGTTGAGCAGAGTATCTTGTACCCTTGTGCTTGAGTGTACCGCGTAATTGTTGGTGTAGACGTCCAGGTTACGTTTATGATGTTTCCTTCCTCACGAGGGTTCGCTTCAACAACTGTTGAAGGCATACTGTACGTGTCTATGATGCTTGATCCTGAACTTGCCGGAGACCGGTCAATTATTCTGTATTGGTTGCCGAAGTTTTGTGATTCCTTATTTTGCATGGCGTTTTACTCTTAGCTTCGTTATGGAGTGAGCGTAAATGCAGGATTCTTTGAGATTTTACTTATTGTAGTTACTAAATGAATTTTATGTGAGAATTTCAGTTAAATTATTATTAATTTTGAGCAAATTTTTTTTTATTTTTACAGATTTTGTAGCCCCACGTTGGCTAAGCCATGTCACCCTCCTCGCTATCTAGGTAAAAAAAAAAGAGAATTTGGGGAGCCAAAATTGCGGAGTGAATATGGTTAACGTTATTTTGTAATTATAAGCGTTAAAAAGGTAAGTACTTTAAAATATTCAATTTATTATAAATATGTACCTAATAAATTTGACTCGTGATTTTTCTTTCAGGACTTTACGAATTTATTTTGAAGGGCGCCAGCAAAGTCCACCTAGATAACGTTTGAATGCTCTATTTTGTGAGGAAGGATACCCAGGGTCGATTTCTTTGTTTTTTTAATATGATAAATAGTAGGTAGGTAAGTATAAAATGTGAAAGATAAACGCAACAAACCCTCCTGAACGTCCTGCAATTACCTTCGCTCTTTTTATTATGTAAAAAATATTAAAATAGTCGTTCTCTGCCAGCTGCTAATTCTTCGGAGCGTCGGTGAATAGTAGAAACGCCGGGTTACAGGTTACAGGTTAAAAATTTTACGAACATCTAACGAGGAAATAATTGTTGAATCATATAAGGGTGGCCACCCTTGTAGTTCGTGCGAGGAAATTTATTGTGCTAGGTCTTACTTAGTACTACACTAAATATATCTACCTTAAGATATTTTACGAACATGATTTTGACGGAATAGCCACGCTTGATATTTCTCTTTCGGATTACAATAAACACTCACATGTAGTGGCAACACCGCCGGACGCTTCAATGATCGCACCATGAACGAAAACATACGCTGTGGACGCTCAGATGATAGTTGAATGAAAGGGAAATCGTATATTGAGGACGCCCTAATGATGGCAAGGTGAACGGACGCCTTAATAATAGTGAAGTGTCTAGAAAATTTTTTTTACTTCTGATTTTTTTATATTTTTTGCATATAGTATTGCTCCTTAAAAGGAATCCGTCGAGTATATCGCGCAAAATTGAACACATGTACGATTTTCTAGGGACGGATGCTTTAACTAACGTTTCTGTCGGGACGCATATATATATATATATATATATATATATATATATATATATATATACAGGGTGAGCCACGGTGGGTGGAGTATTAGAAGTATATGGAGAACGGATCAACCGATTGCTTTGAAATTTTGGTTACCAAGATAATCGAGTATGATCTCTCCAACTAAAATATTTTCGAAAGTGCAGTGTTGCCACTTATGCGTAAAACTGGCAACAACTTCGTTATTTTAAATGGAATGCCCTGTATATTTTTGCATTTTTTGGATCGTCGTCTCTTTCTGAGTAACTGTTGTTAATATTTCCCTATTATTTCGAGCGGTTTTCGAGATAATAATTTTTTTCTGAATTTATTGTCAAAAATTTGACTTTTAGTAAATCGTGTTTTCTCCTACCTACGCAGCAATTAAAAGATAATTTTTTAGTTGCAGCTAGGCAAGGCCTGGGGGCATCTCCTCCATTAATCAAATGTTTTAAATTTTATACAGGGTGAGTTAGAGAACGCTTTCTAATAGTGACTTAGCAAAATGCACGAAACTCAATTTTTTTAAATAAAACGCCCTGTATATTATTACTGATTCGGAAAGGTGATACATTTACCTATTTAAAAAGGTAATACACTCTATAACTAGTGCTCACCGTTTTCGATATATGGGCACTTTTCTGTAACCTTACTAAGAATATTAGTCTTTTGGTAGGTATCATGACGGGTGGGCCATGAAATTTTCATTTTGTCATTTTGTAATGACAACAGACATGCTACTTTTCTAAATAAATTTGACCTTAGTGATATTTGCAGTTAATTTGAATAGCTGTAGCACAAATATGGCAGAAAATAATTATACAAACACAGTTTTAATGGATTTGTTTATTATCCATGGACAGTACAATAAGACTATCAGCAGAACTTTAATTTAATGAAAAATATCCCAATTTGTCGCAGATGAACAACAGAATAGTTCTACGAATTCGAAGGAATTTTATAAATTTTGGTTCAGAACATTAAAACTGTGTTTGTATAATAATATACAGGGCGTTTCATTTAAAAAAATTGAGTTTCGTGCATTTTGCTAAGTCCCTTATAGAAAGCGTTCTCTAACTCACCCTGTATAAAATTTAAAACATTTGATTAATGGAGGAGATGCCCCCAGGCCTTGCCTAGCTGCAACTAAAAAATTATCTTTTAATTGCTGCGTAGGTAGGAGAAAACACGATTTACTAAAAGTCAAATTTTTGACAATAAATTCAGAAAAAAATTATTATCTCGAAAACCGCTCGAGATAATAGGGAAGTATTAACAACAGTTACTCAGAAAGAGACGACGATCCAAAAAATGCAAAAATATACAGGGCATTCCATTTAAAATAACGAAGTTGTTGCCAGTTTTACGCATAAGTGGCAACACTGCACTTTCGAAAATATTTTAGTTGGAGAGATCATACTCGATTATCTTGGTAACCAAAATTTCAAAGCAATCGGTTGATCCGTTCTCCATATACTTCTAATACTCCACCCACCGTGGCTCACCCTGTATATATATATATATATATATATATATATATATATATATATATATATATATATATATATATATATATATATATATATATATATATATATATATATATATATATATATATATATATATATATATATATATATATATATATATATATATAAAAAACTCAAAAGGAGACATGAACAGCATTTTTGAGTTTTTTCGTGTTGTTGGTCCAAAATGGTGGAATGGCCACAACCACGTTTTAACTGTCTCCACTGTAATTATAAAATTTTAATAAAAGTTAATATTTTAACTATTATTGTTATCGATTTTCCTGTTTAGGTATGTATGTTTGCCAACTTTCGATCATTAATTTATCTATATAACCTTGTAATTTCAGACTAAAAATGTTTAATTTGTTTTTGTTTCTCTTTTAGTAATGTTCTTAAAAATGTAAAAGTGTTTTGAAAAAGCCCGTGATCATGGGCGAAACGTCAACTAACGTGTAGAATAATATAATAAACATGACTTTATAAAAAAAAAATTTTTTTAATAATCGTTATTCCCCCCTTTTGATGTTTAATAAATTAAAATTAATGGAAGAAAAAACCTAAGAACGAATAAGAAGCTGTATGAAATCAAAGTCCAAGAATAATCAATAAACTATATATATATATATATATATATATATATATATATATATATATATATATATATATATATATATATATATATATATATATATATATATATATATATAAGTAGTTAAAGAATTTATCAGTGGCTACCATTAAACTGGAAAAAGAATTAAATTTTTACTAAATAGCTATCTCTATTTTTTTCTTTAAATTTAAATAAGTAACTTTTTCAAAATACTGTAGCAAAGAAATCGTATTATTACGTTCAAAATTTTTCGAGATGAATACAATATGATTTAAAATTTGAATTCGAATGATATGCCTTGGCAGATATATGCAGAATTACCATTTAAAATTCAAAATTGAGATCATTTTCGGTGAAAATAGAAGTTGTAGAAATTTGACCAGCGCATAAGAAAATGACGCTACAGTAAGATGTGACACGTGCCACGGTTCATCTCGATTCTTTACAAAACAAAGAAATGGCAACCGGAAAGTGACCTCGTTAACACCGTGAATATTATATCCTCAGAAAAAGTCACCTGCAAATTATTATAATGTTATTTAAATTACAATGTTATAATGCTTACCTTGTGATTCGAACCCGCAAACCCCATGTCTTCGCTCCTTGTGTTCTAACGATTTTCCCACTGAGCCATCCTTATGTCCACGTCATTCGATGTTAAAAGTAGTAGCACTGCATTGGGAAGTTATTTAATGATATCAGTAATAAATCGTTATGTGAAACAGAGATATTGGATAATCATTTATATCTTTAAAAAAATTTTTTACGATCTTGTTGATTGCAGCTGGCAGGGTACGAACTTATAATATACTTACTCCAAGGATTATAAGAAGCAGATCTAAAGTTGACAACAATGACTGCGCTGTGACTTTTTTATCTATGGCTGTGACAGTTGACAGTTGGCGACCTGTCTCATGCCAATACTGCATAAGCTCCAATACACCATCGTAGCAACTTGAAAAAGGGATAACTAGAAGCCAATCGGCAAATAAAAGCGACACCGGCGCGGCGCGTCGAATATGCGTCGAACCGTCGAACATATTGCACCACAAAGGCGCGGTTCAGTAGACACAAGACAGTCCCTTTCAATAAATGATTGTAAATAATTGTATTATTTATTTTAAAATATGTGTACACAGACACAGAGTTTGGTTAGTTGCTTGGGTTAAGATTTGTTCCTTTATAAATGACTTTGTTTAGGCTTTATACAAGCATAATAACAACAAACATATCCAAATTGATATACTTATATTGATGTTTCATCTCTATATATGCTATTATTAAATTCATTGGACTTTCTTTAATACATGATGAATACTGGATTAAACATAATAAAATTCATCATGTATTAAAGAAAGTCCAATGAATTTAATAATAGCATGTTTAGAGATGAAACATCAATATAAGTATATCAATTTGGATATGTTTGTTGTTATTATGCTTGTATAAAGCCTAAACAAAGTCATTTATAAACAATGCATATCAAGCAAAGAAAGAGAATTGTAAAATTTGTTCCTTATTTTCAATTAAATCCTGAACAAAATTCAAAAAATTGTATATACAGTATCCCGTGCGAGTGTAATAAATATTATGTGGGTGAATCATCTAGACCACTTAATGTATGATTGGGCGAGCACAAAAGTTGTATTGAAAAATCTAAAATTTGTGAACATGCTTGGGAGAACGATCAAAGGATAAAATGGGATTCAGCGAAAATTTTGACCAAAGAAGCAGACAACAAAAAAAGAAAAATCAAAGAATCTGCAATAATTTTACTTAATAAAGATAAATACGTTATCAAATTGTTCGGTAGAATTTTGTTCAACTTGGTTACCAATGTTGAGAGAAGAACTCAATAAAATTAATATTATTCAGTATATTTTTCAACATTTCTATGGTAAGTATCTATGGAAATGATATAAACAATTTTTATTTTATGCCGTGTTATTCTACACGTTACATAAATATCTAAAGCCTAAACTTTGAAAAAGGAAACGGATATAGTTTCCAAAACGTCAACGCAGTATTTTTGTATTAATTTAATTCCTATTAGTTGTCAAAAAACACCCTCTAACTGATCCTCTGACATTACGTCAAAGGCGTAGAGGTTATTTCCCAGTTTTAAATTGTTTAATTTGAATATTTTTTAGATAAATCGAATTTTTTTGGATAGGAATCTCAAGGAATGTGGTAATAAATCCCAAAAAAGAAAAGGAAGAGAAATAATTTATGAAATCCCACAATTTACATTTGAACAATATCTTTATAGAATATTATCAAATCTTACAGTTCACGGAAACCTGTATCGCTTGGTTATACGGGAACATTCAAAATGAATTCTACTTCTCAGTCTATTGTCAAACATTAAAGGGACGACAATTTAAACACCTATGTATTTCTGTCCCATTCATTATTAAACTTATAATTAAAACTAATAAATAAGTTTCCTTCCATATCTTGATATTCTAATTGCATTTACTTCAAAAAATACTGTATGCAATTATATTATATATAAAATTTTTATGTTGGAGTAGGTATTCATAAAAACGCGATCTTTTAAGAAAAAAAAAACATTGGCCATTTAAAAAATTAAAACTGTTTGTCCAGCTTAGCGATATATCACTGTAAACATTTATTACCTAACAGATGGCTAATTGAATTTAAATGTTAATTTTTGCGTCTTGTGTTCCAGACTTTCAGTTCACACTGTATATTCAGTGTTGCAAAATTAAGGGATCAAACTATTGTAATATATAAAGGGGCTTAAAATAAAATAAAACACTGTAAGTGTTTGGTCATGTTAAAGTAGGTACAACCTGCCAAAGATAAACCTAAATCAACAGTCAAAAAGGTAGGTAGGTACGAAGTTTGCAGAAAAAAAAAGACATATTTGAGTAGTACAGGGTGGTAACTATAAAATTATATCCCCTATTTTCATTTATTTTTAACATACGTTTAAGAGATTTAAAGTATACATTTTATATCATTTTTAGCGTAGATTATGAACCTGTTATCATATTTTGAAATATTTTTCAGATGTATTCAGGGGTAAAATACTTATTTTCCCAACAAGCGCAGAAAGTAGTACTTTCTCGCCTGCGACTGCCGTTGACCGAACGACGCGAAGCGGTGTTCAATCAAGCAGTAGAATGCGGAAAAGGTTTCCGTATGTGTTAAAAACAACATTTTTCCTACGAGCGCGAGCTTGATGACTAAGATTTTCTTCATTAAAAAACTAGGCTTTACACTTTAAAAAGATGCTACTGTTTGACTTGACGTTTGTAAACAGTGATATGACTTGTGTCCCAATATTCCTTGTAAATACAGTTATCATGGGTTCCTGGGATCAAAATAAATAGATTTAACTAAATTTACCTCTATTCTAAATTGCTTCGCTTCGCCGCTAGAGGGCATCAAATTTGGTTAAAAATTTAGGTTTTTTCCAAATAACTTCAAAACGCTCTGCATGATTGGAATAAAATTAAGTATTATAATGTCTCTATAGCAATTTCATTTTATGATATTCTAAATGAGTTCATTAAATTCACAGAAGGACCAAAAACTACCCCAACCCTTCAATCTGCTAATAACTTTTTTTAGGGGTGATGCGATTTATTCAATTTTTTTTATCAAAATGACAGCAATTGTTCATATTTTTTCTCTCTTGTAAAATTTCTATATCTGTAATAGTTTTGGCAGAAATAATTTTTTTAGTTGGACGTATTATTTATTATTTGTTTGATAACAAAAATTATAATAAATAAATAATAAATAACACCACGTGTAATTACGACCCCCTTTATCCCAGAAGGCTTTAGAAGAGCCTTGTGCGGGAGGGGGCTACGCATTTATAGACAATTTATATCCAATATCCCGTGTATAATGGAAAAATCCCTCTCACAGTATTTTCCATTGCCACGACCGGGATTCGAACCCGGGACTTTTGGGTGAGAGGCAGGTACGCTACCATCTCGACCATCAGCCATAACAATGCAATCTAATTACAGTAATTACAGAAATTTGTGGCCCACTTTTCTTTCATAATAATTGTTCAAAGATGACCAACTCTTTTGATTGTTGAAAAGATAAAAAACGTGTTATTTGTAATATTTTTTTCGTATGAAAACAGAGTAGGCTAAAATGTCACACAGGCACACCAAATAAAAGTAGCCACAAGTAAAGAAAACTGGAGATTACTCCCGTTCGAATTCAACGCGTTAAGATATGTAAAGATAAGTTGGTCTAGTCAAAAGAAAATACCACTTTTTTTGTCTGCTTGGGTTATTATTTGTTTCAACTGATATTTTAGCTTACTCTGTTTTTATAAAAAAGAAACATTACAAAAAACACGTTTTTCGTGTCCTCAAAAATCAAAAAAGGTAATTAAATTGCATATATTGTTATAAAATAAATAAATAATATGTCCGACTGAAAAAAATATTTCTGTCAAAACTATTACAGTACAAAAATTTTACAAGAGAGACAAAATGTTAATAATTGTTGTATCTGTTAAAAACTCAGATTTAGTTTGGGTAATAAAAGATTTTCTTTTACACTATGAGTTGTGGTATATTACAGCAAATCTTACATACAATCTTCATACATAAAAAAATGACAAGTAACAAGACAGTTTTTTCCTGCTGCCAACTATATAAAATAAAGTCACTGCTTACTCGCCAAACATTTTCAATATAAAAAGAAGGATTATTAACCAAACATACCGCCCCCCTTGAAGCAATTGGCTTTCAACAGAACAGAAAAGTGGTATAATATTAATAAATCACAAGTCACTGTTAAGAGGGAGTAAACACATTTTGCTCACTGCACGTTTCACTACCCCTGTAGCAGTTTTAACGTTAGCAACCCTCACTATGTTGTCATCTCTGGGGAAAGTCTCTAGTATGCGTCCAACTGGCTAGCAAAGTGGAGAAGTATTAGAATCTTTTAAGAGTACCATAGCGCCTGGCAGTAGTTGTACGTCCTTTTGGAATTTACAATTTGTTCTTTCATGTAGAGTTGATAAGTATTCGTTCAACCAGCGTTTCCAAAAATGTTGTGTCATAGCCTGAAGTCGAAGATATCGCGATAACCTACCAAGAGGTATGTCCTTGAGGTCTTTGTGAGGTAGGGCTGTTAAACTGTCCCCAATGAGGAAATGCCCTGGGGTAAGTACAAGAAGGTCATTGGGATCGTCACTGAGAGGAGTAATGGGTCGAGTTGAGAACTGCCTCAACCTGTATCAACACAGTATTTAACTCTTCGTAAGTAAGGTGCGCATTGCCAACTATACGCCGTAAAGGATATTTGGCAGATTTCACAGAGGCTTCCCATAGACCACCAAAGTTTGGAGCTCGAGGGTGTATAAAGTGCCATTTTATGTCGATTTAAAAAATTTGTAAATTTATCCTCAAAAGGTTTTGACAACAATTCAATCGTTTTTTTTATTTCGTTATCAGCCCCTATAAAATTAGACCCATTGTCAGAATAAACATTGCTGCAAATACCCCTCCTAGATATGAAGCGCTTGAAAATGTTTAAGAAAGATTCTGTAAATAAGTCTCCAGATAGTTCCAAATGCACTGAATTGGTCGCGCAGCACACAAATATACAAAGATAGGCTTTAACAATTTTTCTAATTTTAGTTTTACCATCCTTTATGTAAAAAGGTCCGGCATAATCCAAACCTGATAATGAACTGTATTGTAAAAAATGATGTTCCGGTAAATGTCTCATTTGTGGTTGCAAATTCGAAGGTTTACATTTAAAACAGATAATATAATTATGTGGAGGCAATTTATTATACATTAACATACACATATATGCTGGATTTTTTTCATAAATAGCTAATGTATGAATTGGTAAACATAAATCATTGCCCCTTCTCGTATTATTCGCTATGTGCGCGATATCAGCGCCGCGTAGCGTTCACAATTTTGTGGGCTGTAATGTGTCTGTCAACACAGTGAGATAAAATTGGAAAATTAAAATTGCATGTAAATTACATTTAATTCCATTGCGCTGCATCAATTTGTGCGGCCAAAGATCCCTAACAAGCGTTTTCTTTCAGTAAAATGAAAAAAGGCATGTAAAATTCGCTTAAAATGTATATTTTGGTTAAGACGTATTAGATTATATTTACTTATAATTTTGATATAAAACAAGAAAAATAAAGCTATATAAATGCTTTTAATAAAGTCTGACAAACATATGTTGTTGCTGTACCACGAATAATAAATAACATTTTCTTATATCACTTTTTAGACCAAAATGAGCATAGTTATAAACATTGGATTCGAGAGTGTAACTCACAACATCACTTTTCAACCTAAAACTCGATTGAAAGGATTTTCTATTTATGAAAATTACAAACTTGACATTCCTGATCAGTTTTTAAAGTAGGTACTAGGGCGAGTTGCTTTATTCACCGGTTGATCCATCAGATGTGTTCTATCACATTCTAACCTCGGACATAGAATGAGATAAAACACATCTGATGGAGCAACCAGTGAATAAAGCAACTTGCCCCTTATTATTTGACTTGTTTCTTCATTTGGTGTTGTAGATGGATGGATGCTTGGTTGGTTGGTTGTTATGGTGTTGAATGGTTCTTCCCTAACTTTCATTCCTCTCTGTTTCATAAAACGTCTGTACCAAGATATAACACCAGATTCATTGTATATTTTGGAATGGTAGATGGAGGAAAAAGTCGTCGCTTTGTAACTGGAACTGGCTTTGTCGTCGGATTTGTTGCCTGATGCTTGCTTTTTTCTTTTCACTGCAGTTACCATTTGTTGCGTTGTTTTAATTTCCTAGCCCCGCCGTAAGGAATCGATAAAATTTGCATTCCAATATTTTTGCAATTTACAACACGGCAGTGGTCCATTTTCAAATTAGTTTACAAAATGAGTTTTGTAAAGACATTGTGACCACTACTACTGACAGCCTACTTTATTGCAATTTTTGTCCACTGCGAGCACTGCCATCGATTTCATTACCCCCACCCTATACTCTGCACATAGCGAATAGCTATGATAGTAATTATTTTTATTAAATTTATCCAAATTTTGTTTCACAAACAATAAAGTTTCTAAAATATATAATGAAATTAAAGTTAACAGGTTTAATTTTTTGAAAATTTCTCTATAAGATGTAATTCTAGAAGCACCTACAGTAGTTCTGACTGCTTTTTTTTGTAAACGAAATGCTCTTATACTGTGATGTGAACATCCCCAAAATAATATTCCATACTTCAATCTAGAATATATTAATGCATAGTAGAATAATAACATAACCTTATTTGAACTTATTTGCCGTAGCCTATATAATGCAAAGCAACTATATATAGATGATATTTTTTTACAGATAGCATCTAAATGTGTTTCCCAATTTAGGCTATTGTCCAAATATAAACCCAAAAATTTTGCCCCGCCTGCCGGGAATAATGATTTTACTATGCACTAGTTGAGAATAATGATCAAAGTTTCCATGACAACGTATCGGATATTTGTTAAAATTGTCATTAAAATGGCCATGCCATGCGAATCAAAGCACGAAATTAATCGTAAACAACGTTGATGTTTAAATTTAATTTATGACAGCCCGTTCTTTTGACACATAACGGCCTGCTCATAAAAAATGTTAAAAATAAATAGTACTTATAAATTTCTTTAGAAAACAATTTAGTCAAAAATATTTAATAGTCGTGGATAAAATAGGGTATTCTACTCGTATATAATGTCTATTATTCACTCGGGTGATTTACGACACTCGCCATTGACATCGTGTCGTAAACTTTCACCCTCGTGAATAAAATAGGCCATTATATACTTATGGAATAAACTACTGTTATTTATATATATATTTCTATTACAAATACATATATATATATTTTTTTTAGCAGAAGGAACTTCATCAGATGCAGAGAAAACCGAAACCGAACAAGATGATACAATAGACTCTATGGCATTTTCTTTTCAAGGAGCCACCACAAGTAATGCAGATTTGCTACGAAAAGCCCATGAAACGTCCATAATGAATTTTTTAAGAGCAGATTCGGTAGAAAGGCAACGTGAAAGAAGATTTGCATGTCCATTTTGTGGAAAATGTGTTAGATCGAAAGAGAATTTAAAATTACATGTGAGGAAACATACTGGGGAAAGGCCATTCGTATGTTTATTTTGCGGTCGGGCATTCGGCGGTAAAAGTGACTTAACTCGCCACTTACGTATTCACACTGGTGAAAGACCATACCACTGTGATATGTGTGGCAAATGTTTTGCTAGAGCTGATTATCTTTCAAAACATCTTACTACCCACATAAATACTCCTCGTTGATAAATTCTGAAAATATAATTTATTAAATATTATTTAAGGTTCTTTTGTATAGATTTTGTGAAATCGATATAGTAATGGGGGCAATATGTATATAAAATTTTTTTTGTTATTTGTCAAGCTATAAGAAACTTCTTTCTTTATCAAGATATAAAAAAAATTGCTATTGTAAAATAAGAGTTCTTTACATAACAATAAGATGTTAGTAACTTACGATTATTGTCTATAAAACATTTTAAAAATATTATTTAAATTTGTCGGAAAATTTAAAAAAAACGACATAATATTTGAAACGTAGGTAATGAAATACAATTTGTTTGACATGGACGGGGCCTAATTCGATTTATATTTAATAATATATTACAGTACAAGTGAAGAAATTAAGATTTCGCTCACATGTGTGCAAAAAGCACACAAGTGTGCGAATTAGTTTCTTCACGAGTGCTGTATAGCGTTTTGTTTAATCATGCCATTGAAATGTTAAAAAAATATTAAATTTTGTAAAAACTACTTTGGTTTATGGTTATGCATAGGGTGCAAATCAACATAGACGGCAGGTTGCATTGCTATGGTTCGCGTAAATATAAACATTTGTAGTTGTCAAGAAAATTATACACCTGACGCGTGGTGAACATTTTTCATAAAATTGTGATACAATGGAAATAAATGAAGATATTATTGTGCCAGCAGATATTCTAAAAGAAGCTAATGTCGCTACGTTTTATATGTTACCGGGGAAATCTAAAGGAAGGTATTTAAATAAAATATGACAATTGACAATTTCACAGTAGAGTGGGCGAAAGTGATAGGGTGGGCGAAAGTATTTCTATTCACAATCATATACGTAATGCTTCAATTGCCAGCTTATAAAAAGTTGAGAAGTAGGCAATTCTTTACTTTCATTTCCAGCTAGCCGGAAAAGTAGCTTTACCGGCTAGTTAAACGCCACTCTCCCGGCAAGTTAAACGCCACTTTGCGGAAGCAAACCTTCTGTTGTTTTTTGTGTTTTGTTTACAGTATGTAATGCGCTACACTAAATTTATCCAATCAGTGAGCTGTACCCCATCCATCTGTCACAAAGAGCTAATTATCTGTCGCGTACCTGTCGCTTGAGTTAAATTTATTGAACTACAGTTTGACTGCCGCGCGACGTTTGTGAAAGTTTAAGGTTAGAACTGTTAGAAGTACGTTAGAAAGATTAGAAATGGCGTTTAAATGGAAGACGAAACCGAGTTTGTTCATTTACAAAATACAAAGTGTTTTTTTAGCTTTTTTGGCGATTTCATTTTTTCCCGCTTATAGTTTGCACCACCTCCAGTAAACTGCAAATAAAATTTGTAAACGTAAATCTTAATTTATTAAACGGTCAAGTATCAATGCTATTTATTTATTTTTTACAATTCTCTTTCTCTGCTTGATATGCATTGTTTATATTTAGGCTTTATACAAGTATAATAACAATAAACATATCCAATTTGATATACTCACATTGATGTTTCATCTCTAAACACACAATTATTAAGTTTATTGGATCTTCTTTAAGGCATGATAAAAATTGGATTAAAAATTACAAAATTCAAAACGTCTAAAAATAAATTATTGAAAATTTTTTTTTTTATTTTTAACTCACCACAAAATTCATTCATCATGATCACCAACCAAAAACGATGCCCCTAAAAATAAACGCTATTTATTTATTTTACTATTTACTATTTACATAGATTTGAAATGTAGCTTGACACGATGTCGACAGTGTCGACGCTAGCTATACTTTTCTTTGGTGTGCTACATTTGAAAATTAGGTGGTGGGAACCTTTCGCGCGCGACAATCGAAGTTCTGTGAATGCCGCATAAGTCATAATGGTCAGAATAAAACATTTTTTTTTAGAATTTTGAGCAAATTTAACACAAATTATTGATAATAACAATGCTTGTGAAAACATTAACTTAATTTTACAGAACATTCAATGTCTCGTTACCTAGCAACGCGTAACTTTACTAGTGCAGCCTATCTACTTAATTTGAATAATTTCCGGATCTACTTATTCATTCTATTCAATTAATTAAAGACGGCATTAATTATAGCAATGAAAGAAATCTGTTTATTATGGTTACAGGACAGTTTATTAATGTCAAATACAAATTTCTAAATAATTTTTTAATTTTTAAGATATAGGTAGATTTTTAAATATATTAATGTGGGTTTTTCGTCCACCTGATGAGTTTAGTAAGAACGAAAGGACATGTACACCTTTTTGGGGACATCCTTTTTTTGATTGGTAACCACAATGAATGAATTTGTGGTGAGTTAAAATAAATTTTTATTTCAATAATTTATTTTTAGACGTTTTGGATTTTGTAATTTTTAATTAAATTTTTCAGGTGTTAAAAAAGTCCAATAGACTTTAAATTGTATGTTTAGAGATGAATTATCAACATAAATGTGCCAAATTGGATATGTTTGTTATTATTATGCTTGTATAAAACTTAAATAAAGTCATTTATTCAGGAAATGCTTTCAAAAGTTATAAATCAGGCTTGCATGCAAGATTATTACGAAGAAAATATCGAGGGTGAAAAAAGGTTAATATCAAAAGAAAATAAGAGAAGATAAAGAATATCTTTCAGAAATTATGAATCAGGCTTGCATAAAGGAATATTACTAACAAATTATGGGAATTGAGAGAGATAAGTCTAAAGAAGTTTGTGAAAATGATTATACATCAGTCCCAAATTCTCCTCGATGTTTGCTCGGTGTATCTATCCTTGGATGACGAAATAATCGATGATAGTGACTCGACTACTAGTGACTACGAAGAAGATTAAATGAGGAAAACGTGGACGAAAGAAAACTAGGTCAGTAAGAGAAAATCGAAAGGAAATGAGTAATATGAGAAGGGGATATGTAACAAAAAACAAAGTTGTTAAAGAAAGGAAAAGTAAAGATCTACCGAATTGTTATCTTAAGTGCAAGGGGAGAATAGATGATAATACTAAACAGCAACTGTTTTCTGAATATTGGGCAATGGGGAAGCACAATAAGAAAGTTAACTACATATTATATAGCTGGACTAATAAATGCCAAAGGAAAACAAATACAGAGAAAGAATGTCAGATGTTTCTAAGCCAAAATGTGGGTCTATTAGCTATGTTTACCATTTAAGAATCGCGAGATAGTTAGTCCAAGTATGTAAGGGATGCTTTTTAAAAATACTTGATGAATTAAATAAGTTTGTACAAAATATTTTGCGGAACAAACAGAACTCCCAATTTGGAGTTACTTGTGATGATAAAAGGGGCATAAGCGCCTCACCAAAAAAAAAAGACCAATTTAGAAGTTCAGCTAATAAAAGACTACATAATATCATTGATACCAAGCAACGAAAGTCACTTGTCGCCAAGAAACGCAATCCGGCCCATTATACATTATACCCTATATATGAAAGACGAATATAAAAAATTACTACCTGCCATTCAAATGCCAGTAAGACTTCAGATGTATGTTGATGTCTTTTACACCATGAATTTGAAAATTAAGGCTTCGAAAAAAAAACAGTTGTGCCACATGCTATAAACTAAATATGTAAGTTCGCAATATCAATGATGACAATGTAAAACAGTTTTTACCAGATAGCTTGAAAAAACATCAAGACGAAGCTAAGGCCGCGTATAAAACAAAAAGCAGAAATAAACAGGAATCTGCAAATAATCCATTTAAAAATATGTAAACCTTCGACTTGCAGCAATGTGTACCGACTCCAGACCTTAAAACGTACAGGGTTATTCATTATAAATTACCCACCCCTTATTATCGTTATTATTGCAGATGCAAAAACATGCTTACAGTAATAGTTGTAGGGTTACGACAAATTTTTTAGATATTCCATTAAAAACACAGTGACGTACGGATGTTAGGGGACACAAAAATTAATTATTTCTTGTATATTATTACATTTTTATGAAGATCATTTTATTCTGATTTCAAAAATATACCATACGATATCTCAACCTTTAACCATTTTCGAGTCATTATACGTTGAATATGACTGATGGTCGAGATGGTAGCGTACCTGCTTCTCACCCAAAAGTCCCGGGTTCGAATCCCGGCCGTGGCAATGGAAAATACCGTGAGAGGGATTCTTCCATTATACACGGATATTGTCCCTTGTCTTTAAATGTGTAGCCCCTTCCCGCACAAGGCTCTGCAAGAGCCTTCTGGGATAAAGGGGGTCGTAATTACATGTGGTGTGGTGTTATTTATAATATCGTAGTTAAGGTAGTTACTTTAACTATGCCAAAGGCAACATTATCGATTACATTAGTCTATGAAAATGACTAGTATTTCAATCAATCAATTAATCAAGATATGCTCTATTGTCTAAGACATAAGAAGAGGATATTCTTATTGACAAAGCTTTACAATCATAATATTTTGTTTGTTAAATGACATTTCTTCAGTCAAATAATAATCTCGGTTTCAAGCACATCCCATAAATCAGAAAAAACAATACTTAGGTGAATACCATCGTCTGCGTCTGTTTAAAAGTTTAAACAGCTAAAGGGACATTCAGATATAGTCCAATCATTAGAGACATAAAAAAGGTGTTTTGGTGCAAAAGGTTGAGGAGTTTTGAAACTTGGCAGGAGTGTAGACTTGAGGGCCCTAAGTATGTTTCTAAGTTTGCGACCTCGAGCGACCGCCGCTCGTGCCGCCATCTTGGAAGAATGGCACTTAAAACTAGTTTTTGGCATGCAACTTCGTTCCTGTAGGTTTTAGAGAAAAAGTTTCTTATAGAAAGTTCGAGAGGACAAAATTGCTTCTATACATTTTTTCCCTCAGACTAATACTTTCCGAATTACAGGGCCGAACACTAAGGCCAATTTTGTTAAATCGCAGAAACGCGGCATTAATGCACTACTTTTTACCAATTATCTGCCAATTAGCATATCAAAAGTAGTTTAATGTAGTAAGCAATAAAAATAAATGCTTCTATCAACTCGTTTCCTCACCACCTATGAGATAGAGTTGAGGGGCGCGTTTTATTTTAACGTGGTATCCCTGGTAGGCCTAATCCACACTCCATTACATGCGCGTTTTCAGTCGTTTTGCACTACGCGATGTTCCTGGTTCACTATGTTCACTATCTTTAGAATCCTGTTTACCTCCCGTCTCTTCCAATACCCATTCCAACGAATCAAGGACGTTATCAGCTTCATATGGGTCTGAATCCGCTACCAGATCTGGAATGTTTTCACATTCTGTTCCATTACAATAGAGACACATCGTCATTAGAGCCCCCAAGTCTACAATCCTGCCAAGTTTCAAAACTCCTTAACCTTTTGCACTACAAAAGTACCTAATGATTGGACTAATATGGTTTCATGCATATGAGAATGACCCTTGAATCATTTCATTATATTTATGACGATACCAACAAGTCGTCGTCATGAGATTAAGCTGAACCAATTAAGCTTGCATTTACCGCGATGCCTAGTGTTCTACCGCGATGAAATAATAAAACTATTTTGGTCATCGATACATCGATGTAAGCGGCGAGGATGAATTATTGGTGAATGCATCGTTAGTATGTACGGTCTCATAAGAACATAAAGGTTTGTTTTACAGGGAGGTGAAATCGATGTAGCGACCAAGACCTCAACATCCCCCTCGCTCATCGAGGCATCTTCAGTATGTCCGCAACCTTAATAAGAGATACAATTAGAATAACAACTGGTTAATATGCCTTATTCCCGTTTGGAAATTAAGTTACACGCCGGATAACGTTATAAATCATATACCAAATACCTCCAAACGAACCGTTAACTCCCCTCTGCTTCAGTAGGAGGAAAATCAGAAAATAATAATAATAAGATTTATAAATGACTTTATTTAGGCTTTATTCAAGCATAATAACAAAAACCTATCCAATTTGATATACTCACATTGATGTTTCATCTCACAAATTCATTCATTATGGTCACCAACCAAAAAACGATGTCCCCAAGAAGATGCGCATATTCTTTCGTTCAATACTAGGAACTCTTCAGGAGGACTGACCTTTAAAACGAAATTCTAACTGTAACTTGAAAATTATACTTAAAAATTGCTTTTGATATTATAATAAAATGTCATTGTTTTTTATTGGTAACCATAATGAAGGAAATTTGTTTGGGGTGAGTTTTCAATAATTTGTATTTAGATTTTTTGAGTTTTGTAATTTTTAATTCAATTTTTATCAGATATCAAAAGGAGTCCAACATATTTTATAATTGTAAGTTTTAGAGATGAAACATTGATATAAATGTGTCAGATTGGACATGTTCTTTATTATTGTGCTTGTATAAAGCCTAAATAAAGTCATTTATGAACATTGCGTATCAAGCAAAGAAAGAGAATTGTTAAAAATGCTCTTTCCAAAAACATAACCATATAAAATCATCGTTCCGGTAAAAATGTGTAAAATTGATTATCGGAAATGGATAAACTGTATTTTATTAGGGAGCAGACATGCTTTAAAGATTTATTTTAGTGTGCCTGTAATATTTTTGTTTCTATTTATGACAAATATGATTTTTACGTTGTTTAATTAATTGCTTATCTTGTTTTTAACACATAAACAAACCACAGAAATTAGACATTAGACTCATTCGTTTTATGTTTAAACGTTTAGATAGAATCTTCAAAATTCATGAAATTATGTTTAAAGCATAAATGCATCCTATAAATATGATATTTTTCAAACTGTACCGCTAATATAATTTTGATATTATCTATAGATAATTCTCATCAGGCAAAAGCTCTTATTATAATAGACTTATACGATGTACCTATATTTTATTTCAAAAGTACAACATTACAGTAGTCATATGCGGCCGAGAAGTGAGGTATTACGGTACTAGATACTGTAATGTACCGGAAGCCACCGGAAATTCATTAAGAACCAATCACAATATATTATACCTTTTGATAGTTATTTGACATATAAAAATTAACCTTAAATTAAAAAATAGTGTCAGAACTGTCAAATGTCAAATGATCTATGAAAATAAACAAGTTTCAAATTATATAAATAGACAATTAATGACGGGATGAAATAAAATATTATTCGATACACGTCCGTTGACGGTTAGGTGTTGTTCCAGTCTCGTTTAGATATTCTCTCATAATATTTACTCGACTGTAACAAGTCATCTACCGGAATTGTAACGAAAATTACCATTACTATATCGACTTAACATCTTATTTTTATATAAATATAAAATATAGGTATTATTGAGACCGAAAAAAGTAATCGATTCTTTTATCAAGTAGTAATAGTATTCAAATAAAAGTCAGTTACGTCAATTAAATTATTTTGACAACAATTCATTGGTGGGGTCATATACAATTTTTTAATAAAAAAACTAACGAAGAATATAAAAAAGATTAATATTTGGTAGAACCGCCGTTCTTTTCTAAAACACTTTCTTTGTAATCTTCTGGCCATAGAACTAATAGAGCATTTGCGGCACGTGACCTTATGGGCGTGGCTAGTTTGCTTGGAGGTAAAACAAAATAAAAATAACCTGTCAAAATAACCTCAAAACCTGCTGTTATGTTGTGTATTTTATGCCAGGCTCGATATTATGTAAAACCTAAATTGTAATAGGTACTTGGCTTCATTGTGAATGACATATTTATTTGGATTATTTGTGTTTTTTGCGTGTGCTCCAAGAAATTTTGACTTTCTGTGTCGTGATTATTACACCTTGGATGCTGAAAATGCTCCAGATACAAAGATAAATCGTCATAATTAGTGGAGAACCGTACTTAATAGATATAAAACAATGCAGCAGAACATTTTCCAGATAATATATCTAGATATCGTTAATTACTTAACTGTATACTAAAAGTGCGTAGACAATTTATTTCCACGTGATGCCGCTGAGGTTAAATACACATTCAATATTTTTTAAATTTTATTGTTCACCAAATAGGTATTTGCAGTCGGCAATGCCCGATTTTAATTTTCTTTTGTTTTGTATAGAAGTTTATTCAAAATACCTTAATAAAATTTTAAAGTCAAATAGGTAATATATCACTGAATCTACATAGAGTTCGTTGGACAAACACACCGTACAGTGCAGTTTCGATATCTTGTTCGTATTTTTATGTGCTTAATCGAATACCTTGGGAACATTTTGCTCAGGCTTTTTTAATTTGATATTTGAATTCAGTGTGTTATAAATAGGTATAAATGCATTAGTACTTATTTACTTGGTTGCAAAGATCGATAATATTGGAGCAAATAAAAAATTTATTGAAGTATTTGCCTCGGAGTTAGATGGAGAGAGAATTATTGAAGCCCTGAATGTGGTTCGGACTCCACAATAAAACTGTAGGGCCTCGTCTCTCTTTACCTAACACAAACGTCAAGGATTTTCTGGGGGAGACTTCGGTGACTTGAGAGGCAGTTAAGAAAACATTAATTCAATGACCTGTACCTAATATTATATGTACATATTTGATGTATAGGTATAACAAAGTCACAGAAAATGTGAAGTATACAATATCTGTTATCTAATATTTAAAAGTTATTAATTCCTAGAAAATAAAATAAAGCATGTTAAACCTGCAACCTATGTAAAGAAAATGTGGTTGGTCCTCCCTTATTTAGAATCGTCCCTCTTCAAAACATTTGTCCAAGCCCTTCTTCTGTCGCACGATAGTTGAATAAACTGTTTGTAATTATCAAAGATTTTTTGCGTTGCTTCCACAATCAACCACAATACAAAAACTCTACATTTTTACTCAAAATTTAATAAAATAAAAATTAAAGCAGTTCTTTAAAGGCCGATATTAATATAAGGAACTAAAGTGAGGTTATGATGTTTTTATTTGTTTATCCTCCAGGCAAGGACCTTGAAATCTGTGACGTCACGTGCAAATGCCTTATTAAATTTTGCATATTGTAATTTTGTTAGAAATTGTTCCACTCGTTTTGAATATCATCAATTAGCTCCTCTCTATTCTAGGTCTAAATTCATATTTGTAAATCTTTGTTGCCTTCTTTCTCCAATTTTTGCGATGATATAGCCTCTTTCTGCTTCACTTAAGATTAGGCTTAAAAGTAAGTAATGATAATACTAAAAAGACGATATAACTCGCACCGCAATGACACTGATATTAATAAAAATGTATTTTGAATAATACGTCACTGGTCAAAGCCATATTTACAACGGGAAAATCAGTCGATTACTTTGTTTCGGCCGCAATAGTATCTATGTATATGCAGACATTAACTATATTACTTTTCTTAATAATTTCTGGTAATATTGTGTAATTACTACATCGTGAAATATATTATATACAGATTCCTACAAAATTTTATGTTCAACTTGGAAACAAAGACGGATTGATCGTACGAAAAGCGTGTATTAAAAAGAGAAAACAAACGGTGAATGTCGAGCGGCCGCATGCCGATGGAGAGAGCGGCGTGTCTCTTGGCTGCTTTTTTCTTCTAAGAGGTACCTACGAACCAATCAGAATGTTGTCTCTAGTGCTGTGTTATCTGTCTTTATTTTATACTCATTACTGATATTCTCTGTTCTTGTTTTCAAGTTAAACATAAAATTTTGTGGGTATCTGTATATATGTCGTAGGCATATTACAAAATCAGGCTTTTTATAAAATGCCTAGTCTTTTTAAAAACGATTGGGCGAATTGTAAACTGCATAAATACGTGATGTATTTTTACATTATCACTGATATTTTCAGGGATTAATGTAGTGTATAGTCGGATCGGACAAAATTTGGAAAAAAACCTCAAATTTTCATGTAGTCGAGGTTTCGACAATATTTTTTGTCTTCCTCAGGACTACAAAATATAACAAATTAAATCACAAAAGTATAAATTCAAATAAATAAAGATGTAAACCTTAACATTCAAACACACAGTATATGACTTTTTATTAAAAAACATTGATTTAAAATATAGATAAAAATGAGGAATAAATAAATAATTTAAAAATAAAACGTTTAAAAATTTAAAGTAATAAAATATTAGGAACGTCACACTTACCCAATGAGGTATTTGGTTTACAGTCAGCAAAATTATAATCGTCAAATAAATAAATAAAAATAACGTAACTTATAATATAGGATTCTTAAATCCAATAATGATTATTGGGTAATCTATGGTTAGAAACTAGTTATACGTGATATGTGTAAAGGTAATAACAGAAATGGATACGAATACAAAAATATTAGTCCCTTTTGACTCCCTTATCATAGAGACAATGATAGAAATATACTAAAAAATAATACTAGTAATCACAAAAGGGCATAAATTGTTCTTATTTTCATGTAAAAGTTAGTAAAAATGTATGCATATTTAAATATAAACAACATTATAACAAACCTATATTAAAGCCGGCCCTGTGCGACCACGTGATCTAGCAAGTGACAGTTGGTCGCGGGCAGTTAACCTAAGAAGTAGCGGTGCGCGGCAGTGTAATATGTCGTGTGTGTTAATTATCGGATAACGTTTTGCTTTATGTAACATATTTTACTTTGTGAATATACGAATATCAGCTGTTTACGGTTTGTTTAAATCCACACCTTTTGAGACCCTGTTCTCTGGCACCTAGCCGAGCAAAGCCCTTTATAACATCTATTATTGTAATAATTATACAAGGGCTATAATTTAACAAAGTTCGCTATTAAGTTTTTTTATTAATAGTGTTTTTGTTAATACGTATCATTTCGCTAATCAATAGTTTTTTGTAGTTATGTTCATTGTCTAAAATGTTACCGTTATCAAAAATAAACTCATGATTTAACTCGAAATGATGAGTTGCTAGAGCAGTTTTTTCTTTTTTGTTAATGTGTCTTATGTTACACGAACATTTATGTTCACTGATTCGATTTTTTAATAATTGTTTAGTTTGTCCAATATATACTGCTCCACAACTGCACGGTATTTTGTAAACTAAATGTGATTTATAATCTAATATTAATTTGTCTTTCATTTTTGAGTGTAAATTTTCCACTTTTTTAATATGGAAAACAATATTAGAATGTTCATTTTTGTTCAAAATTTTTTAAATCTTTTGTAAAAGGCCTTGTACATACGGTAACTTGAAATATTGTTTATTACTATTAGCCAGTTGTTGTTAATTTGAGGTAATAGTATTTCTATTATTCAAATTATTGTTATTTATAATTACATTCGCTATATTAGGATAATCATTATTCACAAGTTTTTGTTTAAAAATTTTCATATTTTAATCATGAAACCCATCATCACTTAAATTTAAAATTCTATTTTTCAAACCTAGCAAAATATTAAATTTTTGCACAAAGGGGTGTTGCGAGTGATAGTTAATAATTCTTCCAGAACTAATGTCTTTTTCATACCAATTAGTGATAATCTTTTGATCTTCAGTTCTAATTAATTCTAAATCTAAAAATGGTAGTTTATTTTCAACTTCAGTTTCCATAGTGAACTATATATCATCGTGGCAATCATTAAAATAATTTAATATATTATTTAATTCATTATCAGGAACAGCTAAAATAGTGTCGTCAACATAAATCTTTAATAAAGGTACTTCAAATGGTAGTAGTGAATGTATTATATTTAAAATATATTCCATGACAATATAGTAGGCTAATATAGAACTTGCTGGGTTGCCCATTGCTATGCCCTTCTTTTGTTTATAATACTGACCTTGAAATAGGAAGTAACTACAATTAAAGCAGTATTTGTTCATCATAAGGAAATATTCTAACGAAATATCAGTAAAATTTTTTATACTAGGCCATTCTCTACTTATACCAATTCTTCAGGAATGTTAGTAAATAAATTCACTACATCTAAAACTAACTAAATCATAATTTGGTGGTAACGTTATGTTTCGAACTACGTCAATTAATTCAAATGAATTTAATTTATGTTATATTTTATAGTCCTGGGGAAGACAATAAATATTGTCGAAACGTCGACTAAATGAGAATTTGAGGTTTATTTCCAATTTTTATCCAATCCGACTATATACTACATTAATATATTTGTGGATACGAAACTCCTTTGCTACAAATTTTCAGGCATTTTATAAAATGCGTTTCAACGTCTAGACTTATTGTAAAATGATGGCACCTCGAAATATTATTTTGCAATATGCCTGATAGAATCAGGTGCACTACAAAATAAATGTTAACTATTTAACCGGACTGGCAAGAAATTGTACGTCCTTGTACACGAAGCTAGTATTTTCGCCGGAGATATGACGGCATTGGCGTGCAGTCGGTCGGTTTGATTTGTTGTAAGTACGTGGTATCTGATACATTCGGTGTAATTATATGTTCAAGAGGAAGTCGATCTCTAAAAGCAACTCGTCACCGCCGCATGTTGTTTCAGCGCACATAGGCTATGTAATGAAATGAGCCTGGTATAGACTCATTAGACTGACTGTTTCATTTGGGAATAGAAAGACTATACTATGGAGTCCAGCAGCCAACCGTGAACGGCTCCGGTCCCGTCAACATACTGTGCATTTACGCACCGTGCGCGGACCCCGAGGCCGTTTGTTAACGACAAGATATTTCGCTGGCTCTACAGCCACCGGACACACAGTCGGAGGATGTTGATTATTATGCACGTTTGTGGAAGGATCCGGTAACACTACGGTAGCCGATTGGCCGCCGTGTACTCTTCGGTATCCCTCGACTCGCCTGGTCCGCGCACGGTGCGTAAATGTCCAGTAGGCTATTCCAGTATATGGTAGTATGTTGACGGAACCGGAGTCGTCACGGTTAACTGCTGGAATCCATGGTAGTAAATTAAATTTACAAAATGGATATAGGCTTAAAGTTATTAATAACTTTTGTCGAAGAAAGGCCGGTATTACGGGACAAGACCTTCTCGCGAGCTTTCTCTTTTCCCTTTGCGATTTCTTGTACACATAATGTACAATAATATGATTTTTAAACTTGGCATACCCTATTAAAATGTACTTACTTACACAAACAAATCAAACCGACTGAACGCCAATGTCATCATATCTCCGGCGAAAATACTAGCTTCGTGTACAAGGACGTACAATCTCTTGCCGGTCCGGTTAAACAGTCGGCCCGGCAAAATCTCTTATCGTTAACAAGCGGCCGGAGAGTCGAGGGATACCGAAGCGTACACGGCGGCCAACCGTATTGTCACCGGATCCGTCAACAAACGTCCATAATAATCAATATCCTTCGGCCGACCGTATGTCAGGCCAGTGGAAGGACTGGCTGTGGAGCCGGCGAAATCTTGCCGTATCTTGTCTTTCTTCAAGTTCAAAAAAATTTTAAGTCAAATTGAAAATAATAGTGCTGCGTTCAGTGTAAGTACGTACTTATTACGATGAGGTGGATATTTCGTTTTTTTTCAAGAAGACTAGGCGTTTTGCAAAACGTCTCTACCGCACAACTATTAATAATAATAAACGCCTTTATTTAAGAGCGTAGTTTGTCTATACGACGCTGTTCCACTTCCACTACACATTACTTTAAAGGAGGAACAGGAATAGGAATAGGAGGAATATTAATAGCTAGTTGTGCACACCTGACCTCGAGGCAACATGTTCCTTCTTTGAAATAGTAGTTCCTGCATCTTTGAAGAAGTTATCCAATCTGCCTAACCGTGGGCAGTTGTTTTCCAAAATGACCGATGTCTTCGCTTGCCAGATGTATTTCACTATTAAAATAAACATAAACAAAAACAGTCGTTTTATAATGCTCCTGATTATATCAGGCGTATTGCAAAACGATGTTTCACTCATTTATTTTACAGTAAGCCTAGACGTTCATACGCGATTTATAAAATGCCTAAAAGTCGTAATGTAAAAACACATCACGTATTTATGTATTTTACAATCCGCCCAGCCGTTTTCAAAAAATAAAAAGCCTGATTTTGCAAGGTGACTGCGACACATATACCGTGTTTTCATATTAAAGCAGTAGTTGCTCGCATTCGTACATTCGAATAAGAGAGAAAGCACGGACGCATATCTGCATCTGTAGCCTGTGGCTGTTGTACATCAGTTCGGTAGATGACGGTCACATCTCGCGAGCTTCACCGAAATCTTCCATATGTAGTATTTTGAATTGAAAGCACGGTATAAATAAGTTATAATAATTGTAAATAAATGTGTGATATTACACATGAAGGATATTTTATTTACCATCTGCAATTATTAAAATTAATAATAGTTAAAACTCAATATATTAAACAAAATTATAAATAGAAGGTTATTGATTATTGTTTTTTAATATTTGCTAGAAAGGTAAACAATAATATATTTCAAAGGGGTGAATAATATATTTAATGGAATCATAAAAAATAAATAAATCAAGTATAATTATTTATGTACCGTCCTCACAATCAGCCTACAATGCATCGATTTAATGTTTTTTTTGGCTGTGATTAAACTTTAAGTTCTTGTGATATCAATGTAATTTTTTATTTACTTTAAATATAGTCTGTTGTTATCGCACTAAGCAATACAGTAAGTGACATTGACAAGTTACTCTAGGTCACTGATGTTCGATTTGCTGTTACACCCTGTAAGAAATGGTCATAGAGATTACATTGAATATTGTTTATAATATTGTCTTGTGCCAAATCGATGTACCTTAATTAATAAGAAGAAATAATGTTTAAATCATACACAGTTGTCAGTTAGGTCTGGTAAAGTCATAGCGTACAATACTGTTTTCTATACTATAATAATACAAAAATATGTTCTTGAGACTGGTAATCACATCCCACACAGCACACAACATCCATTGGACGTTATATGTCCTTTCGTCCATGAACCTATTTTGGATATACAATGGACGTCGTAAGTTCTACCTATAAAGGATGTACATCAATGTACTTCCAGTGTACATCCATTTTTCATTGATATACGTCTTGATACATTTTGGTACGTCTGATGGATGTCCACAAAAGTTCTTCATTAGAACAATACAGATGGACTCCATTTGTACGTACATTTTACGCCGTTTAAGAGATGTACATCAATGTTCTTCCAGTGTACATTCATTTCACATTCATCTACGGCTTAGTACATTTTGGTACGGGATATGGGCGTCCGCAAAACTTCCACATTAGGACATTACAAACGGACTTCCACTGTACGTACATTTTATTCCATCTAAGAGATGTACATCAGTGTACTTCCAGTGTACATCCATTTTTCATCATTCTACAGATTGGTACATTCTGGTAAGTCTGATGAACGTCCATAAAAGATCCACATTAGAACATTACAAATGGACTTACATTGTACGTACATTTTGCGTCATATAAGAGATGTACATCAATGGACATTCAGTGTATATCCATTTTCTTTCCTTCTATGGTTTAGTACAATTTGGTACGTTCGATGGACGCCCACAAAAGTTTCACGTTAGAACATTACAAATAATCTTCCACTGTACATACATTTTACGCCATATAAGAGATGTACATCAATGTACTTTCAGTGTACATTCATTTCGCACCCATCTACGGCTTAGTACATTTTAGTACGTACAATGGACGTCCGCAAAACCACATTAGGATATTACAAATGGACTTCCAATGTACGTACAGTTTATGCCATCTAAGAGATGTACATCAATGTGCTTCCAGTGTACATCCATTTTTCATCTTTCTACCGGTTAGTGTATTTTGGTATGTCCGATGGACGTCCATAAAAGTTTCACATTAGAACATTACAAATGGACTTACATTGTACGTACATTTTGCTCCATATAAGAGATGTACATCAATGTACTTCCAGTATATACCCATTTTTATCATTCTATGGTTTAACACAGTTCGGTACGTACCATGGACGTCCACATTTGATTATTACAAATGGACTTCCATATTGTACGTATATTTTCCGCCATGTAAGAGATGTACCATGTGGCGAGTAATCTGGTAGATGGCGCTGCTTGCAGTTCGCAGACTAGTTCTGTTCCACTTGACATTGACAAGTTACTCTAGGTAGACTGTATCAATGTTTTTCTACTTGTCTACCTATGGTCCCTATGGACGTCCCTATAGTGGACTGTCTATGGATTATCCATACTGGACTACCATGTATGATACAATATACGTCCACTGTATAGGTAGCAGGGACAAAGTGAGGACATTCAGTGGTCATGCATCTGCTATATAGCATAGGATATCCATATGACGTTTCTGTGTCGTTTGAGAAGGGACCTAGCTAGTAAATGTACAAGTACGTACACGGGACGTAGCTAAGTTCAGTTCTTTTTGTACCTACTACGTCCATTAAATGACCAGTAGGTGTACATGTACGTACATGGGATGTACTAGGCTAGGGCCTATATTTAGGTCTCTACTACCATCAGTAAACGTACATGGGACATAGGTAGACCCACATATACATACATACTACGTCCAGCGAGCTACCATTTTAGTGTGATTGTACATACTTTGGACATATATTGGACGTACAAGTACGTACATATATCTAATATTCGGCCAATGATGTGACCCCGGGACGTCCATTGGATGTGAATTGGAAACAATTCGAATCTAAAATGGATGAACATTGTACGTACGTCGTACATAAATACAAATGTAGTCCAAAAGTAGGTACATACTTTTTACGTACATTGGATGTACACATTTTTTGGACCTACCACATCCAGTGAATGTACAAGTACGTACCTGGGCCGTACCTAGAACCTATATTTAGGCCTCTACTACCACCAGTAGACGTACATGGGACATAGGTAAGACCCATATATACATACTACGTCCATCGAAGTGCCATTTTAGTGTGATTGTACATACTTTGGACAGATATTGGACGTACAAGTATGTACATAATATGTCCAATATTCGTCCAAATGTTGCGACACCGAGATGTCCTTTGGACGTGAATTGTAAACAATTCGAATCTAAAACGGATGAACATTGTACGTACATAAATACAAATGTAGTCCAAAAGTATATACTTTTTTCGTACATTGGATGTACGTGTGCTGTTTGGGATACATATCTCTTTGGTACTTAAAATTCGAAACAGGAGGTTTCTTGTTATACTGAATGTGTCACGAAAAAGAAAATTACACTAACATTATTTTATCAGTTTTTACTAATTTCTTTCTGCAATCCACCTTAGGAATTGTTACGCCTTAAAATATTAAAACAAATTAATTATCAAATCAGTAGTTGCTCTCAATTTGTAATTTACTCTAATGGCCGTTTTTCACCTCCAATTAAATTTATCCAACAGTTATTTACCTAGGATACAGTTGCTATAACAATTGTATCATAGGTAAATAATTGCCCGATAAAGTTAACATTATATTACTTGAATTATGATAATGATATATGTTTAATTAAGGTTGTAGTTAAGGTGGGTGTGTTGTGTATATGATAAAGCTTCAAGTAGTATTTTGCTGCAAAAGAAGTAGGACACACAAATATAACTAAATAAACTGATAAGCAAAATAAATTAATAAACCTATGCAATATTACAACTAGCCTCTCTAAAGATCTTATTTTATAGGGGTTGTTCTTTACTTACTTGATCAAACCTGTAATTAAATTCTGAACATTTTCATCATTCCATGAATTAACGTTCCAGTGTCTCTTTCTAAAAGAATGAAAAATATATTATAGGTCATATGACTGTATCAGACTTATCTGTGCATGGTTATAAACTAAAAATGTTTAACATCGAAATCCTGCGCCTCTCAATAGACACATATTTTATTATAAATTTACAAAATACGTCTGATGTATTTATTTGTACACACTTTTTTTGCTCAATACAATCACTGAAATAAAAAATATTGTACTTAAGCATGTATATTATCTACGACTCTGATGTTAAACATTTATAATTTTATATACCGGGTGACCACGGATCATGGTAAACCCCAGCCATTTCCACAATTTCTGAGCTATCCAAATGAAATTTTGCAGCAGTAATGTAAGTCCAATAAAACTCATTCAACTGTCAAAGTTACGTCTTTTAATTGTTTCTTCCATGGCTAGTGTGATAAATAATATAAAATGGCGTGTTGTGTTCGATTATTTTTTTCCCCTTTTTTATTACTTGCACATTGCAGATTTATCAAGGATGGACACATTATTGGATTCCATACAAAATGTATTATTTTATGGTATCGGTTTACCATTATGATATCTTTTGGGAAAATGATCAAAATGGACAAAAAGTGATTTGGTCAAATTTGAATGCACGCCAAGACGCAATTATTATATTTGTTTTGTCGATCTATTTTTTTTTGGAGTTATACCAGTACATTTGAACCAAATTAGACCAATCGTGGCACTCTAGATTAATAAATGAAATTGGCTCTAAAAAATCAAGTGGGCTTAAAGAGTCCCCAAAATTGTTCCATCTTACCCAGAATTTTCTCAGTATTCCAAAAAAGCAATAATATACAGGGTGTTCCATTTAAAATTCCATCGTTGAGGTCACTTCCGTCGAAACCGGACGTCGAACAAAAAATACGATGGTCCAAAATGAGTCTTTTTGGACGTACATTACTGCCACAAAATTTCATTTGGATAGCTCAAAAATTGTGGAAATGGCGGGGGTTTACCATGATCCGTGGTCACCCGGTATACATATATTGTATATATAATTCGAAATTTATTTTTATTTTTTTTATATTCAAGCTTTCGAAACTTAATTGTTTCTTCAACAGGAATTCTACAAAAACAGAAAATTCAGTAGTAATAATTATACAAAAGTGAAAAGGTACTT
Organism: Rhagium mordax; assembly: GCA_963680705.1. Lineage (NCBI taxonomy): Eukaryota > Metazoa > Arthropoda > Insecta > Coleoptera > Cerambycidae > Rhagium > Rhagium mordax. Next base: position 27,935,868 of record OY796659.1, read on the forward strand.
ACTAGAGTGAGGTTAAAAAAAATACTGGAAACATTAAACACAGGCAAACTAATTTCTTAAAAATTTAAAATATTTAATATGAACCATCTTACTCGAAGGTTAATAGTAAAATGACAAAATTCTTATGAAATTAAGATTTAAGAAATTCAAATAATTCAAACATAATGGCCACTAATAGGTGCCTATCACTCTACAAAAAGCAAGAGGATGCTTAGTAAAAAAACACTCCTCTGCTTTAAGAGAGTAGGGGGCAACTGAGACATGAATTAATTGCCAACTTAACAGAACATAATTACCTAGTTTATTAAAAAAGTACTATACAGTGTGTTTCCTCTATTGTGAGTATTAGCACTAGAATGTAAGAAATAAGTAAAAATAACGCTCAAATTATCAATGTCCATTCTGGCATTAATTGCATCCGGTTCATTGAAAATATGACACATTTCCAAAAATGCCCTTTTTTGGTAGTTCTTTTCAAAATCTAATATTTTAACCTCGTCATAATTGAGATTGTAATTAAGTGATAAAGCATGTTTGACTAACATACAAGATTCTTTATTACACCTAATATCGCTCCGGTGTGATGTAATCCTATCTTTGACTTTTCTGCAAGGAGGTTCGAACATGGGTATTAGTTTGCGTGATTTACTTGTGCCAGTTGTAGGCAAGCGCACACAATGGTGGGAATCGTGGATCTCCGCGTTGAAGCCGATGGCTCTCGCGTCTACTGTTCCTTGTTTGGATTCTTTTATTTTATAATAATTATAAAAATTAGACCACCTGCAACACTCGAGGTACAGCGACAATTAATTTTATGTTGTAGAATCACATTTTTTTTAAATGACTTTATTTGGCCTTATACAAGCATAATAACAAAAAACATAGACATATCCAATTTGATTATTCACATTGATGTTTCATCTCTAAACATACAATTATTAAGTTTATTGGATCTTCTTTAATGCATGATAAAAATGTGAGTATATCAAATTGGATATGTTTTTTGTTATTATGCTTGTATAAAGCCTAAATAAAGTCATTTATAAACAATGCATATCAAGCAAAGAAAGAGAATTGTAAAAAATCACATTTTTGTTGCGAAATAACAAACAATGGAAATATTTAAATGTGTTTTGAGATTTTTTAAAATTACAATAATTAATCCTATCTAGCATGAATTATTAAAGTTAGAAAAATTTCGAAACGTTGGTCCAGAATACGTAAATCAAATTTCTTTCAGACATGAGTTCTACATCGGTTAATGAGATACTATTGATACTAACAACAGTCTGCTGACGTGCTGACTGCTGAGGCTGAGCAGTGAGTGGCCATACTGGCTACAACGCACTGTCACGCCCTTCTCCTAATGTACAAATTTCGAACTGAGGCGAGTTGTCGGCCACTCGTATATTCGTCCCAATCCTTGTCGTGTTCGAAGCATCCTGGACTTATCTGTATACTTTGTTTCACAATCTTCGCAAGGGATGCTATAAACCACATTGGAATAATTCAAAATGTTATTTTTATCTTTTAATTTGGTGAATAAATTATTTATTGTTAATTTATTTTTGAATACTAATTTAATATTGGAATAAGGGGAGAGTAATTTTTTGAATTTTTGTGAAAAATGTGATAACTTAGGTACCTACTTAAAAATAACGAAAATTTTGATTATTGTCTTGATCATTGGCAATGGGTAGTCTGTTATTAGCATTCATTTCATTGCGTGAGTTGTCATGTGTTAGTGATCTGTTAAAGACTAATTCTTTAACTAACGGAGGTGGATAACCACACTTGATGAATAATTCCGATAGTTTTTTTAGATTATTTAATGTTGTTGAAGTGTGGGAGGCTTCAACTCTCATTTTCATTCCCAGTAGGTAGTACATTTATTTTTTGTTTCTCAGAAAGGAACGATTCATAATGTAAATATCATCCAGATGAGCCAGGTTTGGTATACTATGTACTACCCCGGCAATTTCTTCCCTAGTGGAAGACTAGTTGTTGTAATAAAAGAGCTCTAGTTCGGCAGCCTCCTAAGATGAAAATGGTAATAAAATTTGAGTGTTTAAAGTGCCCCTTCCGGTGGGTAGCCGGAATGAAATTAAAAGTGCGGAAGAGACATATGGAGGATGTTCCATAGATAAAAGTTATTTAATAAAAAGTTTAATTAGAAGTTAATTAAAATACATTTAAAATATTCTATATGAAATTATGTTGTTATTTTTATGTTTTTTTAAGAATAATAATTGAATGTTTTTCTTCATCTCCATGGTTAACAATTATATGTAGTTATCATTAATATGTAGGAGAATACGCTACATATACTCCCTCCGCAAGAAAAAAAATCAAACCCATCAAAGTATCAATATCAAAACGTACTTTTTTGGAACTAGATCTAACAGGGAGATCAACTACATCATTAATAAATATGCAGGTTCAACCCTGTCTAAAGAAACAGTAAAATTATTTGCACGCTTAAGAATGGTAATAATTTACTGGTCCGAGTAACGACCTTAAAGGGCCCCTCATACCAAGGCGTAAAAGTTGGCTTTAGCCTATCATTCCTAAGAAAAACATATTTACAAGTGACAATATCAGGGCTGACAAAAGTATGCTGAAACTGACTTCGTTTTGGATTTGTAAAATGTAAATTATCAAAATAAAGTTGTAAATCAGTAATAAACGAAGGTGATTGAGGATCAACATGAGATTTAATAAAATAATCACCAGGCAGACGTAAAGGTTGTCCGTAAACAAGCTCCGTGGATGAACATAGTACATCGTCTTTCGGGATTGCTCTTAATCCTAATAAAATAATTGGCAGCTCATCAAACCAATGAACGGAGTTAGCTCTAGCAATTAAAGCGTTTTTTAGGGTACGAAGAAATCTCTCAAGCATACCATTGCTCTGTGGATGATATGTAGTCGAGTGAATTCGATGAAAACCTAAAAATTTTGAAAAACTTCTAAATAGATTTGATTCAAATTGGACACCTTGATCAGTAGTGGGACTTCAAAATTACCAATTTGGGTTTTCGTTGTTAAAAAAATATAAATCTAAAGTTGGTTTCAATTAAATTAAATTTCATGGTGTTGTTCCTATTATTTAGTTTTTACTGTTTTATTAATATTGTTTCTTATATATAGTAGGCATTGTAGTTTTTCTTAAAAACAAAATAGTTGTTGATAAAAAAAGACAATCGTGTAAAATCAATAAAAGGAAGAGTTACATTGGAAATTGATGATTTTTATTTATTAATAAAAAGCTAAAATAGTAACAAAATAGAACACGTTATGGGCCCAGAATCCCAGTAAAACTGCGCTAAACTGAAACTGAAGAAACTATAAAATGCACCAGTAAAAAATTTAGTGAACGAAAAGTAAAATGAGTGCAGAAGAAATAAACCAAATTGAAAAACTAAAAGACTCTGCAAACTTTCAAATGTGGAGATTCCAAATTACAATTATATTTAAATCTTATGGTGTGTATGACATAGTGGTAGGTGAAAGAAGATATCCAGATGGTGCAGAAGAAAAACTTAAAAAGGATTGGGAAAGTAAAGGTGCTAAAGCTCAGAAATGTATTATTACAACAATCGACAGGCAACCACTAACTATTACTCATATACTAACTTGTAAAACAGCACATGATATGTTCCTGAAATTGTGTACAATCTATGAAAGAGATACTGAACAACAGAAATATGTATTGCTACAAGAATTTTTTAACTATAATTTTCAAAAGGAAAGTGATATGGCTACACACATCAGTAAATTAGAAAATCTTGTTTATAGATTGAATTCAGTGAAACAAGAGATAGACGAGACCAAAAATTTTAACTACATTACCGAGTAAATACAAACATTTTATTAGTGCATGGGATTCCACAGTAACGGCTGAAAAAAATGTAACAAACCTGACAGCAAGATTATTAGCAGAAGAAAGTATGATGATAAGAAAAGTAATGAATGAATGAGTGAATATGCAAGAAAATTAATCATTTAGAAAAAGATTGTTTCTTTCGAAGAAATGATAACAAGGACTATAACAATGAAAATAACAGAAAAGTGTCATTCGTAATAGATAATAATAATAAAACAAATCAATGGATCGTAGATTCTGGATCGTCATCACACATGGTAAACAATGTAAATCAACTGACAGAAATCCGAGATGTAAACTCAGAAATTGGAACGGCAAAAAAGAACATTTCAATGAAGGCTGAAGGTATCGGAGTAGTAGAAGCAAAAGATTGTACTTTAAAAGAAGTTGTGTATGTTCCTGAACTAAGAAAAAATCTACTATCGGTAAATGCAATTACAAGAAATAATGGTGAAGTAAGATTTAATAAAAACGATAAAGTTGAAATTTTTAAAAATAAGAAGATCGTTGAAGGTGAAAAAGATGATAATGGACTTTATGTTGTAAACTTAACACAAGACATTCAAGAAAAAAATTTAAATGTATTAATGGCAAAAGAGGATAATGCATTAATTTGGCATCGTAAACTAGGACACTTAGGAAGCCCCAATATGAAGTAACTTGTAAATATATCTGATGGTATGAACTTGACTGGTAAAGACTTTAAAATATTATAAAATATTTGTGAAACCTGCTTGAAAGCTAAACAAACCAGAAAACCTTTCAAAGAAGAACGTAATAGAGCTTCTAGGCCTTTGGAACTTATACACTCAGATGTATATGGACCCATAGAACCCACAACATGGGATGGATCAAAATACTTTATTACGTTTTTAGACGACTATACTCATTTTACATCAGTTTACCTTATGAAAGGAAAGTATGAGGTCGCTGAGATTGTAAAAGAATTTGTCATCCAAAATGAAGCAAAATGGAATCTGAAAGTTCATAAACTAAGATGTGACAATGGAGGAGAATATGTTAATTCTTATTTACAAAATTGGTGTAAAGAAAAGGGAGTAATTCTGGACTATACAGTACCTTATTCGCCACAATTAAATGGTAAGGCGGAAAGATTAAACAACCTTAATGGACAGAGCAAAAGCATTAATATTTGATACAGAAGAAAATAAAACAATGTTGGGAGAAGCAATTCGAGTTGTAGTGCGGCAGTTTAGCTAGGATATTTCCAACATATTGTGCACTTTTTGATAAAAGCACCAAATTTGGCACAGAGGTAGACCGATGTAATATGAAAAATTTTGGATGTGGAGCCATCGGCCAACTGCCCCCTGGCGGCCATTTTCCAAAATGGCTGCCAGTGGACACCCGAAAGACAACAGAAGTTAGATACAATTTCCTGCTGAACGTTTTAGTGAATGTTTATTGAATGTTTTGAATGAGAGATAGTTTGTAAGTTATATACAGGATGGTCAATAGTGCGTATTTCTTCTGTATCTCCTCTCTCGTTCGAGATAGAGGCATGGTTCAAAATTTTAATTAATTTGTGAAAAAAAGTACATTTTTTAAAATTATTATCAATTATACAGGGTGATCCGTTAAAGTAGTAGATGAAAGAATATATATTTTTTAAATAGAATGACCAAATTTTTTTTATTATGTTTGAATACCACTATGATGGCCTATTCAGCGGTAAAATATTTTTAAAATATCTTGGATGGTTAATGAAATAAAAAATATTTTTATGGAAAACTGTCGTTATCTTCATTTGTAGTCCTTTTTCTACGATTGACTTTTTTATAAGAAATGCCACCTGTTTCTTCAAATCTGTTTTTAAACTTTTGGAAGATGCTTCTTGTGGATGGGTTCTGTGAGAATACTTTTTAGCGTAAGTTCTGGAGGCAACAAAATTGAAAGTAATTGAAATTAAATGTCTTTGTTTCTATGAAATAATTTCAAAGGTACATTGACTTTTCTGAATAAAACATACCTATTTACACATAAACAACTAAGTACATCTAGAAAATTATTCATTTTAGGTATGGGACATATCATATCAAAGTTGCAGAGAAATAAAAATTACACAATTTTTACAAAAATATATAGGGTGTTCCATTTGAAAAAGTTGAGTTTTGGTAGTTTGAATATTTATTTAGCAGTGCGCTTATGAACACCTTGTATGAAAAAAATATTTTCTACATCAGCTAATAGTTAAAGTATGGCATACACTACTACCATGTCAAAGAAAAAAAATTATTCTCCAAAAATAAGTCCAAAATCAATTTTCAAAATGATACCTGCAAACGGCAGTTTTCAATAAAAATATTTTACCGCTGAATAGGCTATCATAGTGGTATTCAAACATAATAAAAAAAATTGGGTTATTCCATTTAAAAAATATATATTCTTTCATCTACCACTTTAACGGAACGCCCTGTATAATTGATAATAATTTTAAAAAATGTACATTTTCTCACAATTTAATTAAAATTTTGAACCTTGCCTTTATCTCTAACGAGACAGGAGATACAGATTTCTTCTGTATCTCCGCATGCACGCACTATTGACCCACCCTCTGTATATAACTTACAAACTATCTCTCATTCAAAACATTCAATAAACATTCACTAAAACCTTCAGCAGCAAATTTTATCTAACTGCTGTTGTCTTTCGGGTATCCACTAGCAGCCATCTTGGAAAATGGCCGCCACGGCCGCCAGGGGGCCAGTTGGCAGATGGCTCCACATCCAAAATTGTTCATATTACATCGGTCTACCTCTGTGCCAAATTTGGTGCTTTTATCAAAAAGTGCACAATAGGTTAGCTAATCCGCTGTACTATTGCAGCGTACCTATTTAACAAATAGAAGTCCTTCGGATACAATTGATGTAACACCAGTAGAAAAATGGACTTCAGGGAAACCAAATCTGTCAAATTTGCAAGTCTTTGGCTGTAATGCATATGCAAAAGTTCTTGGACACACAAAGAAACTAGATGAGCGAAGTAGAAAATATATATTTGTAGGATATGCCCCAAATGGTTATAGACTATGGGACGAAAGAAAACGGAAAATAATAATTGCAAGAGACGTCGTTTTTGAAGAACAAGAAATTAAAATGGAAGAAAATACCAAGGAAAATATCGATGAAAATATGCGTTTTATGGAAGCTGAATTACCGGAATATGAACATGAAGAAAAAGAGGAGGAAGAAGAAAGTGAACAGATGATAGACAGAAATGATAATATAGAAGTACCTAGTGAAAAATAGAGGAGACAAATGTATACCAACAAAAAGAGAAATCAAGTTACCAAAAAAATTTGATGACTATGTTTTATTGACTTATCAAGAAGCAATAAGTGGGCCAGACAGAGATTGTTGGCGTAAAGCAATTGATGAAGAAAAAAATTCAATAGAAGAAAATAAAACATGGAAACTAGTCAATGAAAGTGAAGTTAAAGATAAGAAAATATTAAGTAATAAATGGATATTTAAAATTAAGGAAGATGGAAGATATAAAGCGAGGTTAGTTGTTAGAGGATGTGAGCAAACCTACGGAATGGATTTTAATGAGACATTTAGCCCAGTGATAAGCAGCAGTTCACTTCGCTTAGTATTTGCACTAGCAGCAAAAAGAAATGCATATATAATGAAATTTGATATAAAAACTGCATTCCTATACGGAATTTTAAATGAGGATCTGTACATGAAGGTACCAGAAGGTTTTGAGGAGAACAACAAAGTATGTAAGCTTGAAAAAGCACTGTATGGCCTTAAACAAGCGCCTATGAAATGGAATGAATGTTTCAAAAATGTTTTGAAACAAAATGACTTGATACCAACAAAATCAGAGCAGTGCATCTATAGAACCAATGATAGCTCAATGATTTTGGCGATATATGCAGACGACGGAATTCTAATAGGAAATAATAATGAAAAGGTGAAGAAATTGTTGCTAAAATTGAAAGAAAAATATAAAATGACAATTTGTGAAAATGTGGACACATTTTTAGGCATTGCCATCGACCAAAAGCCTGGAACAATTGAGATAAGTCAAAGTAACTTTGTTAAAGAAATTTTGCATACTTTTAGAATGACTGAGTGTAAACCTGCAATAACACCACTGGCAATAGACAAAACAAGCAATGAAAATGTTGAACCAAATACAACGTTCCCGTACAGAGAAGCTGTGGGAAGTTTGTTATACTTAGCAAATAAAACCCGTCCTGACTTGGCGTATTCTGTATATTAGATAGATAGATAGATAGACTTTATTTAACCAAGTTACATAATAAAACATTTTTGGCAAGTCAATGGAAAAGATTACAAGTCTATATAGAGGAGTAATGCAGCGAGGCATACAATTATATATACTTTAAAAAATAGTAATACAAAATATTTCGCATCAATAAAATTAACAATATTTACAAAAAAAAAAAAATAAAATAACAAACAATGAATTATTAAATATTATGTTTATTTTGGTGGTTACGGTAAGCATATCTCAGAGCAAACTTATTTATTTTTGTTTGGTTACCTAATTAATTAGTTAATTCCCATTCAAAGGGGATTTGCATATATTCATCTACAGAATAAAAACAGTGAGTGAGGAAATGTTTTTTGATTATCAATTTAAATTTATTAAGACTGTCTAAGGATCTTAAATCATTCGGTAGATAATTGAACAGTTTAATATCTAAAGAATTTTTTGCTGTTTTCGTAAGGCGAAAGCGTGGTGGTCGAAGATCATCTCTATTTCTAGTATGGTAACTATGAAATTCAGCGTTTGTTGTAAACTCATTTTTGTTTTTGAAAATTTCCAGTATCGTGACATAAATATATAAAGACGGTAAAGGCATTATATTGAGACTTTTAAAAATAGGCTTGCAGTGGTCTCTGAACCCAACACCAGCCAGTATTCTGACAGCCTGTTTTTGTAGCCGAAAAACTTTGTCTGCGTAGTAAGAGTTACCCCACAGCAACGTGCTATAACTAATATGGGAATGAAATAGTGCAAAATAGCTCATTCTCAGAGTATCTACGGATAAGGATTTTTTAGATTACGTAAGACAAATACAGAGCTGGATAGCTTACGACTTAGCTGCGCGATATGAGAAGACCAATTTAGTCTATCATCAATGATGACGCCGAGTAATTTTGCGCTATTTCCCTTAGCAATATTTTGACTAGTGGAGAAGACTAGATTTTGAGTTTTTTCTTCATTGAGTTTAAAATTATTAGATATAAGCAGTATGTAAGCAGTTATGTGGAAAATCCAACTAATTGTGATGTGGCAAATGTAAAACGTATACTGAGGAAACAAAGAACTGGGCGTTAAATATAATTCGGAGAATTCAAATGATATTAAAGGACTAGTTGCATTCTGTGATCTGATTATGCCGGAGACACAGATACAAGAAGGAGTACAACTGGTTTTGTCATAATGTATTGTGGAGGACCGTTAACCTGGTGCTCAAGAAAACAACCGATTGTAGCACTTTCGACGACTGAAGCCGAATACATCGCAGCAGCAGAGTGTTGTAAAGAAGTGCTTTATTTAAAAACATTAATTGAAGAGCTAACATACGAGGGTGTTCCAGTGAATATAAATATAGATAATCCAAGTGCAATACAGTTAGTAAAGAATGGACTAGTAAATCGCATAAGCAAACACATCGATGTGAGATTCCATTTCATCAATGAAAAATATAGAGAGGGAATAATTCAGTTAAGTTATTGTCCATCCGGTGAACAACTGGCTGATATGTTCACGTAAATACTAGCACAAAATAAATTTGAAAAACACAGAAATGTTATACTGAATTGTAAAAATTGAAACAAACTTTAATTTAAAGGAGGATGTTAAAAAAATATAAATCTAAAGTTGGTTTCAATTAAATTAAATTTCATGGTGTTGTTCCTATTATTTAGTTTTTACTATTTTATTAATATTGTTTCTGATAGGCATTGGAGTTTTTCTTAAAAACATAAATAGTTGTTGATAAAAAAAGACAATCGTGTAAAATCAATAAAAGGAAGAGTTATATTGGAAATTGATGATTTTTATTAATTAATAAAAAGCTAAAATAGTAACAAAATAGAACATTCGCATGTTTATTTATTTTAGAAGAAGTAGAAGTTTTAATTTTATACAACTTTGTTAAAATTAAAAATGTTTTTCATTCGTAATACCTCGAATCTCCTTAAAATGACTCAAAACTTCGAAAAAACCGATTTTGACTTGATGTCAAATTTAGTCTTTCAAAATGACTGAATTTGAAAATTGAGGCGTCTATATAGCGTGAAATTATATTCTCTACAACTTTTATTCTATGGGTTTTTTTTAATAGGAGTATGTGTTTCAAAGATATGTGGTCTTGGTAAGTTGCAAAACATAAATTTGCACCGAAATGAGAAATTTTCCTGGTATCCACTGAACCGAATTTGAAGTTTTAGATGTTGATTCGACGCAAAATTTAACCCTCTATAATATTGAATGGGATGACATTTTCCGTCCGACGACGCACCGTTTTCGAGGTACAAGCAAAAACTGAAAAAAGTGCAAAAATTTCGTGGTTTTTTGGCTCTCAAAAGTTATGCTCACCTCCTAATATGGTGCAAACTCAGATTACACGCATCTAGGACCAACTGAAGGTAATAAAACGATTTCCAGTTTACTGGAAAATAATTCCTCGATAAATTCTAATTTGACTGGCCTAGTAAGGAATTTTACTTTACTGTTTGTGCTCGATTGGGTCGAAAGTAAATATGAAAGTTCAGAATCATTAGATTGAGCGTCTTTTAGTGATTGTAAATTGAAATTAATTGAATTTACAGAATAAATTGAGGTAGGAGATAAAATAACAGTACCCTGTTGAAGGAAAGAAAGATCGTTTATGCGGGATAACGCATCTGCAACGACATTATCATGACCGTGAACATGACGTATGTCACTCATGAACTGTGCAATGAATTCTAAGTGTCGAGTCTGACGGTCTTTTCTGATCTAGAAAATAGAGCGGTAGTTAATGGTTTGTGGTCAGTAAAACAAATAAACATACGACCTTCTAAAATATGTCGGAAATGTTTAATTGAACTGTAGAGACAGCAATTCTCTGTCAAAAGTAGAATACTTTTTTTGAGATTCAGATAATTTATGGGAGAAAAAGGCTAAAGGTGTAGTCGAATCGTTAAATTTTAGTTCTAAAACTGCTCCCATAGATACAGCTGAGCAATCCACAGACAAAGCTAAAGTTACATCCTTACTGTAGTTAGGATGAGCCAAAACTGTTACATTTACCAAAGCCTGTTTAGCTTTTAAGAAACTGTCAGAACAGTCGGCTGTCCAGGTGTCTATAATTTTAATTTTATTGTGAGCTAATTCTGTACTGAAAGAATGTAAAGGTGCTAATTATTTGTGCAAGGTTAGGAATAAAACGATGATAGTAATTAATCATTCCTATGAAACGCTGAAGTTGTTTGAGAGTTGAAGGTTGAGGGAAATCATTGATAATGCTAATGCGTTCATCAGTAGGTGAAATACCATAAGCAGAAACGTGATGTCCAAGAAAATCTAAAGAACTTTTGTCAAAAACACACTTCGATGGTTTAATATTAATTCCGAAAGAGTCAAGGCGTTCAAAAACTGTACGCAAATGGCATAAATGTTCATGTGAGTCTTTACTTGCAATTAAAATATCATCTAAGTATATAAAGACGAAAGGTAAACCTTGGAGAACTTCATTCATAAAACGTTGAAAAGTTTGTCCAGCATTACGCTTTATAAACATCTTCGTCTGCCACGGGAATCTGATGATAAGCGCGAACTAAATCAGTTTTTGAAAAAATAGTACAACCGAATAATTGATTATTAAAATCGTGAATATGGGGCAATGCGTAACGGCCAGGAACTGTGATTGCATTAAGAGTACTGTAATCACCGCAAGGACGCTAATCGTTAGGTTCTTTCTCTGCTACCATATGCAAATGTGAAGAAACTGACGATGAAGATGGTTCACAAATGCCAAAATAAACCATCTGTTTAAATTCATTTCTAGTAAAGTTATGTTTAATTGCATCCAACCTTCGTGGATGAAAAAACGGTAAATGACCTTCTGTAATAATGTGATGTTTAACTGAGTGTTTAACAGGCAAGAAATAGTTTGGAGTACTAATTAAATGAGGAAATTCAAGTAATAATTTTGTGTATTGATCTTCAATTGAAAAAATTTTAAGAGAAGATAACGAAAAATGTTCAAGTGAACGTTTATGTTTTAAATCTACAACTAAACCAAAAAGTACTAAAAAATCAGCACGAAGTATGGGTACTGAAATATCAGCAATAGTAAATACAAAAGAAATATTACGACGCAAACCTAAATTAACTAATAATAATTTCTTGCCATAGGTATGAATGATAGATCCGTTAGCAGCAGTTAAAAGAAGATCAGGATTCTTTTTAAAATCTGCTAAGTGATTCCTGGAGATAACCGATAAATCTGCGCCGGTATCAACCAAGAAACGTAGTTTAGAACAATCATAAATAAAGAGACGACTTTTATTGTCAAGAATACTAGTGTTTGATAATAAAACACTAGAACTTATTAGTTTTTTAAATTGACAGAATGTGTCGATTTTGGAGTTTAAAGTGGTTTTTGTAAGAAATACACAAGTACCCCCATATTTATTAGCCCGATCTTTATATAACTGATGATAATAACAAACTGTGTTATTAGTTCGATCAAAAAAAATACTATTAGGAGAACAGTTTGTTGAACGAGTGCCAGAACGGGATCGGTTTCGACAGTTGTGACAATAGTCGTTAGCAGAAGTTGATGGAGCCGGAAAAGAAGTAGTTTGAAGAGAAGATACTTAAGCTTCTAGTGACAGTTGTTTTTGAATAATTTTTGTTAAAGTATTTTGAATATTTGTTATAAAAGTACCAATTTCGGTTATTAAATTTGTTATTGCTAATGTAGTAGAAAAATTTTGTGAAGAACTAGAAGGAATATATAACTGTTGATTTAACCGTGATATGTTTGGGTTCTGGTAAGATTCCCAAATCTTATCGGCTATATCAATTATTTCGTTTATATCAGATTTACCGGAAGCAGTAATGGCAACGAAAATGGTTTTTGACAAACGTCTCTTCCAAAGTTTAACGAGTAAGTCTTGACTTACCATATGAGAACCTCCGCCAATGCTTAACATGTACCGATAAAAATCAGACGGTTTACGATCTCCGATCTGAGAGCCTGTTAGCAGATCGTCTAGGCGTTTTTCTTCACTAGAAGAAAGGCGTATTAATTATATCGCGTAAATGAGTGTATAAATTTTGATCTGGAGGGTTTTGAATAATATCATAAATATTATATATTACATCTATTGGTAGAGCGGCTAAAACATGATCATATTTTCGTCGATCAGAAGTAATTCTAGCAATACTAAACTGGGCCTCGACTTGAGTGAACCAAACGTCTGGTTTTGACGTCCAAAAAGGTGGTAGGCGAATATTGTTCGCATATATTGATTGATCGGGTAAAATATCATTATCTAAAGGATAATTTAGCATATTTGACTGATGCACTGTCAAATAAATAAATTAATATTGATAGGCTCGATAGGCTAATCCAATACTGCAAGGGGTTGTATAAATAGAGTACTCTCTGTGGGATCAAAGTAACCAGTTAATTGATCAAGGTAACAACTCTTCGAGGATGTGGTCCAAAATTCAGATTATGTTATCAATGGGAAAACGAAAATGGGCTGGATTCTGGATGCACTTCTGATAACAACCGTTTCTGATTGGTGAGTCGGTGAAAATATGTCGGCTGAAATGTGATGGGGATGTTCTTTTGATGGGCGTGGATCAAATATGGGACGTTACCAAAATCGGGATGTTGTGCAAATCCAAAGCGTTTCCAAGGGCGACGTACAGCTCTGGGACTAGAAATTCATTGACAAAAAAGGTAATATATGAAGGAATACGAAGATGTTCAAAATCGGGGTCACCAATTTATGGAGGATGTTCCATAAATAAAAGTTATTTAATAAAAAGTTTAATTAAAAATTAATTAAAATACATTTAAAATATTCTATATGAAATTATGTTGTTATTTTTATAATTTTTAAGAATAATAATTAAATGTTTTTTTTCAACTCCATGGTTAACAATTATATGTATGTAGTTATCATTAATATGTAGGAGAATACGCTACATGACACTGGATAGCTCAGTGGGCGTAGGTGTGGGTTTGTTCAGTGGATGGAGGTAGTAAAACACCCTAATAAAAAATATTAATATAATTTCAACTATTAAATTCACAATGGTGAAGTAGATATATCGAGCAATACACACAATATTCTCCCAGAGGGATATTGAAACTAATAATAATAAATATTAAATCCGTAAGGAGAATAACACACTACGTAGCTAAGGAAAAAAATAAAAAAATCCGTAAGTGATCACTATGGTGTACAGAATGTTATGTACTAACTAAGTGTATTTGTATCTCCCTGAGTGGAGAATCTTATTACTATTTATTAACCAGAAAGGTAATATTATGCTGAACTGTTACGTAAATCAGCTACTATTCAAAATCTGTGACTAGTAGCGTCACAGCTAAATTTGAATGATCTGAATATTATAAGTATGACTGACAGGTACTTATCTGGTGGTCAATCCAGGGCGTCGCGATGCCATACAGTCGTAGATAAGCCAGCAGAACGGAGTAGACTGCTTCCAACAGCTTCAAATTGAACAATTATAGCCACCAAGCAGAGCAGAACAGCGTCCAAGCGGTGTCAAGCAGCGCCAAACCATATAGAAACATTGCACCATAAATAGCATGGATCCAAGCAGAATACAAGCAACATAGCACAGCAGCGTCACAGCAAAACAGCAGCGTCAAAGCAACGTCGAAACAAACAGCAATTTCAAAGCAAAAATAGTTCCACAGCAAAAGAGGACAGAAAAAGAAAGAACCCCTGTAAAGAGAACGTATTATAATCCACGATAATAAGCACGTGAACGTAATTATAGTTGACAATGTGACATATATACTGAAGCGAGATCCTGGGATTCCTATAGCATGTTAGGCCTTTGCCCCAATGTGACAGTGTGATATAATCCCAAATATTGGCAAAATATGTGGACTCTCCAACATCAATAACAGTAAATATTGTTTGTAGTTTATTTGTGGCGGATAGTTAATATTCATTAAACTTATTTCTGGGAATCACGCTAAATTCTAAAAAAATAAATAGAAATAAGAAAATGGCCAAAATATGTCAAGATAAAAGTGTAGTATCAAAGGCAAACCTCAACAGTTTGCCCCAGTCAATAACAGATCACCACCATATTATTTATGCTCTCCATCAAAAATCCCAAGGCTTGGAAATAAATTACCTGATTAGAAAAGCACGTCACACTATCGCCTGGATCAAGAAAATGAAATGCCGGAAATTGGTATCTGTCAGAAAGTCAAAAATTGTAAACCACGCCCACATTCGTACTTGTGGAACTGTCTGTGAAACCAAGCAGAGTTTTCACGAGTTCACTCGACACAACCAACCACCGGGTTATTATATAAAATCAATCGTATTTAGCCAAATGTAAAGCCTATTTAAGAATAAACCAAGTCTCCTATTCAAAAGACAATTCCATGACACTCACATCTCATCGATATTTCCGAATGTTCCAAATATCCAATTAATATCTTAACTTCTGTCTTTATGGCTAGGTAAGTAGTAAAACAATATTATACTAGCTATTTAGGAAATTACCGATTTAAATTCGTGATGTATCGTCTGAAGGTCATGTCTTTGTGTTTCAGATCTGTTTACAAGCCAGCTGTTTTATGTACAATATCTTAGCAGTAAGAATAAAAATGTGCCTAGAATTTATTAACTATATTTAATACTGAGATGAAGAATGGCTTGTGTCGAATGAAAAACCAATGGTCGATATAATACATAGTGCTAAACAAAAGTTGTGTTTGTGGTTTTTACAAGCACCTCAAATTATTTCTGGTATTATGAGGAATATACTTTAGACTAGGGATTAATCTATACCGCTATAATTTGTTTTAGTAATACCATGGTTGTCAACCTCACAAAACTGTATCGAGTACTTGGAATGACCATTACGTTACGAGGAAAGTGAACTATTTTAACTAAAATAAATAAATTACTGTATTGTATCGTTTTTTTAAATACAATAAATGCTTCAGGTAGGTACGTAGTTTAATTTACATGTAACACATGATGTGATAACTGTATTGTGACCCCTTCTTATATCTAGTATCTAAGAAGGGAACGCTACAATTATGATCTTCTTTTTCAATGGCAAATTGCAAATGTTGGTTATAATTATTAAAAACCTCCAAAATGTGATCTGTACTATTTTCGGGGATGGTAATGATGATGTCATCAACATACTTTTTTAAAAATGGTATCTCAAAATTAAATATATTTAAACAATCATTTATCTGATCATCCATCACATATTGAGCTAAAATTGGTGAAACTGGACTACCCATTGGCATGCCAAGAGTTTGTTTATAAACTATGTCTTTGAAACTAAAAACTGTTGTGTTAAATATAAAAATCTATTATTTCTAAAAATACTTTTTTTGAAATACTACAATGTGATTGTATTGAATCCCAATGTCTTTCAATAGAATTTTTTGCTAACTCTATTGTAATGTTGTGGAAAAGTGATTTTACATCCAGACTAACAATAATATAATTATCTGGTAACTGAAATTCTTGAATCTATGTGCAAAATTGAAAAGAATCCTTAATGAAATAAGCGGTATCAGTATTATAGGAGATAGTGAGAATATTCGTAACAAGCTGAGCAATGCCTCTGTTAGGACTATTAACACCAGAAATGATAAGCCTTAAAGTTAAAATGGGTTTATGAATTTTTGGAAGTCCATAAAATTTGCTGATGACACCGTTATAACACTTAAATTTGCTACTTTCTTGAGGCGAAATCATTTTTCTTTTTTCTAATTGAGAAATTAAAGCGTTAGCTTTGCTCTGAATAGTAGTACTAGGGTCTCTATTAATGACTTGATAATAATTAACATCTGCCAAGATGGCTGTCGCAGGTGAATCATATTGTTCTTCGACCACAACCCTTGGTTATTTTTCAGTACCTAGTTTATCACATTTTTCAAAAAATTCAAAAAATTACTCTCCCCTTATTCCAATATTAAATTAGCGTTTAAAAATAAATTAACTATAAATAATTTATTCACCAAATTAAAAGATAAAGATAACATTTTGAATTTTTCCAATGTGGTTTATTGCATCCCTTGCAAACATTGTGAAAAAAGTCTGTAGGTCAAACTTGTAGAAAAGTCAAAGATACGTTTACATCACACCGGAGTGATATTAGGTGTAATAAAGAATCTTGTATGTTAGCCAAACATGCTTTATCACTTAATCACAATCTCAATTATAACGAGATTAAAAATATTAGATTTTGAAAAAACTACCAAAAAGGGCATTTTTGGAAATGTGTCATATTTTCAATGAACCGGATGCAATTAGTGCCAGAACGGACATTGATAATTTGAGCGTTATTTTTACTTATTTGTTACGTTCTAGTGCTAATACTCACAATAGAGGAAATACACTGTATAGTACTTTAAAAAAAAAACTAGGTAATTATGTTCTGTTAAGTTGGCAATTAATTCATGTCTTAGTTGTCCCCTACTCTCTTAGAGCAGAATATTGTTTTTTACTAAGGATTCTTTTGCTTTTTGTAGAGTGATAGGCAGCTATTTGTGGTCATTATTTTTGAATTATTTGATATTCTTATATCTTTATTTCATATGAATTTTGTCATTTTACTATTAACCTTCGAGTAAGATGGTTCATATTACATATTTTATATTGTTAAGAAATTAGTTTTCCCGTGTTTAATGTTTCCAGTATTTTTTTTAACCTCTCTTTAGTAAGTACCTTTTCACTTTTCTTTAATTATTACTACTGTGTTTTCTGTTTCTGTAGAATTCCCGATTAAGAAACAATAAAGTTTCGAAAGCTTGAATTAAAAAAGAGTTTTCTTTTTTGGTCACATGACTGTATTCCCCGGAAAATAAATTTCGAATTTTGTTTTAACTTAAACAGTGGTCTAATCTACGTCTCTGTACTTTTGCCATCTTCAGGTGATGTCTACACATTTCAAAGAATTGATAGACATCACCTGAAAATGGCAAATGAGATTTTGCTGAAACGTCGTCAAAATGGTCCTTATCAGGACCACAACGCAACGCAGATCAACACCGAGAACCCAGCTTTACAAATTATAACCGCGAAAACCTTCGAACAAATATATATATACATATATATATATATATATGTATATATATATATATATATATATATATATATATATATATATATATATATATATATATATATATATATATATATATATATATATATATATATATATATATATATATATATATATATATATATATAAAAATAAAAAGGTAGTCTTGACTGACTAGTTAAGATAGAAACTAGGAAATTTTGAGGTTGCAGTCAAAATAGATATTCAGGCCAGGAATAAAAGAATACGCTTTGTTATTTGTCAAGCTTTCGGAAATGTTTATTTCCTTTCTCAAGACATTAACTTGAGTTTAACATTTAAAAAATAGCTTCATTGCAAAACACACAAATTTTCTTACGTTTCCCATAATTTATGCAACTCAATATACATGTTAATCATCAGATTAACAATGTAGCTATTTTAACAATATTTTAATAATCTTTTAATGTTTTTACGACGTAATGTTTTTAATCTTAAATTAAATATGTAAGCTTTGTGGTGACTTGTATATTGAGTTGCATAAATTATGGGAAACGTAAGAAAATTTGTGTGTTTTGCAATGAAGCTATTTTTTAAATGTTAACCTCAAGTTAATGTCTTGAGAAAGGAAATAAACATTTCCGAAAGCTTGACAAATAACAAAGAGTATTCTTTTATTCCTGGCCTGAATATCTATTTTGACTGCAAATTTCCTAGTTTCTATATATATATATATATATATATATATATATATATATATATATATATATATATATATATATATATATATATATATATTTGTGTTGAATATATATATATATATTCAACACAAATGCTTTAGGACAACTTTTAAAAAATATTACAAGAATAAGGGCCGGTCTTTTCACCTCCAATTAACTTTATCCGGCAGTTATTTACATAGGATACAATTGTTACAACAATGAAAATCAATAACTTTAACTGCCGGATAAAGTTAAAGGGAAGATGAAAAGATCGGGCCCTAGTTGTTACCGTAATACAAGTGTGCCTTTGTATTATTTCATAGAGATGAAATAGTGGTGAAATCACATATTAGTTTTAGTTCCTGAACAACATACATACCTACATATAATTATGCAGATTGGGAAAATCCTTATTTGGTATAGGAAATTACAAAGAACGATATAAAATACAGGGACGAATAACTACAAATGTTAACTACTCAATATCAGTATCAGTGCAATGCGGTTACACGTCGTGTACCACTGCAATGTAAATATAACACCAATCCCTCACCTCGAAGTTGAGGAATACATTTTAACATTTTTTTTTACTATTTAAGTATTAACTAAACATTAAAAGCAGAGTACGTTTTGAGGATAGGACTTAGGCAATTTCTAAAAAGGTATTCGAATAGAATCGATGAAGTGAAGTGAAGTCTTTTTCAGTTAATTTTTTATTTTAGTCATAGTTATTACTTTTTTAGTTAGACTGATCAGGTTTTCAATCAGCCTTGATACCATTTTCATCCAATGCACTGTGGATTTTAAATTTGAATTTATGCTACAGCAGCCGCTACAATAGCAGCGTTTAGTATTTGGATAGGTGACCAGACCATCGAAGGAAGGACGCGGTCTCGTTTCCGCACTTCTAGCGGCTTTTATATCATCTATAGCGCAGATGCTATACAACTATAGACGAGAGTTGTATTGAGGATATACCATCCTTCGGAGGGGATGTAAAGCAGTCGGTTTTCTATTAAATGTTAGGCAAGTAAAAAAATCCTTATAGACCGATAAATTATTAAAGGAAATATTCCAAAAGTAAAACGCGTTTAAGCTAATTCTGCCATCATAGTAAATGTACGCCTCCTAGGGGCGGCGTTAATTCGGGGCGAGCTGTTGAATGGGCCATTTTTTTGTCATTAAACAAAAATTGTTATTCCAGGTTGAAACTTTGGACACTTGTTTTGTTATTGGTTATAAATACTACTGCACTTTCAGAATTTGAGTAGACGGCGGCATTTGAGAAGCAGACGCGCTTAAAAATGTTACCAAAATGGCGATAAGTAAATGGAAATATTCCAACTTGCAGTTTGCGTCATCTGATCGGAAAAAAAAATTCAGCCGTGGGTGAATTTAGTTCTAGATTTTTTAATGGCAAAAATCAAGTTAGTTGTCCGTGTCCCTTGCCATCAATCTGTTAAAATAACTTGACTGTACTGTTACCATGTCTATTGATATGATAATAAATGAAATAATAAAATAATTTCCAAATTTTTTATTTAGATATTTGCTATCATGGAAAACTTCTTAGTCACTCATTTTATTAAACACTCGCTCCGCTACGCTTCGCTCGTGGTTAATAAAACTCGTTACTAAAATGACGTTTATAGAACTTGATACATAATATACTATTATTGCATTCTGTAATGTATCCTTGTTCTAAATAAATTATTTGACGCAATTAATACAAAAAAGGACTTATGAGCTTCCAAAACCCAGAGAATGTGTAAAAATATGAAATAAGATTATTTCACATATTTACCCATTCTCGGGGCTTCTAAATTCATAAAAAAAAACTAACAGCAACTGAAATCTTTGTTTTCTTTTAAAAAGTTTTCACAGTAATGGGAATAGATTACTTTCGAAATAAAAAGTGTTCAAATTATGTTCCACTGTTGTTATTTTATTCAGCAATGTTCTTTCTTTACATTTCTGATTTGAGAAATATTGAGAGCTTTGTTTTATGAGGAAAAATGTCACTTAACAGTAATCGATTTGCCCATTCTGTGGTGATTTTAAATCTGAGATTATTGAAAAACAAGTGCCTTGGAGTCGCTTTTAACGCAGGTTTTATGTCAAGCAGACCCAAACATTGCATTTAAATTGCTGTATAAAAAAGTACTCATTTCCATTAGTGATTACATTCTTTCGAGTCTTCCAAAAATATCATTTTTAATAATTATTTTTCAGCTATGAAGAATAATTCTTTAAAAGTTACCTCTTAAATGATGTATTTATTATTGATTATTATTTACACTGGGTTAGGTGGCGCCAGACCCTACGGGTCTGGTTTGCCTAACCTATCTCTGCGAGGCTGACCCTATATATCAGTTGTTTTATCTCGGGGTTTCTAGTTGAAAATCCGGGACTTGAGGTTTCGTTGTCAGGATCTGCTATTTTTTTTGAGGTTTAAATAAACGAACTCCTCACCAACACGTTCCGGAATATACACTAAATGTCATGGAATGGACATTTTGTGATGTAATTCAGGTCTTAAACCTTGGAAATAAAAAATTGACAATAATTGAAATGATACAATTAATTAGATAAAAATATATACAGGGTGTTTCTAAATCACATGTAAATCCCTAAACCACATATTCCTTACTTAAAAATAAGACGAAAACTTTTTATAAACATATATCCGGAATCGCCTCCTAAGGGAGCTGGAGGCACCCCAAGATGACATCTAAAACGTAGTTTTTTTAAATTATTTCGGAAATGACTTAACGAATTTTTTTCATATTTGGAATATGTAACTAAATAACGGATTCGCTCAAAATACTAAAATTTTATCAAATTCAGTTAACTCCAAATACATTTTTTGGCCCCCACAAGTAACATTTTTTACCAGAAAAAGCCACTGCATTGCTTAAGGGTGAAAAATTCTCGATTTTTAAATAGAATAATTCAATATCCAACTTTTTCTTCTGTAAAATTTTGCTTTGATTAACTGTTTTTGAAGAAATGTAAGAAATTTGCAGTAACTTTGCTCAGAAAATTATCAACAAATTTGTGTTTTATATCAAGTCAGTTTATGGAAAGTCGATATGACAGACTTGTCAATTCAATCATAATTTGTTGTTTTTTCTTTTTTCGTCATTGTTGATTATAATTTTTTTTATTGATATCCTATTTTGCTTGTTTAAAGTACGCCTCAGCGTGTTCAAATCCAATTTTCAAAAACGCGGGTTTTTGTAAGTTACCATGGCAACACCAATAACCCGAGAAACGTGAAGTGTAAATGTCAACTTTTTAATTATTGATCTGACAGAAGTACCTTGTAACGTCAAATAAAATATTACTGACAAATGTTTCAAAAGCTTTAACTGTGATGACAACAATTAATCTTATATGACAGAGATTGCAAATTAATTTTTGTTTTTCTCATTTCGATGACAACTAAAGGTATTTTACATTATTAGTTCTTATATTTCCATTTCTTGAAGTAACTGTTTATGATTTCAAAGTGTACCAATAAAAAAAAATAGCGTAAAGTATTCGTGGATAACTGGTCTTTAAAACACTTGCTCTATTTCGAGCACTCCGGCTGCGCCGTCGTGCTCGAAAAATGGCACGTGTTTTAAAGACCTTAATATCCACTTATACTTTAATATACTAGATTATAAAAATGGCAGTAAATGGATATTCATTCTCTGAATTAAGTAATATGCATTTAATTTCTGGCGAGTGCAGGAGAAATGGCTGGGCGGCAAGAAGGAGGAATTATTTCCTAGAGGCTCCTTATCAACAAAGTTTTGAGTCATTGGATCGTCGTTTAAGAGATAGTAAAAAAGAAGTCTACAAATAAATTAGACCTACCTACCTAAGTAGGATAGAGGATAATTTTTGAATTCTGACAAATCTGTCGTTATTAATAATCCCCACTTGCTAGTAATTACACGACATAAATGTTGTTCTTATAAAATTAATAGCTTCTCTCTTAAATAAGCTAGAGTGTCGCAATAAAAAGCCCCAGATAGCTGACTTTTAGTACTACATTATGGATAGGTCGTAGTAGACGTTTTATTGATTTTGGTTTAGTGATTCCTGTCGCTCTTCCCACGTGTTAGCCTATTCTATTGTTTCCTGAACCGATCGATGTTAGTGATTTTCTTGCGTATGTAGTGGTGTAATTGGGATCGCAGAACCACGAATCGATTCTTCGGAATGGATTTGAAAAAAAAGAGCGTTTGGTCGGTGCGATTGCGGTGGAACGAGAAGGTAGCCATCTTCTGATCAAGTGGAATATTGAATTCTAGACTTTCGTTACTTAGTTGTGGAAGTTTGGTACTTGAGGTATTTTTACGGAAATCTAACCCGTTCCGGGGATTTGAGGAGTCCATTATCATCACTGTTGTAAGAAAGACCGCAGACCAATTGACGATTTATTGACGGTGGAAAACTACCCTAGTAAGAGGTAATTAAACTTTCCTTGTTTATTTTGTTAGCTAGTGAAGTTTCTTAACTTTGTATGGCCATGAATACATTTTAGGGTTCGGTGTACAGGGTACTCCTTACGAAGGCTGTCGTATGGTGTCTCAGAATCTGGTATTTCATGCTGGCCCAGAATAGGGTTATCTTGGCACCGAGCACTCCACCTTATTGGGTGGTGGTCTCTACGGAGTGGCATGCAGTGTTGTTCTATATTTAAGACTAAAAAGTCATACGGTGCATTTTCTTAGGTTAGAGTTACAGTTTCGATTTAATAACCACGCGTTTGACTTAATCATTTTATGTTAAAGTTTATACCATATAGTACGTAGTATCGCTAGTTTGCTACGTCAAATCCCCTATGTTAGGTAGGGTTACTACAGGTTACAAGTTACAATTTATTCTGAGTTTTTGTGGTACTGATTTGATTGTATTTAATATTCTATACCTGTATATCTAGTCAGAATTACCTGCTAACATATTTTATTATTTATTATTAATCTTTAAGACCAAACAGTGTACACCCTCCGTATAGGAATATTTATATTATTCAGTAATTATTTTGGTAAGGTCAATCCTTAGATTTATTCAGCGGAATATCTCAAATAGTTGTGTAGATCAGAATATTTAAAGTGTATGTTAATAAATAATTGGTTGTATATTGAAATAAGTTCTAATTTTCTGAGATGATAATTGAACATCACAT
The DNA here is from genome assembly GCA_963680705.1 of Rhagium mordax. NCBI lineage: Eukaryota > Metazoa > Arthropoda > Insecta > Coleoptera > Cerambycidae > Rhagium > Rhagium mordax. The sequence continues at coordinate 27,959,986 of OY796659.1, forward strand.
TTTCCGCTTTGAGTTATATGCAGGTTATCTCTCCTAAACGATAGGCTGAAAACGGGTGGCGCTCTTGTTTAAATTTACATACTCCCATCTCCACTGTTAGCTGGTCGGCTAGCCGTATTGTAGGAGGGAAATAAACCTTTTGAATTTGAACTTATATTCTTCCACCCGTAACTTCCGAAAGGGGAAAATCAGTGCAGAGCCTTAACAAATGGTGCACAACGTGCGTTTTTCTCTTATATAGTTGTAGAATACCTAGCAAATGACTCACAACGTGTGGTTTTCAGTTGTATAAGTGTATAATACCTAACAAGTTTGTGTAACACTTGACAGAATTTAAAAAGAATCTTTCTTTTGCGCGTTTCATGTGGTTTATCCAAAGATCAGCTACTGCAGTCGGCTAATAGATTAATCAATAATCACGCTAAAGAGTGGTATCGGTTTGCCAAGAGAAATATTAATTCGTGGGAAAATTTAGAAAGGGCATTAAAGGTAAATTTTCTGGGAGACGAATACGAAAAAGATTTGTGAAAGTTTATGAGAAAGCGAACACAAGGGACACACGAAAAAGTGGTTATTTATATCGCGAAAATGGAAAATTTGTTTAATAAAATGAAAGAGTTACCAATGGAAGAGAATCGTGTGTCATTCATTCGGAAGAGGATGCTGGGACATATTCAAACCGGTTTAGCTAACAATACGACACTTATAATAGAGGAACTATTGCCTAACAACTTTTGCCTCCTTCAACCAATTACCGCCAAATATTAGAACCGGAGCAGGCGTATCACAAACCAGGCGTATATAATCGAGTAGCAACACTGGAACTCGGGGATTCGCCTCAGGAATCGGCAAATTTAATAAGACCTTTAGCTAGTAGACCGACTATAGTCTGTTGGAATTGTCAACGTCCGGATCATAAATTTAGAGACTGTAAGTCGCCACGTAAGGGTATATTTTGCTTTAAGTGTGGTCACGACAATGTTTCAACTACCTCTTGCCCGAAGTGTCAAAAAAACATGAGAGGAGGTCGCCAATAACCCGTCTACGCGACTCTCGTCCGAGACTTTCGGCGGCTATGGAATCTTTTGGTTTTGGTTGCAATAATAGTGTGGGTCTTTAACTATATCCTTGCGCACGCGCGACATGATCAGAGACCATATCTGAATGTGACCATCTTTGGTGAGGAATTTTTGGGCCTTTTAGACTCCAGCGCTTCTCGTACTTATCCTTGGCCGATCTGGCTGGACCGTAATAAAGGATTTATGTCATCTTAACGTCAATAGCGTACAGAAATCTACCTGCACCGTTGCCAATGGTCAAACGTGTATGGGGATAAGTACCGTGACAATACCCATTAGCCCAAGTTACGGGATCGTATAAAAATTTTTGAGGTTCTTGTTATACCGGACCTACCTCACTCACTTATCCTCGGTGCAGAGTTTTGAGTTAAAATGGGTATTATTCCAGAACTGTCAACGGATGAATGGTCGTTTCGAGATAACCAATTATTTGCGATTCAGACTCTAGAATCACTTACCGTGGGACAACGCGCGCGGTTGGACGATTTGGTAGATGAAACGTTTCGGAAAATAGGTGATAAGTTAGATTGTACCGACTTGGTAGAGCACGTCATTAAGACAGATTCACCACCCATCAAGCAAAGGCACTATCCCGTCTCCCCAGCTTTACAAAAACAGGTTAATGCTGAGCTCGACGAGATGCTCGCTGCTGGAATCGTGGAGTCGTCGGACTCTCCGTGGTCATCTCCTATCGTGATGGTCCGTAAGAAAGACGGTCGATATCGGTTTTGTGTGGACTACAGACGCTTGAATAAGGTGAGTTTGCCAGATGCGTATCCGTTACCACGCGTGAATGAAACATTGGATAAGCTTCGTGATGCTAAATTCACAACAACCTTAGATATTAAATCTGCTTATTGGCAAATCCCGGTCGCTGAAACGTCCAGACCTCTGATAGCTTTTGCGGTTCCCACTCGCGGGTTATTTCAATTCAAAAGACTGCCATTCGGTCTTCACGCTGCTCCCGCCACTTGGCAAAGATTTATCGATAGGGTTGTCAGTATGGATCTAGAGCCTTTTGTGTTCGTCTACTTGGACGACGTGATTGTCTGTACACCTACCTTCGAAAAGCACTTGAAAGTGTTACAGGAGGTATTGTCGAGATTGTTAAAGGATGGTTTGACATTAAGTCGGGACAAGTGTTGTTTTTGCGTTGGGGCGGTATACGTTACTTCGGGTCTTTTAGTTGATCCTAATAAAGTCGAGGCTATTCTACGTATACCTACACCTCGAAGTGTTACGAAGATCCGCAGAGTTGTCGGCCTGGCTTCGTGGTATAGGCGTTTCGTACCAAATTTCTCAACGGTTGTATCCCCAATGACATCCTTGCTTAAGAAAAATAAACCCTTCTTGTGGGACGAAACTTGCGAACGAGCTTTATGTTCAGTCAAGGAACATCTCGTGTCGGCCCCAATTCTGACATGTCCTAATTTTGAGCTACCGTTCACCATTCAGACGGATGCTTCTGTTTATGGCCTTGACGCTATCCTCTCTCAAACCTACGAAGATGGGGAGAAAGTAATTTGTTATTTGAGCCGATCACTTAGCAAATCTGAGAGGAAGTTCAGCGTCACTGAAAAAGAGTGCTTGGCAGTACACTTCGCGATTGAGAAGTTACGAGTGTTACGACAATACATAGAGGGCACTAGATTCATCGTGGTTACCGATCACTATAGCCCTAAGTGCTTAAATAGCATCAAGGACCCTGTCGGTCGTATTGCACGTTGGGCAGTCAGACTGCAACAGTACGACTTTGATATCGTACATCACAAGGGCAAGGACAATGTAGTGCCAGATGCTCTTTCGCGAGCTGTACCGATTGTGGACGAAACTGATGTTGCTAAGTCTGAACTCGACGTGACAGATAAGTGGTATCTTCACCTATACAAGCTGATCGAAAAGTCGCCTGAACGTTACCCGTTGTAGCGATGTGAAAGTGGTAAACTTTACAAGCACGCTAAACCTCGGTATCCGGATTTATCAGGTCCTTCCGGTGACTGGCGATTAGTTGTACCGAAAAAAGACCGTACAGAACTCATCCGATCTCTGCATGACCCACCGACTTGTGGTCATCTGGGAGTATATAAGACTGTCGCTCGCATTGCCGACCAGTACTATTGGCCGAAAATCCGCACAGTGTGTATTAGCACTAAACCCGAACAGAAACGTCCGGCTAGGTTGATGTTAAGTGCACCATCGACCGTTTCACAGTCGTGGGAATTAGTGAATGCCGATTTAGTAGGTCCTCTTCCGCGGTCAAGCGGAGGATACTCGTATATATTGTCAGTTAGCGACTGTTTTAGTACATTCACATTGCTTTTCCCATTTCGTATAGCTACCGCATTAGCTGTCTCAAGACATATTGAAGACGACGTAATATTGGTGTACGGGGCGCCGAAACGGATTATTGTAGACAATGGCGCTCAATTTCGGAGTAAACTCTTTCAAGACGCTATGAATAATTATGGAAATGACCTTGCGTACACAGCCAATTATTATCCACAGGCGAATCCGGTCGAGAGGATTCATCGGGTCATTAAGACAATGTTAACAGCCTACGTGGCTGACAATCATAAACAATGGGATAAATACCTGGCGAAAGTGGCTAGCGCCATCCGTTCAGCCAGTCATGAAGTCACCGGCATGACTCCCAATTTTATAAATTTCGGCTGAGACGTCCGATTGTCGGGTAAATCAAACCATCCTCTGGATGAACAGGTCGATTTCACTCGTGACGCGAAGGATATGACCATCCGATCGGAAGCATTAATTCGAGTTTTTCAAGACGTGAAGAAACGTCTGAAAGAGGCTTACGAAAAAAGCAAAACAACATAACTACAACATCGTTAACTGAAGTAACAATGTTAGAATGTAAATTTGAAGTAAATAACCTTAAAATTACGTTAACAGGCATTTACAGACCTAATCCAACAAATGTAAATATTTTTGTAAATGATTTAGATCTATATTTGAAAAATATGAGTAAAGGTGATATTGTCTTATTAATAGGAGATATAAACATAGATATAAGATCACAAATGGACTATAATACCATAAGTTATTTAAATACGCTAGAAAAAAATGGATTTCTTGCATAAATTACCGTGCCAACCAGGGTAGTAGAAGGAAATTCGACCACTACTATTGATCACATTTTTACTTATACTGGAAATCTAAAAATATTAGGTAAACAAGTTAACTTTACGCCAATGGTATTACACAATAGTATGACTGACCATTATCCTTTAATTTATAATTTAACATATAATAAAATTACAAATACAGGCAGTAACAAACAAATACATTTTAAAAAAATCAATGAAAATAAACTTGAAACTGATATAGAAGCGGTAAATTGGACCGACGTATATAATGAATAAAATGTGCATATTGCTACAAATATATTTTACGAAAAACTCCTAAGTTCTATAGACGATGCTACCACGTTTATACACATAACAAACAAAACCAAAAGATTAAAACCATGGATGACCTTGGGGATACTGACATCAATAAAGAAAAGAAATCGTTTGAAACAAAAATTATTAAAGGATAAAACAAATATAAATTTAATACAAGAATATAAATGCTATAGAAATAATATAACAAATTTAATAAAAACTACAAAAAATTAATATTACCAACAAAAATTAAATGAATTCGGAAGTAATTACAAAAAAAAAAATTATTAATGAGGTCACAAATGAAAGCAAACATCAATATGGTAAAATCAATAAAATCTGTAAAAATGGAATAAAACTGAGTAACCAAAAAGAGATAGCGGACAATTTTAATGATTTTTTTATAGAAATTGGGGAAAAGATCACAAAAAATATTGATCAATCTAATCTGGGCGTTCCAAATCAACAAAACATAAGTTATACCCGCTCTATGTTTTTAGAGCCAGTAGACAAGGTAGAAGTAGAAAAAGTTATCTCCACTTTAAAAAATAATGCTTCACCGGGGAAGGATTGCATATCAGTCAAACTAATCAAGTCGATAAGTAAAGATCTCAGTGGTCCACTTGCTCATATAATTAATTTATGTTTTAAGAATTCTCTAGTACCTCATCAGTTCAAAGAAAGTATTGTAGTGCCAATATATAAAAGCGGAAAAAAGGATGAAATGACTAATTACCGACCAATCTCCCTAACAAACAACCTAGCAAAAATTTTTAAAAAATGTCTTAATAATCGACTGCGCCATTTCCTGGATAAATACAGGGTGCGGCAGAATGATATGCACTATTTGGGATGTCAATAAAAACCAAAGCACACAAAGTAAGGGAAAAAGTTTTTTATTTTTGGAAACCACATATCATGCCATTTTGAAACGTCTTGTTTGAAACGTCATACTTATATTTGTTATCGCCATGGCTTGGAACGGAGCGCATCGTGCTTTTGTAGTCGAAAAGTTCATAATAAATGGTGAATCTGTAATAGCGACGCAGCGTGTATTTCGTATTCAGTTTGATGTTGGTCGTCATGGTGCCGTTCCTGACGGGAGAACAATTCGTCGGTGGGTTTCACACTTCCGTGACACAACTTCTGCTCTTAAGCGAAAGTTTACTGGCCGACCAAGGACAGCAAGATCACTGGATTTTGTTTTCTGTGGCAATACCTCAAAGCGCAAGTGTTTAAACATCGACCACAAAATTTGGAAGATTTAAAGGCAGCCATAAGACAAGAAATCGCCGCAATTCGGCAAGATGATCCGCAGGGCAATGGCGAGCTTTCGTGTACACTTTCAAGAGTGTATCAATGTTAATGGCCGTCATTTAAGTGATGTAATTTTTAAAACATGACATTTCAAAATGTGGTTTCCAAAAATAAAAATATTTTTCCCTTGCTTTGTGTGCTTTGGTTTTTATTGACATAGACTGGTCAAAATATTGAGAAAAGCTCTCCGTACCATTTTTAGAAGCAATTCATATTAGACTGGTCAAAATATTGAAAAAAGCTCTCCGTACCATTTTTAGAAGCATTTCATATTACTTTTGAGCAAACGGTATTTTCCCCCTATTTCGATCCCGCTGAAACCGAAAATGCCGGTTGCCAAAGCGAAATCTCAACCGGAAGTGAGATATCCAAGATGTCGGCCAAAATAGCGCCAAACCCCGAAATCGGCGCTATGAAGCCCCCATACGACTTAGGAACACGTCCAAAATATCTAATTATGTGTTTTTGAGCATGAGAAATTCAAAAATATTGTGTAAAATTATTTTTGTGAAGTTTTTAACAAGTTGGCCGCCAGTACCCTCATGTTGGTAGTTAGCATAAAAAAGAGTCTGACATGTCGTGATATATGTTTTGCAGCATGAGGATTAAAAAAATATACTCAAAAAATACTTAGGCCTAAAATTTAATTCAAATACAATGAAAAATTGTGGCCAAAACGCTAGCTCGTAAGGCCAAAAACCGGAAAAAAAAAAAAACAATTAAAAATAAACTTGTGACAGTAGGTATGGCGATACTTGAGACAGGGCTCCGCTGCGCCCCCAAAATGGGGCCCCCGGCCTCCGTAGGGCTCCGCTGCGCACCCTCTAGAATGGGCCCCCAGAATATGTATTGCGGGTTGCATAACACCCCCATAGTAAGATACGAACCCTCCTTTTTAACCTTACTTTTTGCAAGCCCCGAAAATTGCATTGTTAGTGTTTTTAAATATAGAAAAAAAAAAGAAAATTGTTGAGTGCAGCGAGATTTGAACCGTCGACGTATGGTACGAAGACGTCTTACATGTTTAGCTACAGAGTAACTAGTTTACGAGTGTAATTGTGTATTCGAGCCTGAGCCAAACGGCTAAGTAGAAAATTACCGCACTGGAAAAAAAAACGTGCGCGATAGAAAATATATGACGGCGCGTTAGGTATGAGAAAAAAAAACATGACTGCGCAGTAGATATGAGAAAATAACGCGGCGACGTAGTAATATTTATTACATGCCTATAATGTATAATAAGCATAGGTTGCGCCATCTAGTATTAGTGCAATTTGTAATACTGTTTGCGTTTCTGCTGACAGTTGCTGTTTCTATTGACAGTTAACCTTAAAGGGCCGTTGCACAAGACAAGTTAAATGTAAGTAGATTAATTATTAATTAAATTATAGGCATAGAAAAAGTATAGTCTGTAATTCGTTTGGAATGGCATATTCTGCGCTCGCCGACCGTCCTCATCGCTTCGCTCGGATGACAAACTTCCGCTCGCGCAGAATATGCTTCATTCCAAACTAATTACAGAATATACTATTATTCTCTTGGAACTCATAAAGCTTTATACAGAGTGTGGCAGGTTCTGAGACAAATTATATAATCTATAGGAGTATTTGCTCTGATGCACAAGCGGCTTAATCCAACAACCGACCGGCGGCGTTGCATCACGCATAATATCAATAGGTATATAAAGAACAAAAACGTGCGATAACCACGCGGCAAACGTTCTCGTATAATTAAAAATCTGATTCAAAATGAATTTTCAGCCCAATAACAGCAGATTCATCAGTAATACGTTTTGAATGACGAAATTAATTGCAATATTAACAGTTTTGCAAAGGCGAGTTTTAAATATTGTGTTAAAATCTCTCAACCTGATAATACGTTTTGAACAACGATCACGTGACATTTTCAGATCACCTCTCGCCGACACACATCGGCTCAGAGTTATTAAAACTCCAAGTACCAAGACCGTCTAGTCAGTATTTCGGGCCTTTCGGAATTCATTGAACGAGTCAGTTGTCTGCTGCTGCTGCTCCCTGAAAAAAATGGATAAGTTTATTATTGTAAAAGACTTTGTGAAGAAGGTGCGTCGTTTTAACTTGACGGGGCGCACCCTCGAATTTAAAATTAAACCTGTTCCCGTGGACAGCGAACCTATAGACTGGGTGCGAGATGCCGTCAACCAGGTCATCCAGAGGGGCACCGAGGGACTTGCTCCTGGCGATAAAGTGGGGTTCTCCTTCTGCTGCAAAGATTTTAAACGTGGAGAAGGCTGGGTTCGCTTCAGGGCTGTGGAAGAAATTACATACGACGATATCTGGGGCGTCATTAGCAGCGTTTACCAGTCTAACTCCACAGGTCTCAACACTGAAACTTTTTGTCTGGGTGTGACCACTGTGAAGATGCCAGCGGGGAAAGGAAAGGGTCGCCTCTACAACACCTTCGAGGAGGAGTGCGGCATGCGGCGGGGCATAATATGTATAAACAATAAAGACAATTTATGCCTACCAAGGGCATTAGTAACGGCCGCGGCTTGTGTAAATAAGGACCCTGAACAAACCAAAGTACGTAGGGATATAGGCAAATTGCAGACTCAAAGAACTCTTCGGCTGTGCACCGAAGCGGGTGTCGTTATCCCCGAAACAGGATGTGGTATCCCTGAACTGCAAAAGTTCCAGCAGCATCTAATAAACTATAAAATTGTAGTTTACAATTATGGGTCAAAGGGCCGCGACGCTATCTTCAGAGGAGCTGCAGACGGCCCCGCCCTCAATCTGCTATATCACGAGGGCCACTTTAATGTTATAACCTCCCTTACAGCTGCCTTCTGCTGCGGCTATTTCTGTGAAGAGTGCCACGTACCTTACGATACGAAAAATAAACATAGATGTGGGGGTAAATGCCCCAGCTGTCAGGGGGTGCCTGTTTGCCCCCAGAGCCCTAAAATCACATGCCAGGATTGCAAAAGGTCGTTCAGAGGCCAGAACTGTTATGACAATCACAAAAAGATAGGGTCCATGGGACGAGGTACGGTCTGTAGCCAAATCAATCGATGCGAATCCTGCTACAAGACAGTACAGAGCGGTAGGCAACATACTTGCGGAGAGGTGTACTGCAGAATATGCAATAGACATGTCCCCCAAGACCACCTCTGCTACATTCAGCCGGACATAGGAAAGCCAAAGATCAAGGATACTTTATTTGTGTTTTACGACTTGGAAACACGGCAAGAAAAGGTTCTGGAAGACGGCTCCCTCCAGCATCAGCCTAACCTCTGTGTTTTCAAGCAGTGCTGTAACGAGTGCTTGGAAAAGGACATTAAAGTGTGTAAAAAATGCGGGGTTCGGTTACAGGTTGTCAAGGGAGAAGATTCGGTGGCCTCATTTGTGCATCTGCTACTTGAATTGAGGAAGAAATTCAAACAGATTGTAGTTGTCGCCCACAACGGCCAGGCTTTCGACCATCAGTTCTGTCTGAATTACATTCTGACAAAAACAGACTTGAAGCCTGAACCTATCATGCGCGGAACGAAAATTCTTATGATGGCCGTGGGGAATGTTAAATACCTGGATTCCCTCAACTACTTCCCCATGGCGCTTTCCAAGCTACCTAAAGCCTTCGGACTGGGAGATAATTTCAAAAAGGGTTACTTCCCCCACCTCTTCAACACAGAGGACAACGCAAACTATGTGGGGCCCCTACCTGCTGTAGAATTCTATGATCCTGATAACATGAAGCCGGATGCTAGAGAAACTTTCCTCAGGTGGTACGGGGTGCACAGAAACGACGAATTTGAAATGCAGCGTGATTTAGTCGACTATTGTATATCGGACGTGGAAATTCTGACCGCGGCTTGCCTCAAATTCCGACAACAACTGTTGGAGACAGGTAGTGTTTGCCCCTTCACCGAGGCCTGCACAATAGCCTCGGCATGTAATAAGGTGTTTCGTCGTAACTTCCTGAAACCAAACACCATAGGCATCATACCAAAAGGTGGTTACAGATGGCGAGATAACCAATCAAGGATAGCCATACAGTGGTTGATATGGGAAGAACATTGCAGAGACATTAACATACAACATGCTGCTAAACAACAAGAAGCCAGAGTGCAGGGTGTTAAAGTGGACGGGTTCTGCCCTGAAACCAAGCAGGTGTTCGAGTTCCACGGCTGCTATTATCACGGATGTACTAATTGCTTTAAACATGGGCGCGATGAACCTATGCACGACGACCCTTCTGCTACATTAAATTCCCGTCACGAGGCCACGGTAGCCAAAACAGAAAGACTTCGAGAGCTAGGTTACGAGGTCACAGAAATGTGGGAATGTGGTTTTCGGAAGCAAATAATTCAAAATAAAGAAATTGGGGAAAATACCGAAGGACATCCACTGCTATCTCAATCTCCTCTCAACCCTAGAGATGCCTTCTACGGAGGGCGCACGGGAAATACTTCTGAATATTATAAGTGTCAGCCTGGAGAGAAAATTAAGTATATGGATGTTTGCAGCCTTTACCCCTGGGCCTGTAAATATGGCAAGTTCCCTGTCGGGCACCCCGATGTTTTTGTGGGCGAGAAATGCCCCAAGGATATCACCAACATCGATGGGGTAATAAAGTGCAAAATTCTTCCCCCACAAAACCTTTACCACCCTGTGCTCCCAGTCAAGATGAATGAAAAACTTATGTTTGTCCTTTGTCGTACTTGCGGTCAGACAATGAATCAATCTGTCTGCAATCACATAGAAGAAGAGAGAGCTCTTGTCGGTTCGTGGGTCATTGACGAAGTGCTAAAAGCTGTTGAAAAGGAATATGAAATAAAGGAAATATATGAAATTTGGAGATATACCGTAGAGCAGTACGACAAGATGACAAATGTTGCTGGTTTATTTACCGCTATGATGAATAAGTTCATCAAAGTTAAGCAGCAAGCCTCCGGCTGGCGTAAAAACTGCCCCGCAAAAGAACAAAAAGACAGATACATCGAAGAGTTTTTGGAGCGCGAGGACGTTAAATTGGAATTTGCTGAAATTGTCGAAAACCCCGGCCTCCGCTCTTTGGCTAAATTAATTTTAAATTCATTTTGGGGTAAACTTGGCCAGAGAGAGAACCAACCCAAAACAGCCATAGTCCGCACCCCCGAAGAATTCTTTGGTATGCTGTCAAATCCCATTATACATGTTAACTCGGTGCTACCGATAAATGAGGATACGCTCGTTGTTAGCTGGGAACATAAAGAGGAGGCCGCCGACCCACTATCTACTGTCAACGTCGTAATTGCGGGTTATGTTACAACCCAAGCACGCCTTAAACTTTACAGCTACCTGGAGCAGCTGGACGACCGTGTTTTGTATTACGACACAGACTCTGTCATATATGTGTCTAAGTCCGGTGAATACGATGTCCCTACCGGAGAGTTTATCGGCGACATGACCGACGAACTCGAGTGTTACGGTCCGGGCTCCTATATTACAGAGTTTGTGTCCGGTGGGCCGAAAAATTATGCATATAAGGTGTTCTCTACTAACGACCAGAGAGAACACCTTGTATGTAAAGTCAAGGGAATCTCTTTAAATTACTCGGCATCTCAGTTGTTAAATTTTGAGAGCATAAATGAGATGGTTCTAACACCTTTAGACCCTGTATACATTACCTCCAAAAATATCCGTAGAACGAAAGAGCATGAAGTCATCACACAAATTGAGACTAAGATTTATCGTCCAAATTCTGCAAAGAGAAAATTTTTCGATGACCATAGCTCCACCCCCTATGGATATAAATAGTTAAAAATATAGGTGAGGCCTGTAGGTGTTTATTATTTTATCACTCTTGTAATTTCAAAACACGTACACCTCTAAATAAATTTTAAAGCTATGTTTTTACTGTATATACTCTGCATTTAATCATATATTTCAATATACACCTTATATTTAATCATATATGCCTTTGTATCAACCTCAGTAAAATTGAGGACCCCTGTATATACATAGTAATATTTTACTATACCTTTGTATTCTATAACCTCTGTTTATACAAACTCTGTAAATTGAGGACTATATTTTAATAAATTATTCTATTTATATGTATGTGTTTTATTTGAGATCAATTACCTTTCCTCTTCATCCAAAAATTATATGTCTTCAGTTCTCCTACGTTTGTGGCAGTAGAGCTCTAAAGATTTTTATAGGTCTTCAGGCCTCCTACTCTTGTGGTAGAACTGTGAAAGAAAAGGTGGCAGTCGGACTAATTATAAATCATAAGTTGCGCCGAAGTATTTTTCATATAAACCAGTAAAATATTCTCATATAACCTTAATGTTTCATGGGTCTTAAGCATAAAGAGTTTTTGAGGATGAATAACAAAGAAAAAACGATGGAAAAGCTTAAGTATAATAAATTATAATATTTTGTATAAATGGTATAATCGGCCTAGGGCGAAATATCCCCAAAGGTGGTTACAGCTGGCGCGATAGTCAATCAAAAATTGCTGTTCAGTGGCTCGTTTGGGAGGAGCATCAAAGACAAATTAATATTACACACACAGCCAAACAACAAGAGGCCAAAGTTCACGGTGTCAAAGTGGACGGTTATTGTGCCGAAACTAATCAAATTTTTATAGATAGTTTGTCATAACCAAGGCTGATGGAGGAGGAATTTCTAGAAAATCCCAAGCATAGCAGAAGAGCATTTTATGATAAAATTCAGGGGTGGTTGTAATAGATTCTTAAATTAATCTTTACAGTCATTAAGATAATATATGTACTCTAGTTTTTGAATTATTATTTTTTCCGTTTTGTGTAGATAATTGTATTAAGAGTACCTATATAATTTATCAAAATTATATTTTAATAAAGTAATTAAATAAAGTATTTTTAGTAATATGCCACATACCATATAGTAATAATTAAGTACCCCTTAAAGACTTACCTCAATGGTTTAATTTATAGCGACTCACGCTTCATAAAATCAACAAACTGAAAAACTGGAAATAAGTCCATTAACCTTTAACTACTCGCGCTGGTGTAAAAAGTACACCAAAAGTGCGCTGCAAGCTGCCGATTTTTTCTGAATGCTTCCTCGGCGTCACCGAACCAGCTAACCCTCGCGTAATGTCTTCTACCTGTATCTGCAATATCGCACTGACTGTTGAAAAGGGAAGTGAGATATTTTGCAAGTTTTGTCGTGGTGTACAGAATACACCAATGTATTTAAGTACGTTTGCAAGTTCTTTTTTTTAATTTTTTGCAACGAATTATTTCTTGTCAAATTTGTGAACATGTAAATGTTAAAAGTATTTAGTTTTTATGGATTAATAATCTATTTTTAGGGATAAATAGTTTTATCTTTTAGAATCTATTTTTTGTTATATAGAGGATATTATTTGTTACTTTCTCTATTTTTTTCACTTTTTTGTGTCAGTAAACATGTTTGCACCTTAGTTAACCTGTTTTTTTTCATAGATGTATTTTTTAAAGTACATTAAAAAATGATAAAACATTTTATCATTATAAAAAATTAACGGTGTACAAAATACACCGCGCGAGCAGTAACGTGAAAATTTGGTGCGCGAGTAGTTAAAGGTTAATACAAATACCAGGGAATATTATGGAAATCCTACAATTCATAAGAGTAGTAATATTGATTTTTTTTTGTTTCCTATAGAAGATCATTTTATGCCGAGAAGAATATTTTCGCGCCGCGCGAAAATATTCGACTCGGCATCGCGCGAAAATATTCGACTCTGCATAAAATGATCTTCTATAGGAAACAAAAAAAAAAACAATATTACTACTCTTATTAGCTACACTACGCAATGCAATTCACGGTTATAAAAAACAATATTTAATATTTCAAATAATAAGTAACATTAATTAAGTAGTACTACAGATTATTCATAATTTTTTAAAAGTTAATTAACAACCTTAATTAACTCTAAATACATAGCCGATAGTTCATTACCAATATTAATCAAGATAACATATTGTACACCCTCATTAGTACCGATATGGCCCAGAACATAATGGCCGGCATTCCCTCCTCCTCATTGTGGCCTAGAACCCTCCAAAACCTACTACAAGACTTGGTAGGTTCTAGGCCACAATGGAAGGCCGTAGAATATGTTCTGGGCCACATGGGTAATAATGAGGGTGTACAATATGTTATCTTGATTAATATTGGTAATGGACTATCGGCTATGTATTTAGAGTGATGTAGTTAATTAAGGATGTTAATTACCTTTTAGAAAATTTTGAATAATCTGTATTACTACTTAATTAATGTTACTTATTATTTGAGATATTGAATATTATTTTTTATAACCGTGAATTGCATTGCGTAGTGTAGCTAATGAGATTAGTAATATATTGTTTTGTTGTTTCTTAAAGGAGGTCATTCTATGTCGAGTTCGACATAGAATAAGAATAAGAAGTTTAGGTCCTTTTCTTTGTTTTTCTAGCTATACGTGTAATTGAGTTAAGAGACGTGTAACAATCGTTTTTTTTTTCTTAGCAATATTTTACAGCTATGGTGAGAAACAATCAATGTTAATATAATAATAACGTAATAACTCAATTTGTTTCATATTATACTTTTGCTACAAAAATAATCAATCAGTGGGTTTCTGTTCCCCAATATCTCTATTTGTGTGCAATATAATGTCATGTATCTGTACTAAATTCAACTTTTAAAATGTCTTCTTTTATGCCGTGTGCATTTATAATTCGATTTGACAATTATTCTTGCTAAGATAAATGAAAATAATGTTGGCACGTAGGTATTTTAATATTTCTTTTAGCTCATACTAAACTATCAGCTAATGCTGCATTGATGTCGAATAGTATAAAAGTGTAAAACTAATTTAGAATAAGTTGTAAATATCTCGTATGAATATAAAATAATAAATTGTGTTTGAAGGTGAAGAATTATAAAAACTTATGAATTGTAGGATTTCCATAATATTCCCTGGTATTTGTATTAACCTTTAACTACTCGCGCACCAAATTTTCACGTTACTGCTCGCGCGGTGTATTTTGTACACCGTTAATTTTTTATAATGATAAAATGTTTTATCATTTTTTAATGTACTTTAAAAAATACATCTATGAAAAAAAAACAGGTTAACTAAGGTGCAAACATGTTTACTGACACAAAAAAGTGAAAAAAATAAAGTAACAAATAATATCCTCTATATAACAAAAAATAGATTCTAAAAGATAAAACTATTTATCCCTAAAAATAGATTATTAATCCATAAAAACTAAATACTTTTAACATTTACATGTTCACAAATTTGACAAGAAATAATTCGTTGCAAAAAATTAAAAAAAAGAACTTGCAAACGTACTTAAATACATTGGTGTATTCTGTACACCATGACAAAACTTGCAAAATATCTCACTTCCCTTTTCAACAGTCAGTGCGATATTGCAGATACAGGTAGAAGACATTACGCGAGGGTTAGCTGGTTCGGTGACGCCGAGGAAGCATTCAGAAAAAATCGGCAGCTTGCAGCGCACTTTTGGTGTACTTTTTACACCAGCGCGAGTAGTTAAAGGTTAATGGACTGATTTCCAGTTTTTCAGTTTGTTGATTTTATGAAGCGTGAGTCGCTATAAATTAAACCATTGAGGTAAGTCTTTAAGGGGTACTTAATTATTACTATATGGTATGTGGCATATTACTAAAAATACTTTATTTAATTACTTTATTAAAATATAATTTTGATAAATTATATAGGTACTCTTAATACAATTATCTACACAAAACGGAAAAAATAATAATTCAAAAACTAGAGTACATATATTATCTTAATGACTGTAAAGATTAATTTAAGAATCTATTACAACCACCCCTGAATTTTATCATAAAATGCTCTTCTGTTATAGTACACGCATATCCGATGTGGATATCTGCTCCAGCTTCTTTCACCAAGTATTTGGCTTCTATAGCCCTTATTCTAAAAAATGCTTGGGATTTTCTAGAAATTCCTCCTCCATCAGCCTTGGTTATGACAAACTATCTATAAAAATTTGATTAGTTTCGGCACAATAACCGTCCACTTTGACACCGTGAACTTTGGCCTCTTGTTGTTTGGCTGTGTGTGTAATATTAATTTGTCTTTGATGCTCCTCCCAAACGAGCCACTGAACAGCAATTTTTGATTGACTGTCGCGCCAGCTGTAACCACCTTTGGGGATATTTCGCCCTAGGCCGATTATACCATTTATACAAAATATTATAATTTATTATACTTAAGCTTTTCCATCGTTTTTTCTTTGTTATTCATCCTCAAAAACTCTTTATGCTAGTTAAGCTTGTGGCCGTTAACAAAGCCTTTTTAAAAAATATAAATCAATGACTGATTTATCACAAACACTATTTATTGTAACTACGATAGTTATAACATATGTTAATTAAATACAACTGTATAGTTCGAAGCGTCACGTCAGAATAATTAATCATGTCTCTGCTCATCCTTTGGCAACCTGTTGTGGTACCCGTCGGGTGACGTCGGGGGTAGTCGCTCTGGTTATTAGGAGAATGGAACGCTTACATAACACCTCCCTCACTAGACTGAAGTTTTATTTGGGACAAATAAAACTTTTGCTACTGGGTCCTTGTTCCTTGAATGACCTTCAACTGGGGTAGCTTCTTCTTGTGGGGTAGATTTTTTGGTTCTCCATTTCCTGAACTGTTTTATGGTGAGAACTAAAACAAATATAATAAAAATAATATAGAGTGGTGCGGTCCAGTAGTGGGCTGTCTCTATGTTATCTTGCTTCAACTTGACGGGTTCAATGGCTTCTTGTTCCTTTTTTAGCGTGTGAAGTTTGTCCAAAGCAACATCTTCTAATTTAAGTTTTCTGATGCCATAAATTTTTGTTTCCGATGCCTTTATTTCCGGTAACAGCAGGGGTTGTCCTTTGATTGTGTCTCTATCGTTCAAATAGATATAGTCGGCTGTCTTGAAGTTACACTTTAGGGGTAGGTTAAATAGATATGTTCCTTGCAGGGTAGTGAAGTCTGTTGTTTTGCAAGTGGTTTGGATTTTTGTCTTATTTGGAAAGATGCCTATGTAGTAGGATTCGGTAATTTGTTCGATGATGGGGTGAACTGTTTTCACTGAAATTTGGTTACAGGTGTTGTTTTGCTGGCTAAGTTGTAACAGTTGGAATATACAATCATTTTCTTTCAATCCATCGATTAATAAGCTTTCTTGACAATAATATTCGTCGTCGATTTCCTTGCATGGGGTTGACTGGTATTGGTAGAAGTATTCGCTCATAGCCAGGTAGGTGTTAGGAGGAATAATGGTTGTGTGGTTTGGAGTAGGTATTGAGTATAGGTGATAATACGAAAAGTGATCTATATGTATTAATGGAAATTCTAATGCAAAAATTATTTTATTTTCTGAATAATAAGCCTTTACTTCTACTATTTCGTAGTATTTGTGAATGTCATTTTTATTTGTATATAATAATTGTTCTACAGGGTGATTATTTATTAAAGTATTTATAATGAATTCTAATTCGTCTATTTTGACAATGCTATGATGTAATGTATTTAGTTTTGCAAAAGTTATAGCATTCTCGATATCGGTTAATAATTGAATTAAGATGTTTAAACTTAAATTTAGTTGATCTAAGATATTTTTTACTTGTAAGTAATCATTGAATTCGAATATAAATTTATTAAGATCTTTTCTAATACTATCGATACCATCTGATATTACATCTTGATTGTGTGTAACTAAAGTTATTGTATGATTAAAATTATCGATTATTTTTGTAGTAAGAGAAATTTCTTGATTGAGTTTGTTAGCAATGCCATTTTGGTTTTGTTGTAAATTTTGAATTGCTTGGTTAAATCTATCGGCGTCTTCTTGATCTAGGTTACCCGATATACTTTTTATTATACTACCTAATCCATTTATTAGACCGCGTTTCTGTCTCTGAAGAGGATATACCGAAGTAAATTTTTGTTGAACTATTTTTAGTTGAAAACGTATTGCTGCATTGAAATTTTGTAGTGCCATAAAATAAGGGTGGCTTAAGCCATCAGTAATGGCCTTAGTAATTTGGTTATACTGAGTTTTTAAGGTATTTATTTCGTTTTCGATAGGTTCTAAATCGAGATAATGTAGAAAAGTGTGAATACTTGTTTTTATTTTGGCGGTACCTAACTTGATTTTTTGAGAGATCAGTTATCTTTACTTCCTGAAGGTTGGCCAGTGTTATCAGAGATATTCTGTAACAAAGGTTGTTTAGTTAGTTTTGGGCGTTTGATACTTTGTTTGGATATGGCTGTTGATTTATCGGTAGATATTGTTTTAGTATGTTGATCTAATACGGTTTCAGGGGCGTATTTAGGCGCTAACTTATTTCTACTAGTTAGTTTTTTATAAATTTTTGTTTGAGGTTGAATGTCTAACTCTTTTTCTCTAGATTTATTATGTGTACTAATAGTCTTTTCTTTTTGTTGTTGAGAATCATCATGAATTTTTTGATAAATTAGTTTCGTCCGTTCTTTGTGATTTTCTATATAATTATTTAGCAAAACATTAGTTATTTCGATATCAAATGGGTCTTTCGTATCTAAATGTCCATTAATAATGTTTATCGGTTTTTGTTTAGTTACAGAATGGTGGGTATTATTATAACCTAATATCGCGTACGGCATTAAATTTGTTATTGATTTTTCATTGGGTTGTTTTGATTTTAGAATACGCAAATGTTCTATGATTGTAGAATGAAATCTTTCGATAGCACCATTGCTTTGGGGGTTAAAAGGTGTCGTGTAGTGAATATCGATATTGTGTAATTTGAGAAATTCTAACATAAGGTTATTTTTAAACTCGGTACCATTGTCCGAAATTATTTTAATTGGTGTACCATGATGACTCATGAAAATTAATAAGTTTTTTACTATATTTATTGCGTTTGGGCTTTCTAAAGGATAGGCTTGTCCGTACTTTGAAAACGAATCTATAATGGTCAAAAACTTTTGATTTGAAGCTTGAAATGTATCAATGTGAATTACTTCAAATGGTTTTTTAGCTGTGGGTGTTAAAGAATACTTTTGTTTTATAGGGTTACGATCGTATTTATTTATTTGACAAATGTCGCAGTTATTTATTCTATCTTCTACGTCCGCATTTAAGGTGGGCCAATAATAATTTTGTTTAATTTTTTGTGTTGTTTCGGGTATTCTACGATGATTAGTTTTACCTTCGTGATGATAAGTAATGATTTCTTGTTGTCGGGATTCGTCAGTTATGTCTTCTAAAATAGTATTACATTTTACTAGTTTATATCTTGAATTTTTAAATGTGTCTTTTAAAATGTTACAGATTTCAGGATAAAATTCGTCTGTTTTGAATAATAAAGCATACGTTAATTTAGGATCTAAATAATTTTTTAAGAAATTAATTATTTCTGATTTAAGTTCTGTCTTATCTATTTTTACCAGGATTCTTTTTTTATTAGCAAATAATTTTCTTAATTTTACTCGTTGATAAAGTTCACTTTCTGAATATAAAATAAATTCTATTATAATTTGGTTGTTATAAAGATTTAGTGGTTTTTCAGATATAGGTATAGTTTGTATAGGGTGTTCTATACTTGTGTGAGCAGTTTGATCAGATTGATCTTCGTCATTATTATTTTCGGGGTGTTCTATGTTGTCAGTGTCGGGTATTTGGTCAGGACTGTCTGTCATTAAAACGTTTTCATTTTCGGGGTTAATGTTCTGTGTCACCTCCGGACTGTGTATTATAGGGATGTCTACACTTTGTGTACTTACTACTGGGGGAATGTCGTCATTTTCGGTACTGTCTACGTCATTAATATTAGGTGTTTCGTCGAGGTTGTTTACCATTGATGCGTTATCGTCCAAATCCGAAATTTCTTTGGTGTGTATTTCAACACGTGATAGGGCGTCCGCATTTGTGTTCGCTTTACCTTTTTTGTATCGAATTGTATAGTCAAACTCTTCAAGTTTTAATCGCCACCGGATTAACCGAGAATTTGGTTCTTTAAGACTCATTAACCACTCTAAAGGTTTATGATCGGTAATTATGGTAAATTTACGACCGTACAGATAAGGACGGAAATATTTTGTCCCGAAAACACAACCTAATGCTTCTTTTTCGATTGTGGAGTAATTTTGCTCTGCACTATTTAGTGTTCTAGACGCGTACGCTATCGGTTTGTCATTTCCGATCGGCCCTTGGGATAAAATAGCCCCTATGGCGAAGTTACTAGCGTCGGTTGTCAAATTAAATGGTTTTGTGAAGTCAGGGTACTGTAATATGGGGTCGTTAGTCAAAATATGTCTACATTCATCGAAACATTTTAGAAACGATTCGTTATGTTCAATTTTTGAACCTTTCTTTAAACAAAGAGTTAAAGGTTTTGTTAGTTTGGCAAAATTTTTTATAAATTTACGATAGTATCCTATAAGTCCAAGAAATCCTTTTATTTCCTTGATAGTTTTAGGAATTGGGTAGTTTAAAATAGCTTTAATTTTGTCTGGGTTAGGTTTGACGCCATCTGGTGTTACTACGTGACCCAGAAAAGCGACTTCTTTTTTGAGAAATTCAGATTTATCGAGTTGAATTTTGAAATTTGTTTCGCGTAGTCGTTGAAATACCTTCGTTAAATTGTCGATATGCTCTTGAAGAGAGACTGAAAAAATTACAATATCGTCCATGTAGACGAGACATATTATTTTGCAAACCTTTAAGAATATTATCCATGGTACGTTGAAAAGTTGCGGGCGCGTTTTTAAGACCGAATGGCATTCTGACGTATTCAAAATGGCCGTTCTCTACGTTAAAAGCCGTTTTCTTTACGTCCTCATGGGCCATTTCTATTTGGTGAAACCCACTCGCAAGATCTAACGTGGTAAAATATTGACATTTACCGATTTTATCGAGAATATCGGATATATTAGGAATCGGGTATCTATCATCGATAGTCTTTTCGTTGACTTTTCGATAATCGACAACAATTCTCCATTTCTTTTTGCCCGAGGCGTCTGCTTTTTTTGGTACGATCCAAATCGGTGACGACCACGGTGAATCGCTGTGTCTAATTATACCTTGTTCCAACATAGAACTTACTTGTTTTTCGACTTCCGGTTTGTGAATAAAAGGATATCTGTAGCTTTTAGTATAAACTGGAATTTCGTCAACTGTTTTAATAAAATGTTTGATTTGATTTGTGAAAGTTAGAGGTTCATTTTCGTATTTAAATATATCAGAGTATTTATTGCATAATTTTTCAATAAGATATTTTTCTTGAGAATTTAAATGATCGGTTCTTATTAAATTTTTTATTTCATTATTATTTTTATTTTCGATATTTGATTGATCAGGATTAAAATCGATATGAAAAATTTCGTATTCGTTAATATTTATCGGTTTTACTTTTAAAGGCGAGTCCAGGTTAATGCTGACATCGCTTTCCTGTTTATTCAGTACTTCGACCCAAGCATATCCGTTCGAAGCTACCGACAATGTTTCTTTGACCTGAAGGTTTTGAATTTCTTGCTGAGGCACGATGATGTAACCGTTGTCTATTGAAACTGGAATATGCAATTTTTGTCCCGTGTGGCTTTTTATGTTTGCATGAAAAGTGGAATTTATATCGGATGTATGATATTTTATTTCTAAGTTTTTATGCGGCATTTTAAACTTGGAATTTATAAAATCTAACTGAACATTTAAAAATTTTATGATATCTAGACCTATTAAACCATCGAAAATATTATGAAATTTAAACAAATGAAATTTTAACTTTTGATCGGTGCCGAATTCTTTGAAACTAGGAATAAGCATACATTGATTTTGCTTACTTTGCGAGAAAATCGTTGAGACTATAAAAGGTTCTTCGAAAATACAATTTTGATAATAATTTTTTGCAATACTAGGGCTTATAAAAGATTTGGTTGCGCCGGTATCAATTAATAGTTTTAACGGAGGATTTTTAATTTCTAAGTAGGGTAATTCTTTCTTATCGGATATAATGTTAAGTTCGATTAAGTTTCGGGGTTTGTATCGGGGGCAATTAGAAAATTTCCTTCGTCGTCTTCTTGATATTCCTGATTTTCGTCGTATTCCGCGTACTCTTCATATTCCTGTCCGTCGTTTTGCGGATCTTGAGTGCTTTCATATTCGACGTTGAATAGTTCTTCTGAAGCGAAATTTGGCCTACTTGATGGTCCTGGTTGAGCTCGGAAATCCCCATATTGATTCTGTGGTTTTCTAAAAGTGTTTCTTGTGGAGACGCTCATGGGTGTACCTTTTGTTTGTTGTTGACTATTTTGTCCAGGTTTCCATACATTTTGTGGCTTCTTAAATGTTTGTTGATTGGTGAAGAACTTCTGCTGTGGGTTGTTTGTTCTTGCGTGCACATTTATTGGTCCAGTTGGAAATTTGGGAGATTGGAAATTATTATATTGTGGTTGGGAATTTGGCTGCGCGTATCGCGGCGTATTGTTTGTTTGAAAATAGTTTTGTTGTTGAGATTTATGTTGAAAAGTATGTTTCTTTATTGTCGATTGATTGACCGATTGATTATTTGAAATGTGGGTCTTTTGTAGATACCTAATATTATTTTCTTCGACAATAAATTGCATTGCGGTTGCTAAACATTTAGGTCGCATTGCTCTGATTGTACTACCTAAAGGTTCTTTTAAACCTGCTAAAAATGTAACCAAGGCTTGTTGCGTAAAGAAATTTTTCTTACTAATTTTTATACTATTAGCTACGTTATGAATTTCAATGTAATTACAAATGATATTTAATATAGACATTATCTTTTCATAAAATTGTTGAGGAGTTTCGTTTGTTTGTCTTAGATTAACTAAGTCCCTATTTAAACTATTTTCGTCTCGTTGGTCACCAAAATTTTGGGTTAATACGGATTGTATTTCGTCCCATGTATTGGCTCCGTAAATTGAAATTACTTCGCGTGCTCTACCTTCTAACCTACTTTTAATTCCCTCAAATAATAATAAATTTTGCACACACCCTGGATCTTCTTCATTATAATATATTGTAAGAAATGTTTGCGATACTTTCAAAAAATTATATAATTCGCAAGGATTACCGTCGAAAGGTGAGATTATATTTAAGTTTTTTAATTCAAACTTCTGAGGTGAAGTCATGATGATGCTTTTAGTATTAATGTAATTAGAATGATCAATTGCGGCTATAGAACAATTGTTATTTAGTTTACTTGTACTAGGATAATTTTCCGAAGAATTATTCTTTAAATTATTATTCGAATTGGAACAATTATTTTCTATTTTAAGTTGGCTTTCAGTACTTTCGCTCGATGCGTTGGTATCTGAATTGTTGCTTGCAGTAGTTAATGAAAGATTATTTAATAAATCACTTAAATCTAACTCACCCTCCGTATTATCACTGAAGGATATTTTGGGAGTTGAGGATTCTGACATGAACAAAAAATCTTCTACTTACATTAAGACGATGACTCTCATCTTCTTGATAGACCTGGGGATGGTTCTTCTTGCTTAGACTACTCAATCCGCCTAAGTCTCAAACTTGGAAAATCGGTGATTAATTGTTGACACAAAAAGACGATTCGCGATGTAAAGTCTTTCACCGATCCTACCGACTGCGCCAGTTAAGCTTGTGGCCGTTAACAAAGCCTTTTTAAAAAATATAAATCAATGACTGATTTATCACAAACACTATTTATTGTAACTACGATAGTTATAACATATGTTAATTAAATACAACTGTATAGTTCGAAGCGTCACGTCAGAATAATTAATCATGTCTCTGCTCATCTTTTGGCAACCTGTTGTGGTACCCGTCGGGTGACGTCGGGGGTAGTCGCTCTGGTTATTAGGAGAATGGAACGCTTACATAACATGCTTAAGACCCATGAAACATTGAGGTTATATGAGAATATTTTACTGGTTTATATGAAAAATACTTCGGCGCAACTTATGATTTATAATTAGTCCGACTGCCACCTTTTCTTTCACAGTTCTACCACAAGAGTAGGAGGCCTGAAGACATATAAAAATCTTTAGAGCTCTACTGCCACAAACGTAGGAGAACTGAAGACATATAATTTTTGGATGTAGAGGAAAGGTAATTGATCTCAAATAAAACACATACATATAAATAGAATAATTTATTAAAATATAGTCCTCAATTTACAGAGTTTGTATAAACAGAGGTTATAGAATACAAAGGTATAGTAAAATATTACTATGTATATACAGGGGTCCTCAATTTTACTGAGGTTGATACAAAGGCATAGTAAAATATATGATTAAATATAAGGTGTATATTGAAATATATGATTAAATGCAGAGTATATACAGTAAAAACATAGCTTTAAAAATTATTTAGAGGTGTACGTGTTTTGAAATTACAAGAGTGATAAAATAATAAACACCTAAAGGCCTCACCTATATTTTTAACTTTTTATATCCGTAGGGGGTGGAGCTATGGTCATCGAAAAATTTTCTCTTTGCAGAATTTGGACGATAAATCTTAGTCTCAACCTGTGTGATGACTTGCTCTTTCATTCTACGGATATTTTTGGAGGTAATGTATACAGGGTCTAAAGGTGTTAGAACCATCTCCTTTATGCTCTCAAAATTTAACAACTGAGATGCCGAGTAATTTAAAGAGATTCCCTTGACTTTACATACAAGGTGTTCTCTCTGGTCGTTAGTAGAGAACACCTTATATGCATAATTTTTCGGCCCACCGGACACAAACTCTGTAATATAGGAGCCCAGACCGTAACACTCGAGTTCGTCGGTCATGTCGCCGATCTCCGGTAGGGACATCGTATTCACCGGACTTAGACACATATATGACAGAGTCTGTGTCGTAATACAAAACACGATCGTCCAGCTGCTCCAGGTAGCTGTAAAGTTTAAGGCGTGCTTGGGTTGTAACATAACTCGCAATTACGACGTTGACAGTAGATAGTGGGTCGGCGGCCTCCTCTTTATGTTCCCAGCTAACAACGAGCGTATCCTCATTTATCGGTAGCACCGAGTTAACATGTATAATGGGATTTGACAGCATGCCAAAGAATTCTTCGGGGGTGCGGACTATGGCTGTCTTGGGTTGGTTCTCTCTCTGGCCAAGTTTACCCCAAAATGAATTTAAAATTAATTTAGCCAAAGAGCGGAGGCCGGGGTTTTCGACAATTTCAGAAAATTCCAATTTAACGTCCTCGCGCTCCAGAAACTCTTCGATGTATCTGTCTTTTTGTTCTTTTGCGGGGCAGTTTTTAGGCCAGCCGGAGGCTTGCTGCTTAACTTTGATGAACTTATTCATCATAGCGGTAAATAAACCAGCAACATTTGTCATCTTGTCGTACTGCTCTACGGTATATCTCCAAATTTCATATATTTCCTTTATTTCATATCCCTTTTCAACAGCTTTTAGCACTTCGTCAATGACCCACGAACCGACAAGAGCTCTCTCTTCTTCTAGTGATTGCAGACAGATTGATTCATTGTCTGACCGCAAGTACGACAAAGGACAAACATAAGTTTTTCATTCATCTTGACTGGGAGCACAGGGTGGTAAAGGTTTTGTGGGGGAAGAATTTTGCACTTTATTACCCCATCGATGTTGGTGATATCCTTGGGGCATTTCTCGCCCACAAAAACATCGGGGTGCCCGACAGGGAACTTGCCATATTTACAGGCCCAGGGGTAAAGGCTGCAAACATCCATATACTTAATTTTCTCTCCAGGCTGACACTTATAATATTCAGAAGTATTTCATTCTGGTTTATGTTCTACACAGAGTAGCACGTGTATTTTTATTGCTCCGTAAAACTGTGACTTTAATTAATTAAAACTGTAAAAAGAAAAAGGTGACGAAAGGTTGGTAGTGAAGTGTTAATTTATTATAAAAAATTTAGATCATGGCAACTAGAAATTGACAAGATAAATCTGATTTAAAAGCTATAATTAGAGAAACAATACATGAATTATTTGGCGATGAAGATTTTATAAATACAATCCTAAAAAAGTTCAATGATAAAATTGAACAAAAAACTAAAGATATGGAAATATCGATAAAAACCAATGTAAACAAACTAGAAGAATTGGATTCTAAAATCGATCAGCTGCAACAGAATGAAAAAATAAATAATATATGCATATATGGAATTGCTGAAGAGGAACATGAAAATATTAATTTGAAAATCTCACAGGTACTAAGTGATAGTGGAAAATTTGATAACTTATCAAATGACATTGTAAAGGCTTCTAGAATTGGAATATACACTAGCGCTCAGAAAGCAAGACCGGTAATTGTAAAATTTAAAAACTTTGAGCACAAATTTAATATTATAAAAAATTGCAAAAGATTCAAGGGAACAAACATCTTTGTGGCAGAGGATTTAACTAAAAAAAGGAGTCAACTTCTAAAGGCGGCAAGAGAAGTGCTGGGCAATAAAAATTCTTGGAGTTTTAATGGAACTATATATGGTAAACAGAATGGCAATGTAGTCAAGATCAAAAACAACACTGATATTATCAATCTAAAAAGGTGAAAATTTTGTTATTTTTTCTTTTCCTAAGCTGTAAAGTATTTTTAATTGATGTAAGTTTAAATGTACTTTAAAGATTATTGTATAATTCAGAAGTAATTATTTTTTGTTATTATTTAACATTTTATAAGTCGTAATCTAGATTTTTTATTTTTTTATTATTGTAAATAGGGAACATCCTTATCTTATTACTATATTCTTTTATTCAATAATATGTAGGTCTTTTTTTTTTTTTCTCTCTTTTTCTATTGATAAAAGTATGATACTCGGTGGAATAAAATTTACAATTTGAAATTGTGATATATTACACAGACATTTTTTTTTTTTTTTTGTAAACAAATCAAAATAAATTTACTTAATGAATTAAATGAAGCTGAGGAAATTGATACAGTAATCTGTGAGAGTATTAATGATTCTTTAATTGATTTAATCAGTAACAACAAAAATGACTTTTTAAATATAATACACTTAAATATTAGAAGCCTAAAAAAAAATTTTGATGAATTAATGATTTATCTTGAACATCTGGGTGAAGGAAATTTGGATCTAATTGTGTTATCTGAATCTTGGTGCCTGGAAGAAGTCGGTGATTTCACTATTCCTAATTTTAACGTATATTATAATAAGTCGTATTTCAATCAAAATGATGGAGTCGTAGTTTATTGCAAAAATAGTATAGATGTAGGAATGACAATTGAAAAGTTTAGTGAAACAAATTTAATGAGATTTACTTTTATTAAAAATAAAATATCTTTTGGAATAACTACATCCTATAGACCACCTTCAACCAATGTTAACTTGTACATCCAGGAATTAAATAATTATTTCACTGAATTAAACTCGCAAAATGTTGAGGTTTTTATTGGTGACACAAACATAAATTTAAATAATAAAAATGAAAATTTAGTTAATAATTACTTATGTACGCTTGGACAATATGGACTTGTGTCTTATATAAACAAACCCACTAGAGTTACAAATAATTCAACTAGTATAATAGATCATGCCTTTATTAGAGTAGACAAACAAACTACACATAAAATTTCTATAACTCCACTAATAATTGAAACAGCTTTATCGGATCACTTTTCCATTTTATTGTCAATCAATCTGCAACAAAAATTAAAGGCAATAAATAATATAAATGAAATAAATATCACTAATTATAATAAATTAAATAAAGCATTAAAACAAGAAACGTGGGAAGATGTACTTCTAGAAACAGACGCTCAAAAAGGATTTTCTTTATACATAAATAAAATTCAAAATATTATAAAATTACACACAAAAACATTAATAATAAAAAGTAACAAAATGCGCAAACTAAAACCATGGATTACGCAAGGTATTATAAACTCAATTATACATAGAGATTACCTAAAAAAAATTTTGAAAACGAATAATACAGATGAAAATATATCAGAATATAAAATATACAGAAACCGTCTAAATAATTTAATAAAATTAACCAAAAATGAGTATTACAAAAATAAAATAAATGATTCAAATAATAATTACAGAAAAATTTGGCAAATTATAAATGAAGCTTCAAATAGTGAAAATAAAATTAATAAAGAAAACTTTAACATAGAAGATCAACAAGGCAGGCTATTAGAATGTGATAATAGTAAAGCAAATTATTTTAATACATTTTTCATCAATATTGGAGAGAAAATGGCTAGCTTAGTAGACAAGAATGTATCGAACACTCTAAATATAAATAAAACTTCGAAATCTTTGTATTTGCATCCGGTAACTGAAAATGAATTAATTATAAATATTAATAATCTAAAAAATCACTCTTCCCCTGGGCCAGATGGTATATCTGCAAAATTAATTAAAACGTGTCACAAACATTTAGTAAAACCTTTGGTACATATTATTAACATTGCTATAGCTACTGGCTCTGTACCTAACGAGTTTAAGGAGTCCATAACAATTCCAATTTATAAATCAGGAAACAAAAGTAACCCAACAAATTATAGACCCATAACAATTATTAATAACTTTGCTAAATTATTTGAGCAATGTATCAAAACACGATTGATGAATTATCTAAATAAAAACAATATATTAAACAAAAATCAATTTGGTTTTCAAAAAAATATTGGCACCGAGACTGCGATTCATGAATTAATTACAAATATCATAATTAATAATAACGAAAACAAAAAATGTCTTTCTGTATTTCTAGATTTAGCTAAGGCGTTTGACACCGTAAATCACAATATATTGCTAAATCGCCTAGAGGATAGTGGTATACGTGGTTCTGCTTTGCGGATTTTCAGTAATTACTTAACAAATCGACTACAAGTTGTAAAAATTAATAACTGCATAAGTGACCCTTTAAAAATATCCATGGGCGTCCCTCAAGGGACAGTGTTAGGTCCCATTTTGTTTCTTATATATATTAATTTACTGGGTAATCTTGATATTAAAGGAAAAATTGTATGTTATGCAGATGATACTGTAATTAACTTTGTTGGGAGTTCCTGGAATGAAGTATACACTAATGCAGAAATTGGGATGCAAAAAGTTCAAAACTGGTTGAATGTTAGTCTCCTAAGTTTAAATCTAACAAAAACTAAATTTATAACTTTCTCCACTACAGCTGCTGATCAACCAAATAATGATACACTTAAAATACACAAAATTAGTTGTGATAATAACCAAAATTGTGATTGTTCACTTATTGACAGAGTTAATTCATTGAAATACCTCGGAATTGTTGTTGATCAGTATTTAAAATGGAATGAACATGCAGATTTTATTACAAAGAAACTTAGGAGGCTGATACACAAATTCTATCAGTTGAGTAGTAAAAAGATTGTGATTACGGTGTATGATGCTTTAGTTGAATCTATTTTGAGATATTGCATCATTGCGTGGGGGGGATTATATAAACATTCGCTTTCTAACCTAGAAGTCATACAAAATACGATTTTAAAAATTATTTTTAAAAAACATCGGAGATACTCAACTAACCAGTTATATCAGGAAGTGGGATTATTAAACATAAGACAAATTTATGCTTACCAATGTATCTTGTGGATGCGTAGAAATAACGATAATTCTAGAAGTACCTTCAATCATTACACTAGATCTGTTTCATCACAAAACCTGGTTACTCCAATGTGTAAAAAAGCCCATACCCAAAGATTTATATGGTTTTTGGGGCCTAAATTCTGTAACTTACTTCCACTAGGAATTAAAGCTATTGTATACTATAATAAATATAAAAGAGAAGTAAAGAAATATATTAGTTCAAATTTTGTTCTCTTCCAGAGTTTGTTTGATTAATAAAACACTTACCTTTTTGTTTTTCTACTATTTAAATTAATAGCTCATCATATATATTCATTGTACCTTTGATCGTGTGATTATTGTATCAATTTCTCTCAGTAGTCCTAAATTAATTCAGCATTACAAACTTGTCACGCTAGTATATACTAATTATATGTATTGTTAGGTATATAATCATAAATTTGTTTCAATTTCACATACAGGTATTTCATACCTAGGTGTTTGGATCAAGTTGTATTTCTTTATTGTTTCTAATTTTATGTATTATGTTATACTATTATATACCTATTTGTAATAATTTTTCCAGAAATAAATTGAATTGAATTGAATTTCCCGTGCGCCCTCCGTAGAAGGCATCTCTAGGGTTGAGAGGAGATTGAGATAGCAGTGGATGTCCTTCGGTATTTTCACCAATTTCTTTATTTTGAATTATTTGCTTCCGAAAACCACATTCCCACATTTCTGTGACCTCGTAACCTAGCTCTCGAAGTCTTTCTGTTTTGGCTACCGTGGCCTCGTGACGGGAATTTAATGTAGCAAAAGGGTCGTCGTGCATAGGTTCATCACGCCCATGTTTAAAGCAATTAGTACATCCGTGATAATAGCAGCCGTGGAACTCGAACACCTGCTTGGTTTCAGGGCAGAACCCGTCCACTTTAACACCCTGCACTCTGGCTTCTTGTTGTTTAGCAGCATGTTGTATGTTAATGTCTCTGCAATGTTCTTCCCATATCAACCACTGTATGGCTATCCTTGATTGGTTATCTCGCCATCTGTAACCACCTTTTGGTATGATGCCTATGGTGTTTGGTTTGAGGAAGTTACGACGAAACACCTTATTACATGCCGAGGCTATTGTGCAGGCCTCGGTGAAGGGGCAAACACTACCTGTCTCCAACAGTTGTTGTCGGAATTTGAGGCAAGCCGCGGTCAGAATTTCCACGTCCGATATACAATAGTCGACTAAATCGCGCTGCATGTCAAATTCGTCGTTTCTGTGCACCTCGTACCACCTGAGGAAAGTTTCTCTAGCATCCGGCTTCATGTTATCAAGATCATAGAATTCTACAGCAGGTAGGGGCCCCACATAGTTGGCGTTTTCCTCTGTGTTGAAGAGGTGGGGGAAGTAACCCTTTTTGAAATTATCTCCCAGTCCGAAGGCTTTAGATAACTTGGAAAGCGCCATGGGGAAGTAGTTGAGGGAATCCAGGAATTTAACATTCCCCACGGCCATCATAAGAATTTTCGTTCCGCGCATGATAGGTTCAGGCTTCAAGTCTGTTTTTGTCAGAATGTAATTCAGACAGAACTGATGGTCGAAAGCCTGGCCGTTGTGGGCGACAACTACAATCTGCTTGAATTTCTTCCTCAATTCAAGTAGCAGATGCACAAATGAGGCCACCGAATCTTCTCCCTTGACAACCTGTAACCGAACCCCGCATTTTTTACACACTTTAATGTCCTTTTCCAAGCACTCGTTACAGCACTGCTTGAAAACACAGAGGTTAGGCTGATGCTGGAGGGAGCCGTCTTCCAGAACCTTTTCTTGCCGTGTTTCCAAGTCGTAAAACACAAATAAAGTATCCTTGATCTTTGGCTTTCCTATGTCCGGCTGAATGTAGCAGAGGTGGTCTTGGGGGACATGTCTATTGCATATTCTGCAGTACACCTCTCCGCAAGTATGTTGCCTACCGCTCTGTACTGTCATGTAGCAGGATTCGCATCGATTGATTTGGCTACAGACCGTACCTCGTCCCATGGACCCTATCTTTTTGTGATTGTCATAACAGTTCTGGCCTCTGAACGACCTTTTGCAATCCTGGCATGTGATTTTAGGGCTCTGGGGGCAAACAGGCACCCCCTGACAGCTGGGGCATTTACCCCCACATCTATGTTTATTTTTCGTATCGTAGGGTACGTGGCACTCTTCACAGAAATAGCCGCAGCAGAAGGCAGCTGTGAGGGAGGTTATAACATTAAAGTGGCCCTCGTGATATAGCAGATTGAGGGCGGGGCCGTCTGCAGCTTCTCTGAAGATAGTGTCGCGGCCCTTTGACCCATAATTGTAAACTACAATTTTATAGTTTGTTAGATGCTGCTGGAACTTTTGCAGTTCAGGGATACCACATCCTGTTTCGGGGATAACGACACCCGCTTCGGTGCACAGCCGAAGAGCTCTTTGAGTCTGCAATTTGCCTATATCCCTACGTACTTTGGTTTGTTCAGGGTCCTTATTTACACAAGCCGCGGCCGTTACTAATGCCCTTGGTAGGCATAAATTGTCTTTATTGTTTATACATATTATGCCCCGCCGCATGCCGCACTCCTCCTCGAAGGTGTTGTAGAGGCGACCCTTTCCTTTCCCCGCTGGCATCTTCACAGTGGTCACACCCAGACAAAAAGTTTCAGTGTTGAGACCTGTGGGGTTAGACTGGTAAACGCTGCTAATGACGCCCCAGATATCGTCGTATGTAATTTCTTCCACAGCCCTGAAGCGAACCCAGCCTTCTCCACGTTTAAAATCTTTGCAGCAGAAGGAGAACCCCACTTTATCACCAGGAGCAAGTCCCTCGGTGCCCCTCTGGATGACCTGGTTGACGGCATCTCGCACCCAGCCTATAGGTTCGCTGTCCACGGGAACAGGTTTAATTTTAAATTCGAGGGTGCGCCCCGTCAAGTTAAAACGACGCACCTTCTTCACAAAGTCTTTTACAATAATAAACTTATCCATTTTTTTCAGGGAGCAGCAGCAGCAGACAACTGACACGTTCAATGAATTCCGAAAGGCCCGAAATACTGACTAGACGGTCTTGGTACTTGGAGTGGTACTTGGAGTTTTAATAACTCTGAGCCGATGTGTGTCGGCGAGATGTGATCTGAAAATGTCACGTGATCGTTGTTCAAAACGTATTATCAGGTTGAGAGATTTTAACACAATATTTAAAACTCGCCTTTGCAAAACTGTTAATATTGCAATTAATTTCGTCATTCAAAACGTATTACTGATGAATCTGCTGTTATTGGGCTGAAAATTCATTTTGAATCAGATTTTTAATTATACGAGAACGTTTGCCGCGTGGTTATCGCACGTTTTTGTTCTTTATATACCTATTGATATTATGCGTGATGCAACGCCGCCGGTCGGTTGTTGGATTAAGCCGCTTGTGCATCAGAGCAAATACTCCTATTGTTATTGTAAACACCTTTTTTCTCGAAGGACCGTATGTTTGTAAATTTCCAATTTACCCAATATTGAATTTATAATTAATAAACGATAATATGAGAAAACGCACATTAACGGACACTCACCTTTTGCCGTTCCTGGGCCTCGTCGGAGAGCGCTCTCGTCTTCTCGGGCTGTGGATTTTGTTTCTTGTATAACACTCACAATGACACACAAATTAAATACAAATTGAAAATAAATTAAAGTTTTCTGAGGCTTCCGATAAATCGAACCGTTCGGCTATCACGATATCTTCGGAATGTGTTCTGATCATTTTTTTTTTCTCCGTTTTTTGTGGTGTCCAAAGAATGTGCGCTGTACCGCGTACATTGAAAAAGGAATTTAATAAAAAGCAAAAGGAAACCCGCAAATCACACGGTACAACCCAACAAAAATAAATAAATGAATTAATTATACTAATTATTGTTTATAGAAAAATAAACTGAAATTGACTCAAGTTTCCGACATTCCGCCCACCAAAAACACGTTGGTTTTTCCTAGATAATTAGGAAGTAAAAAAAAGAAGTTCTAAGAAAATTGAAATAAAAATAAAATATATATAATATATTCTTTTATTGCCCAGGTAGAGGACAAAGTTTTACAACGGGACGTTGCATGACTCCGCTTCTCCGGGGTGTGGCTTTAACACTCGTCCCAGCGCCCATTCAAGAGGAGGTTTCTGCTCATTTTTAATAAGCACTAGCATATTTAATTTAAATTAGGTGGGGACTTTGTCCACTTACACCGCTGTTGCAACGTATGCAAATACTCCTGTCTCCATCGCTTCCAAAAATCAGAGTGCATTCTCTGTAACATTTGCCAGCGCGTCAAACGATTTACTGAGACATTTGACATGTCTGGTTCAGGGAAATTAGCAAGAGGTTCCATAGTCAGGAAATGACCTGGAGTTAAAGGAGTAAGATCGTTAGGATCTTCACTAATTGCACAGAGAGGACGCGAGTTCAAAAGTGATTCAATCTGAGTGATAAGGGTGTAAAATTCTTCGTAGGTCATAATTTGCTCTCCTACGACGCGATAGAAATGTGTTTTAACCGACTTTACGCCTGCTTCGCTTAAGCCATTAAAGTGTGGTGAAGCCGGAGGGTTAAAATGCCATTTTATAGAAAGCTTGGTAGCAGCAGCCTTAGAAAATGCTAAAAGCTAATTATTTGCGCCTATAAAATTGGTACCCTGATCAGAGTTAACGTCAGATACTCTACCTCTGCATGCCACAAAGCGGCGAAAACTAGCAAGAAATGCCTCGGTCGACAAATCTGATGATAACTCCAGATGGAGTGCTTTTGTAGCACAACAAACAAAGAGGCAGATATATGCTTTTGATGTCTTTGCACCTCGATGCTTTCCCATTGTAATTTTGAATGGACCAGCATAATCTAGTGAAACGTGCGAAAATGCCTTAACCTGAGAAATTCTAAATGCTGGAAGATCCGCCATAAATGGAGTATAAGCTTGGGGCTTTGAGCGAAAACACTTAATGCACTTAGAAAGACAACGATAAATTGCGCTTCGAGGAGAAATTATCCAGAAATGTTGAACGATTAAATTGTGCAAAGTTTTTAGACCAGGATGAAAGTTTTCCTGATGGACTTGTTCAATAATAAGATCAGTGAACCTATGATTTTTTGGTAATAAAATCGGATGTTTAGCATCAAAAGAAAGGGAAGATTTTCTTAGCCTACCACCCACCCTAACAATGCCTGCTTCGTCTATGAATGGCGCAAGTTTTCGAATAGGTTTGGGAAGAGAGGTATTCTTCTGACAGGCAAGAATAATATCCGAAAAACATTCTTTCTGCACTTCTTTAACTATGACCTGTAAAGCTTGATAATTTTCAAAAGGTTTCAAATCTTGAGAATCATAAACTGTAGTTTTTCTCAGGACGGAAATGAATCGCAAACTATAAGCGAGAATTTTCTGGATTTTTCTCAGGGAAGAAAATTTTGAAAGTAAAACCGCAATTGGCGTAAGAGATTCGACCGAAACGTGCAAGACTAAATGTTTTTCTCCCTGAGCGGCTTCTGGAAGATTATCTAGTAAAATAAAAGACTGTTTAGGCCAAGTTTCGTGGTTGTGAAGAAGAAAATCAGGACCCTCCCACCACAGGCTGTGTTCCAGAAGTTGCAAAGGCGTAAGACCTCTAGAAACACAATCAGCTGGGTTTTCCCCAGTAGGAACGTAATTCCAAGAAGAGGGAGGTATGATTTCTTGGATGTGTGCTACTCTATTGGCTATGAATGTTTTCCAGCGATGTGGAGAAGCTGAAAGCCAAGCAAGTGCAACTTGTGAGTCCGACCATTCGTAGATCGAATCAAATACGAAACATTCAGAATATGATTCTTTAAGGAAATTAAGTAGATCCGCTAAAAGATATGCTGCACAAAGCTCTAGTCTAGGTATGGAGATGACTTTGAGAGGTGCAACTCTGGATTTTCCAGAAATCAGATTTATTTTTACTTGTCCACTGGTGGATGTAAATCGAAAATAGATTACACACCCGTACCCGATAGAACTCGCGTCACAGAAACCATGAATTTCTAGTCGAGAAAATTTCTCGGAAATCAATAATCTTGGTAACTGACATTTAGAAATTGCAGGTAGCTCGGATTTAAAATGCTCCCATGTTTCGACAATATCTTCAGAAGGAGTATCATCCCATCCCTTTTTTGAAAGCCAGAGCTGCTGCAAAACATGTTTTGCAAGAAAAACGGTTGGTGCCAGGAAACCCAGAGGATCAAAAATCCTTGCGATTTGTGAGAGCACACTACGTTTGGTGCATTTGGATTCAAATGGAGTGAATGAATAGGTAAAGACGTCCAGATTAGGATTCCACTGAAGACCAAGAACCTTTATGAAACTTTCTGTATCAAAATTGAGAGGCATTTGAGTATCGTTATTTGGAATAGCAGATAAAATTGCAGAATGGTTGCTAGCCCATTTTCCTAATTCAAAACCACCTTTTCTTAAAAGAGTAATTAATTCGGTTTGTAGATGAAGGGCTGCTTCTACTGAATCTGCGCCACTGACACAGTCATCAACATATACAGAATCTTGTAAGACTTTTGAAACTAGCGGGTGATTATCCTTTTCAAGGATGGCTAACTCCTTTAAAGTTCTAAGAGCCAGGTAGGGAGCAGATGATATTCCGAAAGTTACTCTGTTAAGAGTGTATTCTTTAATTTCATCTGCATTAGAAAAGCGCCAAAGAAATATTTGATATTTCCTATGTTCGGGTTTGACAAGGATTTGACAATACATTTGCTTTATATCGCAAACAAATACCACTGGGAAGGTTCGAAATTTCAATAAAACGTTAGACAGGTCTTGATGAAGTTTAGGCCCCGAAAAGAGGGTGTCATTTAAGCTTATGCCCTTAGTACCTTTTGCACTGGCGTCAAAAACTATTCGAAGTTTAGTAGACGTACTGTCTGGTTTTAAGACGTAATGATGAGGCAAATAGAAGGCCGACAATGACCGATAATCTGAGCAAGGAACTTCAGAAACGTATGTTTTTTGCAAATATTCTTTGATGAAATCAGAATAGGATGCATGAACTTTAGGATTTTTATAGAGACGGGACTCGAGGTATAAAAATCGCCGAAAGGCTTGTGAATAAGAATCTCCTAAGTCCGGTTCTGTATGCCTGAAAGGAAGTGGAACAACAAATTTTCCGGAATTTTCCCGATAAGTGGAATGTTTGTAGATTGCTTCACATCTGATATCATCTGGTGATAAAGAATTGTTATACATAGGTGTTTGTTCAATTTCCCAAAATTTTTGAAGTATAAACTCCATTTGGGGTTCGAGAGAAATATGACAACTAACAAGTGATGTATTTTGTAGCGAGCATTCTGTCCTGCCTTGTAATATCCACCCAAAAATGGTTTCAATTGCAACCGGTTGACCGGGTTCGCCAAAAATACGACCTGATCCTAGCATGAAGGGGACCATTTCAGCACCGAGCAGTATATCTATAGAACCAGGCTTGTAAAATTTACTATCAGCTAGCGGTAAATTATTAATATAGGACCAGTTCTGGGCGCTAATCCTAATTTTGGGTTGATCTGAACAGACCTTTGACAAAATGATCGCCTGAAAAGTAAATGTAGGGTCATTTTTACCACAAGGCTTTAAGAAACATTGCGTAATGCCATTATTTGAGGTAGAAATTAGATTGTTTAATCCCTCAATAGGAACAGGAAAATGTCGTCGTCGTAAACCTAAACGATTGACACAATTTTCTGTAATAAAATTTGCCATACTAGCAGTATCGAATAGAACACGAACCATTTGAAAATGACCCCATGCATCCCGAATTTCAACTTCGGCGGTCGACAACAAAACAGTAGTTTGTTTCATGGGAGTTGTGCAAGTATTGCATTGCAAGTTTTGAAAAGATTGGTCAAGAGTTTGTGCAGAATGCGTGTTTTCTGCAGCTGTTGGCTGTATAGCTACGTTTGGATTAGAATTTGTTTCATCTCTAACAACCGATGGGGATGAATTAACATTTTTATTAGAATTTAAATGAAGTAATGTATGATGTGGAAAGTGGCAAATTCTGCACTTTGTAGAAGAAGGACATTCACGCACAGAATGCTGCGAGCGCATACAATTAGTACACAAGTTATGCTGCCTTATAAGAGCCAGTCTTTCATAAGGAGTTTTAGCCAGAAATAGCTGACATCGATGTAACGCATGAGTAGCAGGACATACTATACATTTTAAACTAGAATTAGCGTTAACTGTGTTTAAGTAAGCTGAAGGTATGTGTGCCTTTTTAGAGTTTAGAGAGGGCTGAAAAGCTGTATTATTTAAGGAGTCAAAAGATTTGGATTTACTGTTCGAAGCTGGCATCATACATTGGACAGATTCTAAGGCCTTGCAAAGATTATATAAAAATTCTGAAAGAATTGTATAGGTAGGCATTTCTATAGTGCTGTGTTCAAGCTCAAAATCTGTTCTTGTTTTTGAGTCTAACTTTTGCAACAAAATATTAAAAATTAAAAAATCCCACGAATCTGTATCAAATTCTAAAACTTTTAAAGCTGCAAGGTTTTCTGAAAATATGTCCAATAAATGCCGAAGATCTTTGGGCGAAGGTTTTTGTAAATGTTGAGCAGTGTATATTTCATTAAAATAAGTTGTGGCCAAAAATCGTTTATTTTGATATCTGCCAACCAAGGTGTCGTATGCAATTTGATAATTATTTTCCGTCATTGGAATGGCTTTAATTAAACTGAAGGGATCATTTTTCAGTGACGTCATCAGATAATGAAATTTCTCAACTTTTGATAAAGTAGAATTATTATGAATTATGCTATTAAATAAATCAAAAAATGATGGCCATAATTTTAGGTTACCGTCAAAGGTAGGCACACTAATTTTTGGAAGCTTTGCCCCAGAAGTAGATGGAGCAATAACAGGGTTGTTAATATCTTTAAGAGATATTTCTAGTTTCTTGCCTTTTATACCATATAAATATTTATCAGCTGAAGCTCTGTCTTTGTCTTGAGTATCAAATTATTTGGTTATGAAATTCTTGAAATTCTTCATAAATACCTTCCGCAAAATCAGCTCTAGCCAAGAAATTTTGTTTATAAAACTCATCAGCTGTTGAATTCATACCATATTCATATATTTCTCGCAATCGAGTTAGAGGCACTTTACGTTTAAACATAAATTTACTAATCTTTTCTTTATCAGTTGCCATTTTTAGTTATGTTTATGTGCACTTGAGATGAAAATCTCAGTAAAATTCACTATAAAACAGCTTACGGTAAAATTCAATGAATTAATCTTACAAAAAATTTTTATTTATTTTGTATCTATTTTTAGGATAGGTAAGTAAATAATATCTCGATTTTATTTTTCAATATGCACACAGAATTACACCTCAATACTAAATAGCAGGTACGTATCAAGAGCTCAGTGTGTAAATAGATAAATATAAAACACAATTGTATTTTATTTTCAAAATAAGTAACAGTGTAAACAAACAAATAACCTGTAAATCACCAATATTCGTAATGTAATAAACTTAATTCGCCTAAACCTCCATCAGTCTGGGTACTGAATCGAGTGGTCGCGTGTTAAGCAAATATGCTCCTTAAAGGTAATCACTGTGATTGTGGTGTCGGAATGTCGCAATTAGGTTAGTTTTGAACTAAGTACTA
The DNA here is from genome assembly GCA_963680705.1 of Rhagium mordax. Taxonomy (NCBI): domain Eukaryota; kingdom Metazoa; phylum Arthropoda; class Insecta; order Coleoptera; family Cerambycidae; genus Rhagium; species Rhagium mordax. The sequence goes on from OY796659.1 coordinate 27,999,057, forward strand.
AAAGAGACGCAAATACGATTGTTTATCGTTGAACAGAGAAAGTACGTTAACTTGATAAGTCGTAATTGAAAGAAATGATTCAAAAGATATCGTTTCAGAAAAGAGACAAAGCGATCCGTAAAACCGCTTGATAAAATTAAAATTAAAATGCACGAACTTAAACTTTTAAGAAATATTTTAAACTGGTGCCCATCCGCGCTCGATAGGGACAAAATGTTATTGTAAACACCTTTTTTCTCGAAGGACCGTATGTTTGTAAATTTCCAATTTACCCAATATTGAATTTATAATTAATAAATGATAATATGAGAAAACGCACATTAACGGACACTCACCTTTTGCCGTTCCTGGGCCTCGTCGGAGAGCGCTCTCGTCTTCTCGGGCTGTGGATTTTGTTTCTTGTATAACACTCACAATGACACACAAATTAAATACAAATTGAAAATAAATTAAAGTTTTCTGAGGCTTCCGATAAATCGAACCGTTCGGCTGTCACGATATCTTCGGAATGTGTTCTGATCATTTTTTTTTCTCCGTTTTTTGTGGTGTACCGCGTACATTGAAAAAGGAATTTAATAAAAAGCAAAAGGAAACCCGCAAATCACACGGTACAACCCAACAAAAATAAATAAATGAATTAATTATACTAATTATTGTTTATAGAAAAATAAACTGAAATTGACTCCAGTTTCCGACACCTATAGATTATATAATTTGTCTCAGAACCTGCCACACTCTGTATAAAGCTTTATGAGTTCCAAGAGAATAATAGTATATTCTGTAATTAGTTTGGAATGAAGCATATTCAGCGCGAGCGGAAGTTTGTCATCCGAGCGAAGCGATGAGGACGGTCCGCGAGCGCAGAATATGCCATTCCAAACGAATTACAGACTTTTTCTATGCCTATAATTTAATTAATAATTAATCTACTTACATTTAACTTGTCTTGTGCAACGGCCCTTTAAGGTTAACTGTCAATAGAAACGGCAACTGTCAGCAGAAACGCAAACAGTATTACAAATTGCACTAATACTAGATGGCGCAACCTATGCTTATTATACATTCTAGGCATGTAATAAATATTACTACGTCGCCGCGTTATTTTCTCATATCTACTGCGCAGTCATGTTTTTTTCTCATACCTAACGCGCCGTCATATATTTTCTATCGCGCACGTTTTTTTTCCAGTGCGGTAATTTTCTACTTAGCCGTTTGGCTCAGGCTCGAATACACAATTACACTCGTAAACTAGTTACTCTGTAGCTAAACATGTAAGACGTCTTCGTACCAACCCATACGTCGACGGTTCAAATCTCGCTGCACTCAACAACTTTCTTTTTTTTTTCAATATTTAAAAATACTAACAATGCAATTTTCGGGGCTCGCAAAAAGTAAGGTTAAAAAGGAGGGTTCGTATCTTACTATGGGGCTGTTATGCAACCCGCAATACATATTCTGGGGGCCCATTCTAGAGGGTGCGCAGCGGAACCCTACGGAGGCCGGGAGCCCCATTTTGGGGGCGCAGCGGAGCCCTGTCTCAAGTATCGCCATACCTACTTGTGACTTTTCTTACTACGAAAAACAGATCATACAAAACACTACTGTGTCTCTTCAGAATTTAAACAAGTACGTTTGTAGGGAGTGCACAACTTCAAGCAAGGTACAGTTGCTTTTCTGCAACTGCAGTTTTTAGTATTATACAGTCCCTTACAGTGACAAATAATGATTTCAAGGCACGTCTTAGGGATAGGGTCTATGCTCATGAATCTTGGAACTAGTTTCTCCCCGGCAATGGTCCAGCCGCAATCTTCAAGCAACGGAAGTGATGGTTTTGGGAGGTGAACATTCTTTCAAATACATACCTGCCAATTTAGATATTGTTTAAAGAACGTTTTAATGGTCCGATATTGTTCTATTTTCTCGTGTTTCAGGTCTACTCACTTGGTAGTGACATCTCTTAATGTGGAGCTGAAGTGCATCCGTTGTAGATGGGAGGAACTCTTTTGGAGCGCCAAACAAAACAACGTGAGCATCATCTGCACAACTGACGCCGGGATCAACCTGTATGGAAAATAAAAATGTCTGGATAGCTTATTAAAGAGCAATAAACTCAAGAAACGTTAATGCACCTTATACAACTTGACGACGAAAGCCGTTCCTGAGTACGTCCTGACCGAGTGGCCATCACCCAAGTCCTCCCAAAAGATCGCAGTTTTTACCACAGAATGCCTTCCAGGCGCCGACCTTCATTATAGATGCAAGTTTGGACGTCGATTCACAACAAGCCAAAAGCTTTGTAACTTGCTCCAATGAAAGTGTTTTGCAGATCTCGTACACTGGAATGTATGTTTTATCCCTATAGCAGTTCACTCATAACCCACAGTTGGGAACACCTCATTTTGCCAAAATGGTGTGCAAGAAGAAGTACAAAATCAGTGTCCCTGGTCATCATAACAACATTGGCAGTAGTGCTGTGTATAGCAAAGTGTTCCCAACTGTGGGTTATAAGTGAAACTGCTAGGGATAAAACATATATTCCAGTGCACGAGATCTGCAAAACGCTTTCATTGGAGCAAGTTGCAAATCTCTTGGCTTTCCATGCAGTCAGGACGTACTCAGGAACGTTGAGGTTTTCGTCGTCAAGTTGTATAAGGTGCGTAAACGTTTCTTGAGTTTATTGCTCTTCACTAAGCTATTCATACTCTTTTATTTTTCATACAGGTTGATCCTGGAGTCAGTTGTACAGATGATGCTCGCGCTGTTTTGTTTGGAGCTGCAAAAAAGTCCGAGTTCCTCCCACCAACATCGGACGCACTACAGCTCCACTTTAAGAGATGTCACTACCAAGTGAGTAGACCTGAAACACGAAAAAATAGAACAATATTAGACCATTAAAACGTTCTTTAAACAATATCTAAATTGGCAGGTATGTGTTTGGGAGAATGCTCATCTCCCAAAACCATCACTTCCGTTGCTTGAAGATTGCGGCTGAACCATTGCCGAGGAGGAACTAGTTCTAAGATTCATGAGCTTAGATCCTATCCCTAAGACGTACTCTGAAATCATTCCTTGTCACTAGGGACTGTGTAATACTAAAAACTGCAGTTGCAGAAAACGGCAAATGTACCATGCTTGAAGTTGTGCACCCCCTGCAAACGTATTTGTTTAAATTCTGGGAGAGACACAGTAGTGTTTCGTACGATCTGTTTTTCGTAGTGGGAAAACTCACAAGTTTATTTTTTATTGTATTTGAATTAAATTTTAGTCCTAAGTGGTTTTTGAGTATATTTTTAAAATCCTCATGGTGCAAAACATATGTCACGACATGTCACACTCTTTTTTACGCTATAACGACCAAAATGAGAGTATTGGCGGCGCCAACTTGTTAAAAACTTCACAAAAGTAATTTTACACAATATTTTTGAATTTGTCATGCTCAAAAACATATAATTAGACATTTTAGACGTGTTCCTAAGTTGTATGGGTGCTTCATAGTGCCGATTTCAGGTTTTGGCGCTATTTTGGCCGCCATCTTGGATATCTCACTTCCGGATGAGATTTCGCTTTGGCAACCGGCATTTTCGGTTTCAGCGGGGTCGAAATAGTGGGAAAATACCATTTGCTCAAAAGAAATATGAAATGCTTCTAAAATTTCAGTTTACTGAAAATTTGATTAGACAAATAGCAAATTGTACGTACTTCCTGAAGAAAGCGTTAATAGAAATATCAAAAGAACACAGTGTATATAGGTATCAGCTGAGAATTATGTTTTGATTGGAGACCATCCCGAGGATGGCGGGATTTCAGGAACGTCGCAAAACTTTATATTTATATTTGTTATATATTTTCTTAAATTGCCATGAATTTTTTTTTATTTAAAATTTAAATAGGTACATGACAATATACATACAAGACAATCTGAAGTACCCTTACGGCAAATTTCCACTTTAGATTTTTCCAGAGAAATAACAATTTTGAACTAAATTTTAAATAAGCAATACTCATTTAAATTGCCAAATAAACGTGCACTGTACAATTTTTTAAGTAAATTTACTTCAAATATACACAATCGTGATCAAGAGTTGATTTTCTTCGTCAATTTAGGAGTTTTAATTTCTTACAAGACAAATTAAAAAATAGGCATTGTAGCAGCTAATTGTTATTATTGTTTTCATATGTTTCTAATTTTTTATTACCTAACTAAGAAGAATAATAAATAAACTAATATCAAGAATTACAATTATTCACTATTAATAAAAATATAAATAAAAAGGAAAATATAAATTCCCACACAGAACACAGCTAAATATTGAATTATGGTCAATGTTTTTTCTATCTGAAGCAAGATCTGAAACTAGTTTATCAATTTTGACATTATATTTTTGACAAGTTACATAGGGCAATTCAAGAAATAGTACAGCGGATTAGCTAACCTATTGTGCACTTTTTGATAAAAGCACCAAATTTGGCACAGAGGTAGACCGATGTAATATGAACAATTTTGGATGTGGAGCCATCGGCCAACTGCCCCAATAATAAATGAAGTACCTGTTAATAGTTCCATGGAGCGATAGAGATCTGAAGGTTTACGATCACCCAAATCGGTATTAGAAATAAGTTCTTCAATTGTTTTTCTTCGCTGATTGAATGACGTTGAATAAGAACATTTTTTAGTTGAGTGTAATTTTGATTATGTGTATCTTTAATTTTGTCCCAAACAGTCAAAATTACTTCCTGAGGTAATGCTGATATAATGTATTTATATTTTGTAGAATCACGCGTAATATTTTTGAAATTAAATTGACTTTCGGCTTGCAAAAACCAAGCTTCGGGGCACTGAGACCAAAACTGTGGTAATTTAACTGATGTAGATGCTTGTTCATTATCGACTGATCCTTTTTTAGATGTGTCGGTCATTTTAAATCTATAAAATAATATGAAAATTACTATGCTAGAGGGTTCTTACAATAATTTCAAAAGGTAAATTGTTAAATTATTTTAAAGTACCTACGGTATTGATTCTTCTCTGATTCGTAAATTGTTTGTAATTGAATTTCTTTTATGCGGCAGTTTAGCTAGGATATTTCAACATATTGTGCACTTTTTGATAGAAGCACCAAATTTGGCACAGAGGTAGACCGATGTAATATGAACAATTTTGGATGTGGAGCCATCGGCCAACTGCCCCCTGGCGGCCGTGGCGGCCATTTTCCAAAATGGCTGCCAGTGGACACCCGAAAGACAACAGAGGTTAGATAAAATTTGCTTCTGAAGGTTTTAGTGAATGTTTATTGAATGTTTTGAATGAGAGATAGTTTGTAAGTTATATACAGGGTGAGCCAATAGTGCGTATTTCTTCTGTATCTCCTGTCTCGTTAGAGATAGAGGCATGGTTCAAAATTTTAATTTAATTGTGAGAAAAAGTACATTTTTTAAAATTATTATCAATTATACAGGGAGATCCGTTAAAGTGGTAGATGAAAGAATATATGTTTTTTAAATGGAATGACCCAATTTTTTTAATTATGTTTGAACCACTATGATGGCGTATTCAGCGGTAAAATATTTTTAAAATTTGTTGGATGGTTAATGAAATAAAAAATATTTTTATGGAAAACTGACGTTTGCAGGTATCATTTTGAAAATTTATTTTGGACTTATTTTTGGAGAGTAATTTTTTTCTTTGACATGGTAGTAGTGTATGCCATACTTTAACTATTAGCTGATGTAGAAAATATTTATTTCATACAATGTGTTCATAAGAAAACTGCTAACTTATAAATATTCAAACTGCCAAAACTCAACTTTTTCAAACGGAACCCTATATATTTTTGTAAAAAATTGTGTAATTTTTATTTCTCTGCAACTTTGATATGATATGTCCCATACCTAAAATTAATAATTTTCTAGATGTAGTTGTTTATGTGTGTGTTTTATTCAGAAAAGTCAACGTACCTTTGAAATTATCTCATAGAAACAAAGACATTTAATTTCAGTTACTTTGAATTTTGTTGCAAACCTCCTAGTTTTCACTAAAAAATGAATTTTACAAAACATGAATTAATTATTGTTTAGATGTTATTTGTGGCATTTCATAAATTATTTCTTTCCTTTTCTTTTTTGGGATTTATTACCACATTCCTTGATTCCTATCCAAAAAATTCGATTTATCTAAAAAATATTCAAATTAACCAGTTTAAAACTGGGAAATAACCTCTACGCCTTTGACGTAATGTCAGAGGATCAGTTAGAGGGTGTTTTTTGACAACTAATAGGAATTAAATTAATACAAAAAACTGCGCTGACGTTTCGGAAACTATATCCGTTTCCTTTTTCAAAGTTTAGGTTTTAGATTTTTATGTAACGTGTAGAATAACACGGCATAAAATAAAAATTGTTTATATCATTTCCATAGATACTTACCATAGAAATGTTGAAAAATATACTAAATAATATTAATTTTATTGAGTTCTTCTCTCAACATTGGTAACCAAGTTGAACAAAATTCTACCGAACAATTTGATACGCATTTATCTTCATTGAGTAAAATTTTATCCTGTGATCGTTTTCCCAAGCATGTTCACAAATTTTAGATTTTTCAATATCACCTTTTCTAATATAACTTTTGTACTCGCCTAATCGTACATTAAGTGGTCTAGATGATTCACCCACATAATGTTTATTACACTCGCACGGGATACTGTATATACAATTTTTTGAATTTTGTTCAGGATTTAATGGTTTCGTTTTTGTCAATATGGATCTTAAAGTATTATTTGTTTGAAAAATTGTTCTAACGCCAAATTTTTTACCGACACGACGTAATTTCTCAGATAAACCTTTTATATATGGAATTAATGTCGAATAATGATATTCTGGTTTTGGTTGCACCGGATTGTTAACTCTATTTTCAATGTTCATGAAAGTCTTATCAACAAATTCTTTCGGGTATTCATTATTAATTAAAATTTTCCTGACAAATTGCCTTTCATGTTTGAATATTTCATCATTAGAAGAAATTATCTTTGCCCTATCATACAAACATTTTATAACACCTCTTTTAACTTCCAAAGACTGGTTTGAGTTAAAATTTAAATATCTGTTAGTGTGAGTCATTTTTCGGTAAACCCTAGTTTGAAAATTATTATTATTGACTTTTTTAATTAAAACATATAAAAATGGCAATTCATTATTATTTTCTACTTCTAGAGTGAATTTGATAGATGGTTCTTTATTATTAATATTTTCCAAAAAATTGTTTAATTAATCTATTCCATGAGGCCAAGTTGCAAAGATATCGTCAACATATCTCCACCAAGTTACCGGTTTATGAATATTGACCGGATTATGAATGTTGAGAGAAGAACTCAATAAAATTAATATTATTTAGTATATTTTTCAACATTTCTATGGTAAGTATCTATGGAAATGATATAAACAATTTTTATTTTATGCCGTGTTATTCTACACGTTACATAAAAATCTAAAACCTAAACTTTGAAAAAGGAAACGAATATAGTTTCCGAAACGTCAGCGCAGTATTTTTGTATTAATTTAATTCCTATTAGTTGTCAAAAAACACCCTCTAACTGATCCTCTGACATTACGTCAAAGGCGTAGAGGTTATTTCCCAGTTTTAAACTGGTTAATTTGAATATTTTTTAGATAAATCGAATTTTTTGGATAGGAATCAAGGAATGTGATAATAAATCCCAAAAAAGAAAAGGAAAGAAATAATGAATTAATTGATATGATGTATACCCTTGGTGAAAGTGACAGAAATTGATTTTCGGCCTCCAGAACTTACACTCAAAAGTATTCTCACAGAACCCATCCACAAGTAGCATCTTCCAAAAGTTTAAAAACAGATTTGAAGAAACAGGTGACATTTCTTATAAAAAAGTCAATCGTAGAAAAAAGACTACAAATAAAGATAACGACTTTTTTTATAGGAAATGTCACCTGTTTCTACAAATCTGTTTTTTTAACTTTTGGAAGACGCTTCTTGTGGATGGGTTCTGTGAGAATACTTTTGAGCGTAAATTCTGGAGGTCAAAAAACAATTTATGTCACTTTCACCAAGGGTATACATCATATCAATTAAATTCCTGCTTCGTAAAATTCATTTTTTAGTGAAAACTAGGAGGTTTGCAACAAAATTGAAAGTAACTGAAATTAAATGTCTTTGGTTCTATCAAATAATTTCAAAGGTACGCTGACTTTTCTGAATAAAACATACCTATTTACACATAAACAACTACATCTAGAAAATTATTCATTTTAGGTATGGGACATATCATATCAAAGTTGCAGAGAAATAAAAATTACAAAATTTTTACAAAAATATATAGGGTGTTCCATTTGAAAAAGTTGAGTTTTGGCAGTTTGAATATTTATAAGTTAGCAGTGCGCTTATGAACTACCATGTCAAACAAAAAAAATTCTTCTCCAAAAATAAGTCCAAAATCAATTTTCAAAATGATACCTGCAAACGTCAGTTTTCCATAAAAATATATTTTATTTCATTAACCATCCAACAAATTTTAAAAATATTTTACCGCTGAATAGGCCATCATAGTGGTATTCAAACATAATTAAAAAAATTGGGTCATTCCATTTAAAAAATATATATTCTTTCATCTACCAATTTAACGGATCGTCCTGTATAATTGATAATAATTTTAAAATATGTACTTTTTCTCACAATTTAATTAAAATTTTGAACCATGCCTCTATCTCTAACGAGACAGGAGATACAGAAGAAATACGCACTATTGGCTCACCCTGTATATAGTAGTAGTAGTAGTAATTACATTTTGGCTTTGATTTTGATAAAAATCATTAGCTCAGCGCCACACCCTGTATATAACTTACAAACTATCTCTCATTCAAAACATTCAATAAACATTCACTAAAACCTTCAGAAGCAAATTTTATCTAACTTCTGTTGTCTTTCGGGTGTCCACTGGCAGCCATTTTGGAAAATGGCCGCCACGGCCGCCAGGGGGCAGTTGGCCGATGGCTCCACATCCAAAATTGTTCATATTACATCGGTCTACCTCTGTGCCAAATTTGGTGCTTCTATCAAAAAGTGCACAATATGTTGAAATATCCTAGCTAAACTGCCGCATAAAAGAAATTCAATTACAAACAATTTACGAATCAGAGAAGAATCAATACCGTAGGTACTTTAAAATAATTTAACAATTTACCTTTTGAAATTATTGTAAGAACCCTCTAGCATAGTAATTTTCATATTATTTTATAGATTTAAAATGACCGACACATCTAAAAAAGGATCAGTCGATAATGAACAAGCATCTACATCAGTTAAATTACCACAGTTTTGGTCTCAGTGCCCCGAAGCTTGGTTTTTGCAAGCCGAAAGTCAATTTAATTTCAAAAATATTACGCGTGATTCTACAAAATATAAATACATTATATCAGCATTACCTCAGGAAGTAATTTTGACTGTTTGGGACAAAATTAAAGATACACATAATCAAAATTACACTCAACTAAAAAATGTTCTTATTCAACGTCATTCAATCAGCGAAGAAAAACAATTGAAGAACTTATTTCTAATACCGATTTGGGTGATCGTAAACCTTCAGATCTCTATCGCTCCATGGAACTATTAACAGGTACTTCATTTATTATTGATTCTGATTTGTTAAAACAACTATGGATGAAGAAGTTGCCAAAGGTTATTAATGTTGCTTTGGTTGCTTCAGGAAAAACAAATATTCAAGATTTGACTGAAATAGCTGATAAAATATGGGAGGTCTCACAGCCTGAAAATGTAAGTTTAGTTAAAAAAAACTCTAATGATATTGTTTCTTCGGAATTCTTAAAAACTTTTTTTCCCTTCTTGTAAATATAACGAACTTCATAATGAAGTTTCAGAATTAAAAAAGATTGTTACTCAAGGACACTCAAGTAGATCTAGATTTCCTGAATGTTCACACTGCAAATGTCGTTCAAGAAGTTCTAGTATAAATTACAGAGGGAGATTAATGATGAATTTTCAGAAAAAGGTAATTATTGCTGGTACCATTTTAAATATGGCAATAGAGCAAGCAAATGTCGATCACCTTGCAATTTTAATACAAAATCTGATGATAAATATAAAAAAAACTAACGACTTCCGTTGTTTTAGCGGCAAACAACGGAAATATTTTATCTAGCCGCCTCTTTATTACAGATAAAAATAATAATTTGAGGTTTCTAATAATTGATACAGGTGCTGATGTTTCTATTATTCCTAATTCAATTTTCAAAGTTTTTAAAGCAGACACCAATCTATCTCTTACTGCAGTAAATGGATTCAATTTAAAACCTTGGGTACTAAATTGTTAAAAGTAGATTTAGGGTTACGACGTGTTTTTAAGTATCCATTCATTTTAGCACAAGTTAGTCGACCTATTATAGGTGCTGATTTCTTATTGAAGTTTGGTTTAATAGTAGATCTTAAAAATAAAAGATTAATAGATGAACACACCTCTCTGGCTGTAAAGCATCAATAATTAAATCAAATACTGTTTCTCCAAAAATTTTTACGGTTGAGAATAAGTTTACACAACTTTTAAAACAGTTTTTATCACTTACTAGCCATCAGGATTATGCACTACCGGTTAAACACAACACAACATCATATTATCACAAAAGGACCACTACCTTATAACAAACCACGACGATTAGATCATACCAAACAAAAATTAGCTAAAATTGAATTTGATTATATGATCCAATTAGGAATTTGTCGTCCTTCTTCTTCAAATGTAACTTCACCACTGCACATGGTTCCCATGAAGGATAGTTATGAATGGAGACCATGTGGGGATTATAGAAAGGTAAACAATATTACAGTGCCAGGATTACAATTTACACCTTCAAAACTACGATTTTTTCAAAAATAGATTTAGTAAAAGCATACCATCAAATTGCAGTTGCCGAAGACGATATACATAAAACGGCAATCACTACTCCATTCGGATTGTTTGAATTTACAAGGATGCCTTTTGGGCTTAGAAATGCAGCAGAAACCTTTCAAATATTCATGAATGAAGTAGTGTTTGGTTAAGATTTTATTTTCTTTTATATCGACGACATTTAAATAGCTAGCGGAGACGAGAATGAACACGAGCAACATTTAAAAATTCTATTTAAACGTTTGGATCAATTTGGTTTGACAATTAAACCTTCAAAATGTGAATTTGGTGTTGAATCTCTAAACTTTCTGAGTTCTGAAATTTCGAAAGATGGCATTTTACCTTCTAAAAATAGAATTAAAATTATTACAGAGTTTCCTAAACCGATATCAATCAAGCAATTACAACTATTCATTGGTATGATAAGTTACTATCATCGTTTCGTTCCGCATTTAGCTAAATTTTTAAAACCACTATATACTTTGCAAACTTCTTTACTTGATAAAAAGAAAACATATTATCGTAGTTTTGATTGGACAGAAGAATGTGATGAAGCATTTGAAGTTGTTAAAACTTTGTTGTCATCAGCTACACTATTAGTACATCCACAAGACAACACTTCATTAAGTTTAACAGTAGATGCAACAAATTCATATCTTGGTGCAGTATTGGCACAATTTAATAAAATCAAATCCAGATGGGAACCATTGGCTTTTTATTTAAAAAAGTTAACTGAAACAGAAAGTAGGTATTCTGTTTTTGACAGGGAACTACTTTCGATTTACTTATGAATTAAAAATTTCCATTATTTTCTCGAGGGTAGATTTCTTTCTATTTTTACCAATCATAAACCTTTAACTACAGCATTATTTACTAAAACTGAAAGAAGTCCTAGACAGACCCGTCATTTAGAGTACATTTCACAATTTTCATCAGATATTAGACATATTAAAGGAAAATCAAATGTAGTGGCTGACACCTTGTCACGTTTAAATGACTGAAGTTTTTCCAGTAGCTAGTGAATCAATCATATTAGACATAAAAAGTTTTGCTAAAAAACAACAATCTGATTTAGAAATAATAAATTTTGTACAAAATAACAAAAAATTTATTTAAAAAAATAGAGATTCTTTAGTCTGGTGTGAAATCAGTAATGACAAGATTAGACCGTTTGTTCCAGATGAATACCGTCATTTAATTTTTAATAAATTCACAACATATCCCATCCTGGTATTAGAGCAACTCGGAAGTTAATTCCATCTCACTATTTTTGGCCACACATGAATACTAATATTAAACATTGGACAAAAATGTGTAGTAGCTGGCAAAAATCTAAAATAAATCGTCATACAAAATCAAAAATAAATACATTTTAGATTCCAAATTGTAGATTCGAACATATTCATGTGGATTTGGTTGGTCCTTTACCTTCATCTAACTTATATATTAATTATTATTGATCGTTATACAAGATGGCCAGAAGCCTATCCTTTGAAAAGCATATCAGCATCTATAGTCGCAAAAACTTTATTTCAAGAATACATATCTAGATTTGGTGTACCGCTTAAAATAACAACGGATCAAGGAACACAGTTTGAATAAAAAAATTTCATTGAACTTACAAAATTTCTGGGTTCTCATAAAATACATACAAACACTTATCATCCCCAAAGCAATGGAATGATTGAGCGAGTTATGTGTGGCCTCCCTATATAAGACATATAAAACAGTGATGCTTTTATCTATTCAGAGAAGAAGAACCAGGACCATCCACACAAAGAAGAACTACTGTAGACACAGAAGAAACAATATCTGCAGAAGAAACCGAAGTCAACCCGGAAGAAGGAGACACAGTACACACAAGTCACGAAGGACCACTACAAGACATGCCAACTTCAGAAAAGTCACTAAACTCTTTTGACCACCAAATAAAAATAGATTTTGTTTTACACTCGCCCGCAAAACCGGCATCTAGACAAATATTTCCATAAAAAAAACGACTTTATGCTCAAATCTCAACAAGTCGCTTAGAAAATGATATCATTGATTTATTTAAAAATTATTTAGACCCAAAATTTACTTCTGCTATTCATTTTAGTAACCTGTTATATGTACCGCAAATCTGCGAAATCCTGAGAAAAACATTTAAAAATTCCGCATTTGAAATTGTTCACGTTGACACTTTCCAAGCGCAAGGACAAAAATTCCTGACAATAATTGACACCTTTTCCAAATATGCTCAGGCTTATCCCCTTGTAGCAATGTTAGGTACTGAAATCGTTAAAGCATTTTTAATTTTTATGACACACCATGGCCTACCATCATTAGTGATTATGGACAATGGAACTGAACTAAAACATTCCGTAGTTCAAGAATTTTTTAAAACCCACCAAATTCAAACTCATTACATAACAGTTAATAACCCGCAATCTAATGGTCCAATCGAAAGATTCCATTCCACGATTATTGAACACCTGCGAGTAATAAGAAATAAAAATAAAGATAAAATCGATATTTTAAATCAAATGCCATATTATGCAATATTAGGTTATAACAACTCTGCACATTCGGTTACAAAACAAAAACCGATTGACATTATAAACGGTCACCTTTAAACACTAAGGACCCATTCGACATTGACATTAACCAAAAACTAATAAATAACTATATCCAAGAACATCGCGAAACAACGAAAGAAATTTATAAAACATTAAACGAACAATTAGCTCAACAAAAAGACCATACCATCGAAAGTCATAACAATAGACAAGAACGACACGACCCCCTGACTTACGAACCGAACTCAGATGTATACAGAAAGATTACCACTAAAACCCGTAATAAATTAAACCCAAGATTTACCAAAGAGAAAGTTGTTCGAAATAAAAATATAAAAGTAAAAACCACTTATAATACTCTACATAAACAAAATATAAAAAGACCCAAGCCTAAAAAAGGAAAATTGTTGCAGGAAACACCTGATCCTGGCAATGCCGGCGGTTATGCTTCAAGAAGTAACGATAACCAACCTCAACAAGAACCCGGGAGTCCTTCCCTATAAATTGGGCGCAGCTAAAATTAAATTTAAAACACATACTTTTATCCACTACTATGATCTAGATCCCATTAGAAACGAAATTAAGATACTTAAAGAACAATATGCAAATGTCACACTTGCCATAAAAGACGGCTTAAGTCATCCCCTTATTACTTTGAATTAGACAATTTCAATAGAGCCCTAAATTATCAATTAAATTCAGCTGAACAAAAATTCAATTCATTAAATCCCACTGGCAGAGTTAAGCGTGGTCTTATTAACGGATTAGGCACTATAATAAAAAGTATTTCAGGTAACTTGGATGCAAACGATGCTGCTCACTATGATCAAGCTATCTCTGATTTAGAAAACAATCAAAAAGAAATTGTTCAAAAATTAAACAGGGAAATCTCTCTCACCACCGAAATTATTGATAATTTCAATAGAACAGTCACATTAATTAAAAAAAACCAAGAAGTAATAACCTCTGGGCTGAATAAAATTCGTACTGAATTAAATAAATTTATTTCTCAGTTTAACGATTACTTAGAAACTAGAAATGTCCTAGATCAACTTAGTTTAATATTAAACATAATTTTGCAATTATTAAGTGACATTACCTTTGCTAGGCTAGGTACACTTCATAATAGTCTAATAAAAGTGCGAGCTTGAATCTATCTTACAAACCATTCTAAAATATTATTCTGTTGATCAATTAATTTTTTCGCATATCTCTAATAATACTCATCGATATTACGATTTATTAGAAGTTGAAGCTTATTATTCAGGAACAAAAATTGTTTTCGTAATTCATTTTCCTATAGTCCACCCAGAAACATTCTCTTATTATCACCTGTACTCAATTCCTACCCATAACCTTACTACAATTATTCCAAAAGATACCTATCTGGTAATGAACGAAAATTTCTACCAATATACATCGGTGGCTTGTATTGAGTTGCACCCCAACTATTACTGCCCTGATAACAACCCGATGTATGGAATGAAAAATGAAGATTGTATTTTCCAATTACTACAGCTGGAATCCACCTACGAAAGCTGCCAACAAATACCTGTACAACTCACACGAAATGTGATACAAGAAATAGATGAATCACATTACATTGCCATATTCCCGAATCAGACGAAAATCCGAACAATTTGCGGACGTACCGACTTCACGACATTAGAAGGAAATTACCTAATTAATCTTCCCCTTGGATGCCAATTCGAAACCAATGACTACAATTATATCAACGAAAAACTTATAACCAACGGTCAGCCGATGCTTCTACCAGAAATCAATATTCCACATAGGACAGCGATGACCACCCTATCAAAAATAACCATACAAGATATCCAACTGGATAAAATTCACGAACTTCAAAGAGAACAACGAAGACTTGGACCACTCGAAATTCTATATAGCGAAAAATCAGGGAGAAATTATTGGATAATTCCAGTCTATATTATCCTTATTTCCATTGGGCTCCACTTCACCTATAAGTTCATCCAACGAAGAAGAGTAGGAAACCCGCAACCCGCTACAAATGAAGAACCCCAGACGAGCAGTCAGGCATTTTTCACCCCATGAAATATGCCTCAATTTAAGGATGGAGGAGTTATGTGTGGCCTCCCTATATAAGACATATAAAACAGTGATGCTTTTATCTATTCTTTGTAAAATGCTTATATTGCATAAATGCCTTGTTCATCCAGTTTGTTAGAAATAATCTCAGTTCTGATGTAACATTCATGATAGTCGCTTGCATTAAATTTTAAAATATAAAATTCCACTTTGGAAAATCTGTTTTTTAAAAACGGTAATTCGGCTCTGAGGTATTTAAGTAGCGTCTACACAGGGGTAATACAAAAATTGGAGTGATGAATTACCAATTATTTTACTAGGTTTTCGTGCTTCTATCAAAGAAGACTTGAAATGTTCTTCAGCAGAGCTGGTTCACGGTCAGTCTCTTCGTATTCCAGGAAAATTTTTCATCTCAAATTGCAAAAACATGGATCCTACAGATTTCTTTACGAAATTGACAAAACATTTTAAAGTAGTTCAACCTGTATCACCAAGAGTTAACATTAATCAAAAAATTTTTGTACATAAAGATTTACAAGAATGTGAATGTTTTTATACGTATTCCTAAAAAGACTTCCTGTTTACAGTCACCTTATGAAGGACCTTTCAAGGTATTACGTCGCACACAAAAAACATTTTGTTTTAAAAAACAATTCTGAATTCGCTATTTCTATAGACAGAATTAAACCAGCTTATGTGGATGTTCCATGCTCTTCTGATTTTAAAAATGTTAAAAAAGTTACATTCTCTATTAACGCTATTGCTGGAGGGGGAGTTATGTAGCAGCTAATTGTTATTATTGTTTTCATATGTTTCTAATTTTTGAGTAACTAAGAAGAATAATAAATAGACTAATATCAAGAATTATAATTATTTACTATCAATAAAAATATTAATAAAAAGGAATATATAAATTCCCATACTTAACAGCATGTTCTTATGAAACTTGCTACAAGAGTATTTAGCATTTAGCAACATCAGTAATGTTTAGGATGTAAATGTACGCTTACGCTTTTACCCGTAATGTTATCACATTTTGTATTTAATAAATCCTAAATTTTCTCAATTGTGGCGGAAAAGAGTATACTTGTCATTAGCCTTAGGACTTGATCGTTTTTAGGAAAATCGTATTTTAATAATCATCCGCATAATTAATGCATTATGAGAAATACCGATACTAACAAGAAGTATTGACAATTAAATAATAATAATAATAATAGTATCGCGCCTTCTCTCAGCAACATCAGAGAGATCAAGTATCCTTCCTGCGCAGAACAGGTTTTGTAAGGGCACCTCGTCAGCGTGAGGAAGTACCTGCCGCACTTCCACCGCGTCAAATACCAGCAGACGAGGAACATCCTCCTGAGTACACCGATATCGCTTTAAGGACGAGGGTTAACCTTAACACCAGGGTTAACCCAAAGCCACAAGACCTGGCAAGTATGGACTCGTTGATCAATGAGGAACTTCCAGAAGATGCCAACATATGGCAGATCAACAGTGCCGTTTACGCCGCCGCTAAGGAACTCGTCCCACTGCCGCGCCTGGCAAACGCGGAAGACCGGATCAAGAAGACTAAGCGGCGCGTAAATAAAATCGAGGCAAAAATTTGATCGGCGAGACAACACGCTGCTCGAATCCAGAGTGTGGTGGAATGCATAATTGCAGGCAGGGCGTATTCGCTATGTGCGCGATGTCAGCGTCGCGTAGCGGTCACAACTTTGTGGGCTGTGATGTGTCTGTCAAAACAGTATTATAAAATTTAAAATTTAAAATTGCACATGAATTGCATTAAATTTCATTGCATTGCATCAATTTGTGTGGCCAAAGAGTCATAACAAGCGTTTTCTTTCAGTAAAATGAAAAAAGGTATGTAAATTCGCATAAAATGTATATTTTGGTTTAGACGTACCTACATGTTCGGTTATATTTACCTATAATTTGGTTATAAAACAAGGAAAATAAAGCTATCTATACAAATGCTTTTATTACAATCTGACAAACATATATTGTTGCTGTACCACTAATAATAAATAACAATTTGTTATACACCACTTTTTAGACAAAAAAATGAGCATAGTTATAGAAACCGGATTCGAGAATGTACCTAACTCAAAACTCACGGGACTTTTGTTTGAACCTCAAACTCAATTGAAAGGAAAAATGTTGGTATCTATCTACTGAACACGTCAGGGATGTGCAAGAGTTAAGATCAAAACATGACCAAAAATCAATAATTCAAGCTAACCATTTGTTGCGTTGTTCTAATTTCCAAGCTCCCGTAGGAAATCGATAAAATTTGCATTTACTATTCCGTCCGGTATTTTGCAATTTACAACACAGCAACTATAGTGGCCCATTTTTAAATTCGTTTACAAAATTTACTTTTGCAAACAAACTGTGACCACTACTACTGACAGCCTACTTTTATTTATCGAATACGACCAAAGTCCGGCGTGTGACAGCCGGACTGAGACGCCAACACCACACTCTAAATCGGACAGTACTGCAGACCATCAAGCAGCATTGTCTAGATAGGAGTCGAGCACTCATGGCAATAAAGAAGACCTTGGTCAGGCGAATGCGGAGTTTGGAACAAAAGAAATTGTTTCAAACAAACCCGTCTCGCCTGTTCCAAGAGCCACAGAGTGTTGTCAAAAATCCGCCGACTATTGATCATGTCGAAGCCTTCTGGAAAGGAATCTACGAAGTCGCGAGTCCATTCGATAATGACACTCCAGCTGTAGCACACTTCGAGGTTCCATGTCGTAGAGTCTTAGAAGAGCCAGACGAAGTGTGCCCGGCAATCAGTACGGAAGAGGTTCAACAAGCACTTGTTGGAACTTCGCTGCCCCGAGTCCAGATTGTATATACAACTGGTGGTGGAAGAAGTTCCCTTCCACCCACCGCCATCTAGCCCGAGTTTTCAACTCTTGGTTGAACGAGGAGGGGCAGTAAATTCCGGACTGGTTTGTCGAGGGACGAACTGTGCTAATCCCCAAAAAGGGGGATCTGTCTGACCCAAAAAATTACAGACCGATTACCTGCCTCAACTCCTGTTACAAGTTATTTACTCGTATCTTGTATACCAGGATGTTGAGGTCTGTTGATCCGGTCTACCAACAGATAAACGAACAGCGTGGTGCCAAGAAGGGCCTGGCAGGTTGCAAGGAAAACCTGCTGATAGACCGCTGTATTACACAGGATTCTGTGCAGTACAAGTGAAAACTATGAATGGCCTGGATTGATTATCGCAAGGCATTTGTAAATATTTATTGGTGCATTATACAGAGTATTTACACATGTCAGTAAGCAGGATACAAGTTTCTGCATAAAATAATTATATAAACGTATGTTAATATATAAAAATATGAAAGTAACATAATAACACATAAGTATAATAATGTAAAAAAGTGTATAAATATATATATAAAAGCATAGTAATAAAAACGTTATATATCACATACAGTAGAAAAGTCAGCGTTCAAAAATTCACTAAAATTATAAAAAGAGTTATCAATTAAAAATTTGTATATCACAGTCTTAAACCGTTTATAATCTAAATTCCTGATGTTTAGGGGCAATACATTAAAAAACTTGATTGCATAGTAACCCGTCCCATCTCGTGTTTTCGAGAGCCTTAAATAGTCAAAATTTAATTTGTTGTTGTTTCGGGTTGAATATGAATGAACATGTTCACGTGTCCTATAGTTTGTTCCATGTTCTTTAATGTAAAGAAGACATTTCAATATATAAGTGCTAAATATTGTTGGGATGTTTAGTTTTTTAAAAGAGTCTTTGCAGTCATCTCTATAACCTAGTCCGGCAATTATCCTTACTGCTTTTCTTTGTACAGCGAACACATCTGCAGCATGAGGTGAGTGACCCCAGACTAAAATTGCATAGGAAATTGAGGAATGGATTAATCCGTAATATGCTGCTAGAATAGTTGTCTGTGACACACAATTCACAAGAGATCTCAATAGAAATATATTTTTTGCCATTTTTTTACATATAAAAATGTTATGTTTTTCCCATGTCAATTTATTGTCTATATAGACTCCTAGAAATTTGACACAGTCCGTGGTTACTAAATTGTCATCCACTGTATGATGCCTTAAACTGAAAATCATGTTTTCTGTTTTATTCTCATTTAGCAATAATTTATTGGATAAGAACCAATCGTGGATAATCGTCTCAGATTCGTGTACACTGGACAATAATGTGTTAATATCCTTGTTATTGTGTAACAAAGTTGTGTCATCAGCAAATAAAACAGACTTTGCTGAGACAGTATTGTTGGGCAAATCGTTAATGAAAATGAGAAAAAGAGTTGGACCCAGTACGGAGCCTTGGGGTACTCCAAATGTAGTGTTTATCATACCTGAATTCATATTTTGATGATTTACATACTGAAACCTTTGATCAAGGTAGGATGTGAGTAGCATTTGGTTGTCGATAGAAAATTTGTAGTAATTCAGTTTTTTTAATAAGATTTCGTGAGATACGCAGTCAAACGCTTTGCTTAGATCTAAAAATTGAGCATACATGATTTCACTATTTTCAAAGCCCCTGTTTATTAAATTTGTTAATGTGTTAATAGCTAGAGTAGTAGACATCTTTGTTCTAAACCCAAACTGACAGCTGTTATATAAATTACAATGTTCGAAATAAGCAGTTATCTGTTACTTTAAAACTGTCTCCAAAATCTTAGCATATAATGGTATAATGGAGATTGGCCTGTAATTAGCAGGATCCTCAATATTGCCCTGTTTATGAATGGGGATGACTTTTGCTACCTTTAGAATTTTAGGAAATATACAACTTTTAATACACTGGTTTATCAATTTGGTTAATGGAATAAAAATTATATGTTTAATGGAATGTAGTATTTTTATATTTATGTTATAAGCATCTTTATTATTTGTTTTTTTTTAACCATTTATTATATCCAGAATTTGAATAAAAGAAACTTCCAAAAAATTGAATTCACTATCAAGTTTCTCCACATCAGTATTAATTAAATAGTGTTCAAAATTTCTGTTGGGAGGAGGTAACATGTTGATTGATACAACATCTCATGAGCTATTGTTACACTTGCTCGGATGTCTTGCGGTACCAGCACCACTAGTAAGATGCATTGAACAACTGTTGCCGATTTGGAGAACTCGCTTCCCCATAACATCCGGTGCCGAGCGAGTTTCGACAGAGTTGGTCGGTGACATTTAGAGAGGAGTGTTTCAGGGTGACTCTTTGAGTCCGCTCCTCTTCTGCATCTCACTGCTGCCGCTATCTGTTGGACTCCGCCAAACCCGTGGGTATCAGTGTGGGCTACCCAGCAACCGGAGGCATAAGGTCACCCATCTATTTTATATGGATGACCTTAAACTGTATGCTTCCGGAGAGCGAGAATTTCAAAATGCTCTAAGGGTGGTCGAGGAATACACGCGGGCAATTGGAATGGAGTTTGGATTGGACAAATGCGCAGTCGTCCTCCTCAAAAGAGGACGATGATGCGGGGAATTCCAAGAAGATGCGCAGCTCGCAGACGGAAGCATCCTACGACATCTGGATGCCGGAGAGACCTACACATACCTGGGTGTAGAACAACGCCACATCCAGGATGTGAACCAAATAAAGGATTCTCTCCATAGCAAGTACAGACACCGACTCCGAAAGATTTGGTCTTCTGCACTTTCGGGGAAGACCAAGGTTTCTGCCACTAATATGCTTGCCGTTCCAGATTTGGTCTTCTGCACTTTCGGGGAAGAACAAGGTTTCTGCCACTAATATGCTTGCCGTTCCGATTCTGCTCTAATCCTTCGGGGTAAGTTAAATGGCGAGTAGATGAGCTGCGCCAATTGGACAGGGATACCTGCAAGATGATGAGTATTCATAGGAGTATTCATCCTAGATCGTCCGTTCCTCGGGTGTACCTCCCACGTCAAAGGAGGGGCCGCATTTTTAAGGTCAACAGGGCTGAAGTGGGAGACCGAGGGATTCATTGTGGCCTGTCAAGATGGTGTAATTAACACCTTGGTCTATCGGAGTCGCGTGATGGGTGTAGAGGTCCCTGATATCAACTGCAGGACCTGCCGTCAGGAGTCGCTCATGCATTTATTATCTGCATGTCCGATATATGCGACTTCGGCCTACATCCACCGACATAACGCGGCTTTACGAGTGCTATACTACCATCTACGGCAGTCGTACGAGATAGATCAAACACCAGTGCTGCCTTACATTCCCGGAGATATCGAGTCCGTTGTCGTTCCCGACCGTCAGGCTAATTCGAAAGCCTGACATAGTCCTCCTTGACCATCAGACCAAGGTGATGTATGTCATCGAGTTCTCCGCGCCTGCTGAGACAAACATCGCCTTGAAGGAGGAGGAGAAGCGGATCAAATACAGAGATCTCCGGTACGAGCTCCAAGTGCTATACCCAGGCTATCTGTCAAGATGTTCGTCCTGATAATCGGTGTACTCGGAGGTATGAAGACCATGCCTGCCTGCCTGCCAAAAATCGGCAGAGTGGTTGGCTGGTCAAATGCAGAAAGCGGTCATCTTGGGTTTCCTTCGTCTACTTAGGGCACACGAGTCTGGAATCTACAGTCACTAACCCTGCGGGATGTGGGGAGTGGCTGTAGATTATTCGCTTGCGCTCTCTTCGTGTGGTGTCGGAGGCCACGGAGAGACTGTCCAGCATCGGTAAACCGAAAAAATAATAATAATAATAATAAACGTCTTTATTCATTAAATGCATATAATATATTTAGATATATTTAGGGCGAAGTTTAGCTCAATGGCTACTCTGACACTTAACCCTAATCTCAATAACATAAAAAGTACTACTAGGTAACTAAAAATTACTATCACAAACGTGAAGAAAACTAAATAGAATAATAAAATAATAAAAATGAAAAGGTAATGACTATAACAAGACTCAAAAGAAAATAAGAACTTGAAAGTTAAGTAAATGAAATTTAAGACAATAGCGAAACTAATTTAATGAATAACTTTTAAATATAATAGATAAACCGTTAGTGCCTAACAGCATTGAAAGTAAAATATTTTTGAAAACAAAGCACGAATATCTCTTATGTTTGCATCATGAATTTGACTACGATGCACTAACTTAATTCTGTAATAGGCAGGCATGGGAGTAATAAGTAGGCGATGAACAAAAATAAAAAAATGGTACTTCCAAGTAACATCAAATTTTAACCATTTTAATTCTTGATATTTTATTGTTGTATGATCAAATTTGTGCAATCCACAAACGAATCGAACGCATGTATTTTGTACCCTTTGTATCCTACCTTTTGTGGCTAAATCGAGACAGGGAAAATATATAACATCGCAATAGTAAAACATAGGAAGCACGATTGATTCGCACGGCTTTTTTCTAATTTTAAAATTGAGACAGCGCTTTTTTGAAAGTAATAGCTTCAAAGCAATATATGATTTTTTAATTAGATTATTGACGATGAAAATAACCATTTTCTAAACAACAGTTTTTGACATGGTAAAGGTAAGGTAAAAGCAAAGGTAACCATTGCTGTAAAAGCTTAACCATTTGTAACGTTATGCCATCGACACCACTTGAATTTGATTTGAGATCCATTATCAATTTAAGAACTTGCTCTTGATCGGGTAAAGCAAAACTGAATTTATAGTTAGCATTAGTCTCTCATTATAAAATGCGGTTGTGTCCGCGCTAGCATCATTGCTACTGAATGCACTAACAAAAAAATGGTTAATTTCAGTAGGGTTTGCTAAGTTATTAGGCAACCCTGTATTTGACTTAGATTGAATATTCATTGACTTCAGTGATTTCCACATATTAGAGATATCATGATCATGTAAATATTGAAGGTATGCTGCCTTTTCCCTACGTATAGCAGCCACAACAAAATTAAGCAAATTCTTATAATACTGCCAATTCTCCTCAGATGCATTGCGTTTGTATTTAGTAAAGGCCCTATCTCTTTCCCTCATAATTAATTTTATACCGTCAGTAAGCCACGGGGCGTATGGTTTATTCATACGTACTGTGCGTATTGGAGCATGAGTATCAAAAAGTGCCAGAATGTTGGTTGTTAAAAACTGAATTTTATGATCAATATTGTTTATATATAATATTTCTTGCCAATTAATGCTATGCAAATCACTATCAAAGAGTTCTTCGTTGAAATGTTTACATGATCTAAATGTGTGCATTTTTTGTACACATTTATATACGTCTACAAATGTTCTCCTTGTGCAATTATTCATATTTTCCCATTTTATTTATTAATTTTTTGTTAATATCAGTTAATTAATGAAAATCGGAACAGGACGAGATATAATAATTATGCAAACTCGATGAAATTTTTTTATTTATTGTCAACATTACATTGGACGTAGGTACTAACCTTGCAACCTGGTCAGCAGTCATCGGTTATTTCAAAATCTGTTTAGAAATTTAGGCGAAAGTGGTAAATTTTGTCAAAAGTGTGAAGAAGACGAAACATTAGTTCACATTGTAGATAATCCGCAAACTAGTACAAGATGACTATCTGCAGCTACAGTAATCAGTAAAGACTTCTGTTTTAAAAATATTGCATGCAGAAGAATACCATCTATTCTGTGCAAAATGTATTGATATGCTGGATTCATTACCAGTGAATTTGAGACAAATTATGTTGTTCATGCAGGATGGTGCCCAGCCACATTTTATCAACTAAGTACGAACCTATTTAAACACCCATTTCATGAACACTGAATTGGTCATGGTTGTTTCCTTGGCCGGCACGTAATCAGATTTAAACCATTTGGATTTCGGTATATGGGGTGCAATGAAGGAACTTGTTTAGAAAAATTTGGCAAGAAATCAGTGCAGCAGCAGCTTTTTTTAAGCCAAGTGTATGATTTAATATGAGAGACGGTCTCTCATGAATTTTGTTTAATTAAATTTTCCCTTCATTTATTTTTCAAATAAAATTTATTAACTTGACTATTTGTGCTTTAATTCCAATGTCTTTTTTTTAATCACTTATTTAACGTCGGCCTATTTCCGCTACCGAGGCCAATCACCGACGCCAGGAGACGAGCAACCCCCCAATCTGAAAATTTTGCCGAACCTCTTATCTTACTAAGAGTAGGGATTTTTTTACTTGCCTAACATTGGTATATCCTCAATACACCTCTCGCCTACAGTTGTATTGCTTCTGCGATATAGCTGATATACAAGCCGCTAGAAGTAGGGAAAAGAGACCGCATCTTTCGGTGGATGGTCACCATCCAAATACTAAACGCGGTAACTGTCGCTTAACCTTTCGTATCGATACAAGGTGTGTCAAGTCTGTGCTCCGCTCGGTGCCCTAAATTCCAATATAAGAGTATCAAAATAATAATGTTTAATTATTATCAATAGTATTGTTGCATCGGCGGCGGCGCTTACAACGTTAATATTTTATAATATAATGAATTATGCGGTCGATTTTTAAAATACGATTTTTTCGAAAACGGTCAATTTCTAAGGCTAATTACAAGCATACTTATTTGCCGCCAAAATGAAGTAGATTTAGAATTTTTTTTTATAAAATATGCGATAATATTACGGGTAAAAAAGGTAAGCGTACATTTACATCTTAACATTGCTGATGTTGCGTCCTCTAGGATCTACACCACAGATAGGAGCAATTCACCAATTTCCACACCAATATTTGCAAAATCTCAAAAGGTATATAATTGAATTGAAATAAAGCGTATCGCTCACGTGTTTATCCTGTGTTTATCGTTAATAGATGTGTAAAAAAATTAATATTAAAATCTAAACTTGTGGTGACACCTGCTACTAAATCTAATGAATAAATCAGTGTAAAAAAATATATGTACCAGTGCCTAATTCTGGGAAAAATCAGAACTAGAAAATACTTGAAAGACGATCTAAAAATCGGTAAGAGTTATTTTCGTATGTATTGTAGCTAAGTTGGAATCTAATCAGCTATTCTGTCACATTCCATACATACCTATTCTTTCGTGCCCAGTCGAGAAATAGTTTACTATTTACTGCTATTTAGTACCGTCTTCGCAGCGAGGGAATTCACGTCTTGCAAATGCTGTTGATATAATATATGCGTGAAATTTATATATTATATTATTTATCTCCTACAATATGCCACTCGATTCCAATGCACAAAACGAAGTGTCCATCATAGATTTGTATAACTTAATAAAAAATAATGGACAGGAACTAAAAGATGAAATTAGAAACCTAAGACAGGAAATTATACAAGAAAATAAAGAATTAAAAGCTGAACTTTCGGAACTTAAAGAAGAAAACAGAAAACTCAAAGATAGGCTTCTGGCTTCTGAAAGAAAACTGAAGAAATATAATTTAATCATATATGGCGTAAAGGGTGAAGAAAATCAAACAGTTTCCTCGGTGCTAGATATATTTAACAACAACCTCCATATTGCGTGTTCGGGGAATGAAATTCGTGATCTTTATAGAATAGGAGCAGTTTTACCAGATAAGCCTCGTCCTGTGGTTGTAGAATTTTTACATAATAAGTTAAAAATTGAGATTTTACAGAACGCACAGAAACTTAAGGGTACTGGAATTTTTATATCCCAAGATTATATACCAGAAGATTATGAAAAACAAAAATTTTTGGCAAAGAATTTAAAATTAGCACGAGAAAAACATCTTAATGTAACAATCAGGAAAGATATACTAATAGTAAATGGTGAAAAATTTACATACGAAAATTTAAAACAACAACCTGAATTTATATTTGAACAAAATAACGAACCGATAAGAAATGCTGGACCTCACGCCTCAACTACTGCTCCTTCAACACCTACGACAGTAGTGCCCCCTAATACTGAAATCGTGGCTAACCAAACCGCATACGAAGAAAAGAAAAGAAAACAAGACCAGATAGTAGATGAAAATAAAGCCAAAAGAGAAAAGTCTAGCCAAAGAACCAGAAGACAAAAATAAATTGTTAATTGATTACTAATATAAAAAGGCGTTTGCCTATTTGATTAAAAAAAAAAATTCTTTATTGATTCCTTTCTTTGTTTTCTTTTTATTATTATTATCATTTTTTTTTCTTTCTCTTTTCTTTATCTAGTAACTAGTATAATGGTTACTATAGCTCACCTTAATATTAGATCTTTACTTCCTAAATTTAATGACCTCAGAGAGCATATTATAGAGTCTAACTACACTGTACTTTGTTGTTTAACTGAAACATGGGCTTCACCTATGATCAGTAATGATGTCTTTTCAATAGATGGGTATATATTTTTAAGAAAAGACCGTAGATTGGGTAGAGGGGGGGTGTTGGTATATATATCAAAGAATCATTCTCGTATACAATTATTGATACAGGCATAAATAATTTGGAACATTTGTGGATAAAGCTAAAAATTAATAAGCAGTTTTATGCGGTCGGGGTCTTGTAGATATAGACCACCGGATTTTTCCTATGTTGAATTTTTAAATGGTTTAGAGCAAAGTTTAGCATATTTATTACCATCTTATGATGAAATATTCTGTCTGGGTGATTTCAACATTGATATATTGAAAATGGAGTCCTCAGCATTTAACAAACTTCAATCGATATTGGAAAGCTATAATATGGAACAAATCATTATTCGCCGACCCGTATAACACCTACATCCACTTCTCTGATAGATCTTATTATCACAACTAATAATAGTAAAGTTATACAAAATGTAGCAGTTAAACCGATGAACTTGTCTGTTGTAAGCTTAGTGTCGAGTATAAAAATGAATTACCAATTTTCAAAATAATAAGAGATTATAGAAATTTCAATCAGGAAATATTTTACGACGAACTTAGACTCATTCCTTTTGAAATGGTCTTCGACATGAATGACATTAACGAGAAAATATCCTTTTTAAATGAAAATATACTACTTCTTTTTAATTATTATGCACCACTACGAACAATTAAAATTTCCAAAAGATATTCTCCGTGGATTACGGATAATATCCGGTTACTTATATCCCTCAAAAATAAAGCTCGTTGCAAATGGCGTCAAACAAAAAATGAAGCCCATTACAACTATTTTAAAGCTTTACGAAATTATACCACCCTCGCTTGTAGACGAGAAAAAAAGGCTTACTTTGAAAATAGACTAAGAATAAATGGTATTAATACAGTTTGGAAAGATTTAGATATATTAAACATTAGAAAAAGAGCGGAAAACCTACCAGACACTTTAAAAAATGTCAATTCTATTAATGACTACTTTGTTAACAGTATCCCTAACATGTCAGCCGACCCAAATGTTATCAATCAATATGAGAATACTATTAGGAATAATATTGTTGATACTTTTGAGTTTAAGTGTGTAACCGAGTATGACGTTCAAAAAATTTTATATAATATAAAATCAAATGCTCAAGGTTCTGATGGACTTAATATTAAACTGTTGTTAATGTGTGCAGCGACACTTCCAATTGTATTGGCCCAATTAAAAGTGCAACTTAACAATTAGCTCCAGCTAGCTACAGCGAGGTAGTGAATTCGGTGAAGCCTTGTTTTAAACACTGAGATTATATTAAAAGCAATAGATGGGCGCCAGAGTATTTTTTACTAAATACACAAAAGTTTAATTAAACACAATTGGGTATTTACTACACATAAATTAGAAAGAACAAAAGATTAGATTTAACAAGTTTAATGTTACAAATTCTGTACAAACGAAAATTTAACAAATATAGTTGAAATAGTGACAATGTGAAAACAATAGAATAACATTTATGACTTTACAAATTTCTCTGTCTGTCTGTTCTGTTGTAAAGGCTTACTCGACGGAATTAAGTGAGACGGAAGGGGTTCTCCTGAGATCGATGAATCCTACGAGTACTCGAGGTGATGAAAGGTTGTGAGATCCTGTCTCCACACTCCTGCTCAATCCAGAGTGTCCAGGTTCCAACCAAATTTGTGACTTTTCGGGAACACCCAATATCTCCTTACTTCAGTGGTGGTTAACTCGGTACAGATTTCCAGTGAGTCGAATTTCCAGAAAGCCAGATGTCATGAAATAAATACAGAACAGTTGAGAAAAGAACAGAGAAATTAACACTAGGTTGAAAATTCTTTCAACTAGGGGTAGATAAAAATTTACAAAGTTTAGGCAATATAGTTAAATTACTACAAGTCACAAAATTAATAATTCTTAATATTACAAAAAAATTGTCAAAATGACACAACAAAATATTAGAATTTGTAAAAGGAATAAAATTACGTAAAAATATGGTATCTGACACCAATTACTAAAAAATGAATTATTAACAGAATAATGCTAGAATTTAAATGCAAAAATTTAGTAAAGTGGCAAATTTCACTATCCGTTCATTAACCAATAATCTAACTTGATTAATTTATCCTATAGGTTAAAAACCATGAGGAGACTGTACTTTTTTTTCTCAAGGACTATAATTTAATGTCAGATTATCGAACAATAAAAATTTAGGAACGTTAATGAAATGATAACTTTAAAAATTCAGATATTTAATATTAATAACAAAATAATTAGTAACAATAATAAAATTGAATTAAATTCGAAATTTTAACGCAAATAAAAAATTTCAAGTAAATCTTTTATTAATAATTGAACGGTAAAGATAGCAAAATTTAATATATGAAATAACGACAATTAAGAGAACAAAGGCTTTCGCTTTTCGACGAGAAAAAAATTAATGACTTATGCCAAATTCAAAATGGCAGAAAGTATTTAAAATCAAGGTAATTAGTTATACACTCTTGTAACTTACACGATAATTACGGAATGAACTTATAATTATAATTTGTCAATAATAAATTAATTGTATATGACGTGAATATGATGAAAAAAAGGAAACCAGAAAATCGGACTTCTGTCACATCCGAAGCAAGTGATCAAATGTACTACAAATTGATTAATTCAAAGAGAATAAAAAAATACTATAGATCACTTACCTCGTTTGCTTTGGAAGTTCCTGGACAGAAATCTGTAGCTTTGGACAGTAAATAAATTCGGCAAACACCCAAGTCTCAGATGGACTTCCTTACTATCCCAAAACTAGTTTAATCTCCTTTTTTCCAGCTCATATAGATCACAGTACAAGAACCTAATAACAATAAAAATCCACACAGAAAATGTTCTATGCACAAAA
This sequence comes from Rhagium mordax, assembly GCA_963680705.1. Lineage (NCBI taxonomy): Eukaryota > Metazoa > Arthropoda > Insecta > Coleoptera > Cerambycidae > Rhagium > Rhagium mordax. Next base: position 28,028,794 of record OY796659.1, read on the forward strand.
TACGATAATCTGCAAGTTTCACTTACAGCGATAATTTATACAATTTAAATATTGTATAACACGTGCCAATTAATAAAATTGAGCCACGAAAAACGTCTACCTTAGACAAGATACGGTAAAACGGAAATGGGAATACCCATTCACGTGTTTAAAAAACAGTGCTACTAGGTAATTATCTGAAATTAATCCGAACTATGGAAATAATACGAAATACAGTAATTATTCTGACAAATTATTATTTTTATTATTGCACAATAACTAAAGCAAGAAATCAAAAGCAAAATTTTATAAATAAGCGGTATTCAAGAATGTACAACTTACCCCAATGAAATTCGAACGGCAAAAGACAATCTGCCTTCGCCCAAACAAGGCTCGTCCACCGCGTTGAATCGCTGTGGCGGTTTTTGTTGCATTTTTTCTACCACACACCGATCATGTACGCATATACAGGGTTATCCAGTATTGAGGAATCGTATTTTAATACGCAAAATAGAAATTATTATCTGTTGTAACGAATTACAACTTAAATCGTTACATGTGTTCTCCTTTTATTCTACCATTTATTACTCATATTATTAATTTTTGCCTAGAAAATGGTATATTCCCTGAAGTTTGGAAGCACGCTCTGGTACACCCTATTCCCAAAAAACCGAATCCCTCTGACTTCAAAGATATGCGTCCTATTAATATATTGCCAGTGCTGTCTAAGGTATTGGAAAGAGAGGTAGACTCGCAACTTCGTCAGCATGTCTCAAAATTTCATATACTGCCCGATATTCAATCAGGTTTTCGTCGTTTATACAGCTGTGAAACAGCCCTGCTGAATATCACAGACGATATAATGAGGGGAACCGATAATAAAACGGCCACAGCGTTGGTACTAGTTGACTTTTCGAAAGCATTCGATACAATTAATCATGAAATACTTTTAGCTATATTGAAATCTATTAATTTAAATGATAGTGCGATTAGTTTTTTTCGCAGTTTTCTGTTTAATAGAAGTCAACGAGTTAAAATTGACAATGACATATCTGCCCCCCTCATGGTGCCGTCTGGTGTTCCGCAGGGATCCATTCTAGGTCCGTTGTTATATACACTTTATACAATGGATTTCCAAAATGTGTTTAAAAACTGCCAAGCTCATTTTTATGCTGACTATACACAGTTTTACCTCTCTTTTGATCCATCAAAATATATTGAGGCATCTAATGTTATCAATCAAGATATCAGAACTCTAACAGAAACAGCTACAAAACATGCTCTTCATATTAATGCTAGTAAAACTTCATTACTTATCTTTGGACCTCAAAATGTAAGGGGGGTTTTATCTGAACAACTGCAAATTAAAGTAAATGATAGGCAAATAGTACCTTCAAATACCGCAAAAAGTTTAGGTTTAACCTTTGATACAACCTTAAGATTCAAACCCCACGTCAATAATTGTATTCGTATAGCATATATGAATTTAAAAATGATTTTTAATAATCGCCACTTTTTAAATAAAAAAGTTAAAACAATTTTGTGTGAATCTCTGGTTTTGTCAAAATTTAACTTTGCTGACTCTGTTTATGGCCCATGCTTAGATTCTGAGGATTCCCGTAGAATACAAGTAATTCAAAATTCCTGTTTGAGATTAATTTTTGGCATTAGACGCCGACAGAGTATTTCACATAAGCTGAAGGAAATTGGTTGGCTTGACATGGCCAAGCGCCGAATGCTGCATTCTGCTTGTTTATTTCACAAGCTTATTGTTAACAAGGTACCAAATTATTTGTATAAAAAAATTAACTACAGGTCAGATGTTCACAATATAAACATTAGGTTTAAAGGCACACTTACTCCTCCCCTGCACCGTACAGAGCTATTCAAACGATCATTTACATATCAAATCTGCAAAGTTTATAATTCTGTGCCATCTGACATTAAATACAAATCTCTTTCTACCTTTAAAAAATCTCTTAAAAGTAATCTTACTCAAATATAGTATATTTGTAAACAATTTAAACTTGATTTTGTATTGGTGTAATCAGTTATATATATTTTTTATTTCTTATCTTGTTTCTCTTGTTTTTTTTTGTATATGTATATGTATAGAACGATAAGCTGGATTATTATAATTAGTTCTTTTTTTTTTTTTATTATATATGTGTATTTTTTTTTATGCTTAAGATTAAATACAGGGGTAGTGCTAACCCACGGGCTTGCACTACCATCTGATCTTCGGCAAATTTCTGTTAGGTATGTTGATGTATAATATGTATGTACATAATTGATAGTATTGATACTCTCTTTTTTATATATTATCTATACTTACTGCTTAATGGAAAATAAAGACCTGTTATTATTATTATTATATTATTAATATTAAAAATATAATAGTAACTTTAACATCCTCTATCTCCATTAATATCAACTTTCGAACTAAGGTAAGTTTGGCTAAATCGCAATATTTTAATGTCAGAAATCCACTGTTGTTCAATAGTAGATCATTACTTACGGACCATACCCGCATATGTAAATACAGGGCGACTGATTTATTATTCTACACTCGATAACTTTTTATAAATTATAAGAAGAAAGAACATTAGTAATTAGTTATATGATTCACCTTAAGCAACGATCTAAAACCATATGAATATTATTGAGTCAAAAGCAAAAGCTGAAAAATTACAATCGACAATTTTATTTTATGTTACATCTTGAAAAGAATTTTAAATATAGTGAAGAGTCATGTTGCGACAAAAAAGGTCAAATATATTTCTTGAAAAATATCAAAATATCAAGGGTTAATACTACAACTATAAATTATTTTCAGATTTATTAACTTTTTACTGTTTGGTATAATGTTCTATACTCGTTAACTTTTAAGCTGTAAGGAGTGGAAAAAACTTTATAGCAGTGTCGGTCTCAATCAACAATCCGGTGATCAAATAAACAAACATAATATGAACAGTTTTATATTATATCTTGAAAATAATTTAACGACAGAAACATCTTCTAAAATTCAAGAAATTTTTTAAATTCATTTTTAGGTGCCACTTCCAGATAGGTTGTCAGTAAAACTTTGACTTATTTTTAAGTAAATTACTTCTTTCTCAGTGACATCCTGTATTCAAATATAATAGCTTAATTATTTGTATGTATGTATGTACGTACGTATGTCTTTCACCATCAAGTAATAGTAAATGTTGTCTTAAAGCACTAACAGTCCTTCCACATTAAACGAATAAAATGTATGGGTTTGCTATTAATAAATTATGTAAGACATTAAAAATAAATGTTCCTAATAAGTGTGAAATAGTTCATAAGATATTTTTGTTGAGCTAAATAATTTTGATAGAAATACAGTTTTGTTAGGAATTGTAACAGGTATATTAATAGGAGGGGCATAGACTTACATTTATAAATAACCATGCTTAAACGTTGTATCTCGGTGTTATTATATAATACATGTTAGCCTAACGTGTTACCAATTCATCGATTTTCCTTTTTTTTCAATGGGTACAATTTTTGTCAAAAGAATAAAATTTTGATACTGTATACAGGGTGGTCCGAAATTAGTGGTCATCAAATGATGACCCTTTAAAGGTGCATCCTTGACGATGGTTTTTATTTAATATCTCCGAAACTGGTAAAAATAAAAACATGAAATTTTGGTCAATTACTAATAGTTTTATGGCCAATAAGGTGATGTGATAATTATCCAAAAATTTCACTCAGGGGCGGGTCAAACAGGGAGGGGGTGGAGTAAAATGCCCCACAACTTTTTCGCATGTACGTCTTTCCAGATTTTGATGCAAATTATGGAATGCCAGAGTTTTTTATGCAATAAAGGTATTCTAGTTAAACTTTGATAGGGCGTACCGTTTTCGAGTTATTTGAGTTTCTGGAAAACATTACACAAAAAAATAAAAATGGAACGAGTAAGATGCACAGTTCTCTAGGTAGGTACTTAGTAATTAATAATAAAATTATGCTATTATTATTTTTATTATTATTATTATTAGTAGAAAATATTAAATAAAAACCATCGTTAAGGACGCACCTTTAAGGGGTTGTAGCTCCCTTAGGAAGCATTTCCGGGGCCATGTGTGTAGGAACTTTTTGTCTTATTTTTCGAGGAATACGCGGGTAAAATGATGACCACTAATTTCGGACCACCCTGTATATCTATTGCTTAAACGACATTTTATTATTTATCACTTTCTTTAATTATTATTATGCAACATAAATCCATAAAGGACTAACATTTTTTTTAAGTAACTTTCTACGGCCAGAGAAACAGAAGATAACTTTTAAAGTAATGTTTTTAGTTATTCCTGAAGAGGGGTTGGAACCTTTGGTGTAGAACTTACACTTGGAGTAGTTTTCCACACACACCAAAACACTTTTGCACACACTCGACGCGCGTTTCGCCAACCAAGTTGGCATCATCGGGAGATGATTAAAACTGATTTAATCATCTCCCGATGATGCCAACTTGGTTGGCGAAACGCGCGTCGAGTGTGTGCAAAAGTGTTTTGGTGTGTGTGGAAAACTACTCCAAGTGTAAGTTTTTAGATATGTTGAAATGATATTAAATTACTAAATAATAGTTATTTATTTCACGTAATTAATATATGTACACGCATTTCAGAATTTAAAAAACCTCCAATTTATTGCATTCGTTATTTTAAAGTAAAAGTTTAAATTGAAAAAAAAACTGAGAAATGAAAGTGATTTAAGATTTTCAAATTTTATTTTGCCTTTTTAAATAATGATTTTTACAATTAAAACTAAAATTTGTTATTACATTTAAGATAACTGTTTTAAATGTATATATTTTTTGGTGTGTGACCGAGTCACACCGATTAAATTATTCAATATGGGCTGTTGTGTTTCGTTAGCTGGTGTGTGTTCACCAACAGTATTTTATGATTACTTGATATCTGCAATAGTCAAAATTCCTCAAACGGTTTTATACCGTTTCACTTTTCATGGAGCCACCCTCATATCTCGCTCATCAGATATTCGAATATTTTGAAAATTTGATGATGAATATATACTTATAAAGTGAGTCTTTAGATGTAACCATATTTGATTTTAGTCAGAGGCGTCCGATTCTAGAATAGAAAAAGAGGGTAGATTTTGCAAGAAAAAAGTATTAGCGATTTTTTGAGAAAAAAAACTAGTGAGATATTCTTAATCAGTTTGAGACAGGGACCTTCAAAACAAGAAAAATTTTCAAATAAAAATTAAATTTTATATGTAAAGCGAATTCTCAAATGAAAAAAATTATTCTCCATTTTTTGTTTAGATTAAGAATTCGAAACAATTATTTTCCACCATTTTCATGTTTTTAAAAAAAATCACCATGAAAATAGTTTGGACATATTAAAAACAAGGTTTATGTAAATAAACCACAAATTAGAGAGGCATTTTGCTTAAGGATCAGGGAAGCTTTTAACGGAATCACTAGAGAAACCCTTAGAAAAATCGTGATACAAAATAGAAAAGAAGAAGACAAGGTGCTTATGTTGAGAAATTTTTAAAATATACCCTGAATATCATATTATTGGCGAAATATTTATGAAGAATTTACATTTTGTTACTCACATTCCTTAATCTGAGGGTTTGGTCGTATATTCTCGAAAAACCTTGTATTTTAGAATATTGTTGTATAATATTTTTTGTATGTATTCTTTTGTACGTCATAGTTATTTGTTGTTTTAGCATTACTGCAGGAGAGTTCATGTAATACCATAGTTCTTTAATATTTAATAATCTTTTTATTCTAACTTTATATATATGAAACAATTCATGAATAACTAGGATTAGGTACATCAAAAACACTATCTATGTATATGTTAGGTACTTAATTTTTACAGAGAGGCATTGCTCAGAAAATTATTAGGAAGTAATAAATGGTGCTGAAATTGTGAAAGAAAATGTGATACAGAAATGTTGATTTGTAGCATTTAGATATAATATGTATATAATATAGTATACTACTGATATTTTTAAATTATTGTGTATTGTATTGTTTATTTATATATGTATTACAATATTAACCTTAAAATGCTACTCAGGGCAGGTCATAAATCGTGCTTGGTTGTTTTCAAAGTATTTATAAAATATTTACTTAAAGTTATAATTTAATAAAAAACAAATCAACAAATATTTAGGATTTTCCTATTTCCTTTCTACTTTAACTAGATAAAATATTAACTATAGTTGACTAATAATTTGGCAGTTTAAAGTTTAAAATATTTCATAGTGACTTACACTTAAAATTGTCTATTTATCTATTTTTTAAATTTATTTTATATTTTGAAGATAATTGTTTTATGATTTCAAAAATATATAGGTTTATAATTTTGATAATTTCAATATATTATATGTTAAATAATTTATTATTCTCGGGTTATAACAAGCTATTACAAGAAGCATGCTATGAAAATAGATTTTTACTTAAATATTGTTTAAATTTTAATCATAACTATAACAAACTGTCTTTTAAACAGATAGTAGTAAATTCCCATGCAGGGCGATTACAGTGTGTTACTGTTGTGCTAGGTAATAAATTCACACAATGAAGATATGGTTATTTCTTTCATTCCAAAACCCCAAACCCGAATTAAAAAAATCAATAGTTCAAACACGTAAACACTGATAATTCTCAGAGGTCAGAGCCTACTAATATTTCTTATAATTTAGTTGTTAATAAAATGTTAGATACAGTTCTCAAGAGTATCTCAGGAATTAATGTGGCAAATATATCGAATACCGTATCATTTATGTAAGTAAGAAAAAGGATGTAACTCTGATTATTTTTCAAATAAACGGGGTTGGCGGGAAAATACGAAAATTATTGCTACTTTGGAACCAGTCGAAACTGAAATTTCAAAGATATATATATATATATATATATATATATATATATATATATATATATATATATATATGCAAAGTGTCTTATACACCTCCAAAATGATAAACGTATTTAACGAATACGCCTCCAAAATCGGAGGCGACTTCGAAAAATCGGTGACCAATACGAACCTATGTGTAAAACATGTTCATTGTCATTATTACGTCATTAGTAGGCGTTTCCCAAATTTTCTGTCGGAGGCCAATTGGTATGGTGTACATATACAGTTATACAATGTAGTTCACTGTAATTCCACTAGTAGGCGCCACCAGTTAATACGCATATACGCTACAAATGGTGGTTAAGCAGAATTTGCCTCCACATGTTCTCTACACCAATACACCTCAGAAATATGGCAACAGTGTACGGAGGTAAGTTAGTACGTTAGTTTTATATGTGTGTAAATATTATTCATTGGTGTTATTTTACCTTCTGTGGAAAAGCGCTCGCGTGCGATTTGACTTCAATAATATTTTATTAACATGTATGCGTACTAGCTTTGTTTATGAAGTAATATAGTTGTTCAACTAGTAACTAGTGTTAGTACTAGATTGACATATTGATTAATGATTAATTAAAATAGACGAGTATTACAATTATTACTCAGGCTCAGAAAATACAATTAGTTCAAAAATAATTTGGAAGTAGCTTATTTAAAACAAAATAAGAATAAACATAATTTAACGTTTTTATTTATTCAGAACAAAAATTTGTGTGAATGATTTTGGTGTGTGTAAAATTATTTATTTATTCCTTTGGTTGAAAAATTAATGTTGGTAGTGTACGTAGTATTTCAATATGTTTTTCATAAAAAAGTAACTAAAATTGCAGTTATTAAACCAGTATAAAATATGTAAATTAGCAATAATAAAATCCTCTGTAAATGAACAGTATCAAAAATATTTGTAAACTGTACTGAGTAGATTAAATAGATACACATACACATTTTATACAAAGGTGTTCAAAGATCAGCTTTAACCTGAAGATGATGAACTCGACAATCTATTAATACAGATATGGGTAAGTAGTATTATTCTTTTTAAATTTTTATAACCAATTATGACTTTATTTGCAGGTTTGACATTATTCAAAAGTAAGTGGATATACAATATTGCATAAAAAACAAGCTTAAGATTTTATTAGCAACATGTCATATCAAATAGTTAAATAATGTTCTTGTGTTAATACATACAGTGTGGAACAGCCAAATGAAATAAATTCATTATCTAAATTATTGTGAATATTTTTTTAAAATCCCTAGGTACCTACGTCGATTTTGGATTCTGAAATGACATCCTGCAACGTACAAATTTCATCTTTTAATTCAACCCCGTTCGAGTGGCAGTTGCAAACCCTAAATTTTTTAATGGATTTAAAGTAAGGACTTGTGATACCTTATTTGGAACATATTTTTACATTTATAGATTCAGAATGTCATTTTGGATACAGTTATAGCATATTGGTATAAAAATATTAATGGCTGACATTTTTATGAGCAAAATTAATTTTTTATCTAGGCGGCCGTAATCCCAAAAAATGTTTTGCTTTGCTTGGGTAATTAATCAAAAAATATATTTTTGACATTATGCCACATGGCGTTTGTGTTATAAGATTTTAAACATTTCGGAAATCATTTTTCCAAATTAACTAATTTTTTTTAAATGGCACCATTGTGGCTCACTACGTTATTTCAATAAAGCATTTAATTACCGATTACGTGGTACCAAATAATTCACAATATCTTCATATTATTATACATTAAAATACATAAGAATAACATTCAACTAGAAATGAAATCAAGTTATAATATTTAACAATGGATCTCTATCAAGTAGATGCCTTTGATCTCCTGAATCAAAAAACGTAAAAATATATACAGGGTGTTCGATTTAAAATTCCAAAGTTAGCATCATTTTCGGCGAAACCTGAAGCATTGAGTAAATAAATAATATAAAGAGGCACAACCGTCAAGTGGCCGAGATTTTAGTATTGTATTTTATGCCAATAGCTTCAGGATTGTTTTCAATTTTTAGTGCTATGAGAAGGTATTTGTTATTCGGTTGCATAGCCCTAAATATTGTAGATAATTCTATAGTTATTGACAAAAAAATACAACACTAAAATCTAGGCCCCTTGACGGTTTTTTTTTTTTTTTTTCTCCACCTAGGGCTCGTCTGTTTAAACACCGAGGGCACTGCAGCCTCCTGGGCTTATTGTGCTCTCCCTTCGTTAATCTACTCCACCCACTTCAGTAACTCTGTACCACTAATCAAGTGATACAGATCCGTAACTGAACGAGTTTGGATAGTTTCCGGTTCTGTTTGAGTCTGCCCGTAAATATTATATCTCCCCCTTGACGGTTTATATTATTTACTCAATGCCTGAAGCGACAAAAAATGTTAAATCGGCCGAATTAATGCATATTTAGCCGTTATTTGACGTGCCCAAATTTGAAATTCATATCTTGTAAAACCAAGAAGATATAGATAGAGGCAAGTGACATCTCGTGTTCACCTGGTATATTCTCTGGGTTTTACAAGATATGAATTTCAAATTTGGACACGTCAAATAACGACTGAATATGCATTAATTCGACCAATTTTACATTTTCGGTTGCTTCCGGTTTCACAGGAAATGATGCTAACACTGGATTATTAAATGGAACGCCCCGTATATTTTCACATTTTTTTATTCAGGGGGTCAAAGGCATCTGCTTCATAGAGATCCACTGTTAAATATTATGAGTTTTTTTTTCATTTATATCTTGTTGAATGTTATAATATTCTTATGTATTTCTATGTATTATAAATATGAACAACATTAAATGCTTTATTGAAATAACGTATAGACTATAGAGCCAACATGGACTCATTTAAAAAAAATAGTTATTTTGAAAAAATGATTTCCGAAATGTTCGAGATCTTATAACACAAATTTCATATGACATAATACCATAATTGTATTTTTTGATTAATTATTGAAGCAAAATAAAACATATTTTTGGGGTCACGGCCGCCTAGAAGAAATATTAAGTTTGCTCATAAAAATATCAGCCATTAATATTTTTATCTCAATATGCCATAACTGTATCCAAACTGACCTGAATCAAAAAATGTAAAAATATATAGGGTGTTCCAATTAAAAAATCAAAGTTAGTTTAATTTCCGGTGAAACCGTAAGTGACGGGAAATGTAAAATTGGTCGAGATAATGCACATTTTACCGTTATTTGACGTGCCCAAATTTTCAAAATTCATATCTTGTCAAACCAAGAAGATATAGCAAGCGTCATTTCGTGGTCACCAGGTATACCGTGCCTTCAATTTTCGTAGCTACATGGAGATAAAGTGATCGTGTTCATTCGAAGTAGAGGGGAGTATCGTGTGCATGGTAAATTCACGTTCACGAATGCAAACGCGTATGAATGCGTTTGCTTATGGACGATGATACATGGCAGCTATCCCAACTATTTCGGTCGGACTCACGAGCTTTACCGAATATTTTCTTGTGTAGTGTTTTGAAATGAAGGCACGGTATGTTTTGTGTCCCAAAAGTAACGAGTTTAATTTATATTTTTTTTGTTTGCCTTTTAAAAAAGCAAAATATAGGTCAACTAGTATATTATAAAAAGTGTTACTTTTCTATAATATTGACAATTTGTCTTCGTCATATTTCACAAAGCTATAACAGTAATATTTTTTTACATAGGACACCATATGATATAAACTCTGTTTAAAAAATAATTAACTCTATAGATTTTACCCTTTTACCAACTTGTTTAAAGTAGTTTTCGAGAAATGTCAAAAATGGTCTGTATGAGGAGAAAACAAATTATAAGAGTGATTAAAGAAAAACCTTATTACTTGATTGACAAAAACAAATTAAATAAAAATGATAAAAAAACAATAAATCTTCAGATAGGTATGCTAATTTAGAAAAATATTATTGTTTCATAGAATAGCATTCCAAGATTTTTCAATGTTTTCAAAACTATTAAAGGTAAACTAACAGGTAAAACCTAAAAAATAACTCGGTAAATTCTTTGAAGAAGTCATTAGTTTGTAAAGGGTCATTGGCTTAATAATTGTGACTACTCCTCTAATTTTATTATTTTTATTAAATAACTATATATTTCTTTACGAAATTTTAAGGCTTTACCTGCAGTTTATTGCTAACTATACAGTTGTCATACAAGGTGTTTTAAAGAGCGTGCGCGAACAAAGTTGTATTTTTTAAATGGAACACCCGCTATATATTTGCATGTTCGAATTCTACTAAAAATTATAAGCATTCTTTGTCATATCACCATACATCAAAATTAACTGTTTCCGAGTATACAGGGTACTTTCAGATGCTGTATATTCTAACCGGTGAGACTCAAAATAAAATAACTTCTACATTCCTTTCTTAGTTTTTTATTCCCTACCCGAATATGGCAACTTCCTGTTCAGCTTATATCAACTGGAAATCGAAAATTTGGTTATTGGCTGGATTTGGACTCCTCTTCTACTCTTGTCATTTTTAACAAAAAAAATCCAATAATCTAGAGTACCTAGTTTTCTATTCTATTTAAATTAATAAAAGCTATTATTTTACTAAACTACACGGAAGCAAGTAAAATATTATTACCCAATACAAAAATGTTACAGAGTGACAAAAATGCGATAAATTTTATTATAAAGCGCACAAGAACTGGGAATGACATATTGCAAAATATTATGTCTCCTTTTAAAGTGTCTAAAAAAATATTGGCCCTATTACTCAATTATCTAAAATTTCACACCATACATTTACCGATGAACGGCCCTGAGCTTTTAATTTGACAAACTGCACGAGGATTTTGTAGAGCCCAGATAATTTGCTTTATTAAATTTAAAGGTGTTCATATGCTGAGCATAATTTAAACTGTTAAAAGTAGGGCCAAAAAGAGTAGTCAGTAGATCAAAAAATTCACCGGAAATTCTTCAAAGTATTTAGCTTTTATGGAATACAGAAGCGGCAGCTCTTTTTACCATATAATCCCATATAATTGAGAAATATATCAAGTTTTATCCGCCTACCAGAAATGAAAACCACAACTAGTTCCCCCTGGATTTACTGACTACTCTTTTTGGCCCTACTATATTTTAGACCAGGTGGTATGGGCGCAGTCGTTTTGAAGTAAATTCGGACTGATTTTTTTTGCTGGAATCGGTTCAGGAGACAGTGTCGATTATGAAAATCTATGTTACCAAAAGGTAACCTGGTCTGATATTGTTTAAAACAGTTTAAAAAAAGGGAAAAATAACATTTTTTTACTCAAACTAATTAAGCATTTTTATATTCTTCGACCGATTTCCAACAATAACTTTTTTTCGTAAACTTGATATTTTCAATGTTATTAATTTTTAAAAATTAATAACTGAAAATATCTCTTCCTTTTTTTAGGATTTATTATATCTCTTGAAGTTACTATCGAAAAAACTTGTTTTATCTAACAAATATTCAAATTAACCAGTTTAAAACTGGGAAATAACCTCTACACCTTTGACGTGATGTCAGAGGAACAATTAGAGGGTGTTTTTTGACGACTAATAGGAATTAAAATAATACAAAATCACTACGCTGACGTTTTGGAATCTATCTGTTTCCTTTTTCAAAGTGTAGGCTTTAGATTTTTATGTTACGTGTAGATGTAGATCCACTATTACAAATCTTTTTTGTGTGACTCAATTCATAGCAGAATCTATTGATCCAGGACTACAAACTGATGTTGTTTATACTAACTTTTCTAAGGCATTCGACAGACTTGATCATAACATACTTATTACTAAACTTAAAGCTCATGGTTTCTCTTCGAGTCTCCAAGAATTTTTTAAATCCTATTTTACGAATCGTAAGCAATATGTTGAATGTTCTGGTCATCAGTCTGTCGAGATTTCAGTAACATCTGGTGTTCCCCAAGGATCCAACCTAGGGCCACTCCTCTTTAACATATTCATTGATGATATCACTTGTAGTCTAAAGGTAAATTGCTTACTGTATGCCGATGATATGAAACTGTACTGTAACATCAAAAGCATTGAGGGTTGTATGGAGCTGCAAAATGACTTAGTAAGCATCAGTAATTGGTGATTTGCAAATAAGTTTCCCTTAAATGTAGCAAAGTGTAATGTCATGACATATAGCAACAAAGCAAATCTAGTTACCTTTAATTATTCTATAAACGACACAAATTTAAATCGACCTGTTACCTACCGAGATTTGGGAGTGACATTTGATCAGAAACTTTCATTTGTTAATCACATCAGTAATCTTACTTCAGACTGTTTTAGAGCTCTAGGGTACATTATAAGAAACTCCAACGACTTCAACAATATTTTATTTTATTTATTTTATTATATTTTATTTTAAGGTATTAGAATATTAAAATTGCTTTTTTATTCTTTTGTAAGATCGCGTTTAGAGTATGCCTCCAGTATTTGGAGTCCCTTCTACAATGTCCATATTCAGAGTTTAGAAAAAGTGCAGAGAAATTATAAGTAGAAATCCAAGTAACAACTACTCAACGGGCAAAAACCCCGACTTGTATTGAATTACACTTGGAAATCCAAAATTGATAGCCAATATTATTCGAATAATATTGGCTATCAATTTTGGATTTCCAAGTGTAATTCAATGCAAATCGGGGCTTTTGCCCGTTGAGTAGTTGTTACTTGGATATCTACTTATTATTTAGCATGTAGTTTAGTCCACCAGGGCTAGAGGTCGCCTGCTTTTGGTATTTGCTTTGCAAATCGCTATCTGTCACAGAGACATCATCGATGTCTTGACAGGTAGTAGCAACTGACCACCAGAGGGATGTTTATATCTCTCACCACTACCAAATAACACGGTGTAAAAGAAAATTGTTATTATTATTATTCTACACATTACATTAAAATCTAAAGCCTAAACTTTGAAAAAGGAAACAGATGTAGTTTAAGAAACGCCAGCGCAGTGTTTTTGTATTCTTTTAATTCATATTAGTTGTCAAAAAACACGCTCTAACTGTCCCTCTGACATCACGTCAAAGGAGTAGAGGTTACTTCCCAGTTTTAAACTGGTTAATTTGAGTATTATTTAGATACATCAAGATTTTTCGATAGGAATTTCAAGAGATATGGTAATAAATCCCCAAAAGAAAAGGAAGAGAAAAAATTTATGAAATGCCACAATTAGCACTTAAACAATATGAACAGTTCTTGTTGGAAATAGGTCAAAATATATAAAAAAAATTAGTTTAAGTAAAAAATCGTAATTTTTCTATTTGTTATAACAAAAATTGTTTTAAACAATATCAGACCAGGTTACCATTTGGTAACTTTCAAAACCGATTCCAGCAAAAAAATTAAGTCCGAATTTACTTCGAAACGCCTGCACCCATACCACCTGGTCCGCTACACAAACGAATAATATTCTAGCGCATCATCTTAATACGAACTCACCCCCCACTCCCGCTCAATATATGTGGCAACACTGCTGGAGGCGTAACCGAACTCCAGTGTACAAAAATTTATACAAAAGAGGCGTTTCCGCTACTCAGTATTTGGAGGTGTGTTACATTTACAAATATGGCAAAAATTTGTATATATTCAGAATGCTTATTCCTTACCCCTCTGTTGGTGCTTGTGTAGAGGTGTGTTATTATTTACCATTTGCACAAAATACACACAAAAAACGTGCTTCCTTAACGTGGAGGCTTGGGTGCCTGTGTGATGTATGGAGGCGATTAAGATAGCCGTGCACGTATATATATATATATATATATATATATATATATATATATATATATATATATATATATATATATATACAGGATGTCCATTAAAGAATGGCCCAAACTATAACAGTAGGTTCCTTGAATAAACATAAATCCCCTTATCTGAACATACCTTACTACCATTTTGCTTCCTTAAAAAGTTTGCAATTTTTTTATTTAAATTTTTTTAAATTGCTTAATTTGTTTCCGCTTCATTGCGCTACAGGAAGTTTAATTGCATTTTTCTCGAAAACGGTGCATATTTTACCGACTAAAATGAATTTCTTTTTATACAGAATTTAATGATGCATTAAAAACAAATATTGCTTTTTTAAAAAGTTGATGCTCAAAAAATTAATGACAAAAACCAAAGAAAAAATTAAGCGTTCGCAGCGCCCTCTACGTTATTTGCCTCAATTGTTAACACGACTTTTCTCAGCAACCCAAAGAACCCCCATATACTATATTGGGATGAAATTGCTTTAATAGTGATTGAGATATAACAAAAAATTTAAATAAAAAAATTGCTTTTGACGGTTCATAACTTTTTAAGGAAGCAAAACGATACTAAGATCTTATCGACTCTGACTAAGAGTACATTATTTATGTATTATTTTCAATAGATTCTCAATCCCCTATTGATTTGATGAAATTTCTATCAGAGAAAAAATTATTGATAAAACTCGTCAAGAACTCCCCAAATAAGACGCCTCTGTTTATTTTACATAAATCAAAGTGCAATGTAATTAAAGGTATTCGGCTAAACAGTCATCATATAAAAGTATATCAGAATACGTTCAACCGTTTTTAAGATATATATAAAAAAATGGTTTCCCTCTTAAGTCTTTATTGTGGTGTAGCCCTGTTAGGAAGCGATTGGGAGTATAAGTTTACTGGAAATAACGTGAAAACCTCTTAAAAGTAGATTCTTCATCAAAAAAATAAGTGTATAGTCTTTAATGTACAGTAAGGTCGAAAACGGCCTCCTGAGCCGCTAATACTTCCTCAAAGAGTGATTTTTTTTTCTCGAAAGTGACTGAAGTTAGCGGAATGAAATTTAGCCAGTACTTTGTACTTACTTCATTTCAATCTATTTTTATTCATCTACTTACTTTTTAAATAAGAACAATCAACTCTTATTGAATATTTAGTCAGAACTTTCAAATAGATTAAATTATTTTAAAAATTAAAATTGTTTTAGAAAGCCACATATATTGTACGACTTTCATCTCTCTTGAAAACGTATCGTAAATCTCACCAGTTTGATATAGAAAATATTTTCTGACTCCTTGCATAAGAGCATTTTCTATTAAATCGAAAACAAAGTTTGATACAAAAAAGATAAGTAGGCGTATGTCACTGTTACCATAATATCAAAGTATTGTCATGAATAAAATCTACTAAATACGATAAATCTTTGCAAAATATGTATTCAGGTTAACAGCTATAATTCATAAAATTGTTTTATTATCATATAGGTACCTATTTAAGATTATTTTTTATCACTTAATGTCCATATAATACAGAATACAGAACCGGTAAAAATATTGAATGAAAAATCTTTGCTTGCGGCATTTGAAACTTTTAAGGGCATGAGGTGAAGTCAGAAAATATTTTGTTATTTGAAACTGGTGAGATTTACGATAAGCTTTCAAGAGAGATGAAAGTAGTAAAATATATGTCGCTTTCTAAAACAATTTTAATTTTTAAAAAAATCCCTTTGGTTTAAAAGTTCTGCCTGAAAAGTCAGTAGGGTTTGTTTATTTAACTTATTTGAAAGGTAGCGCAGCGGGCTAGAGCAAGAGTGACAGTCATGTCTCTGATCACATTGCTTATTGTGTCCGAGTTGTCTGGGTTTTTCAAAATGTGTAGCAGTGTAGCCCCCTTCCGGACAGCCATGGCTTTGGTTTGGGGGTTGTCTAATTTGTGTGGTGTTTTTATGTTATAAAAAGTAAGTAGAAAAATAAAAATATATTGAAAAGAAGACCTTCCATAAGTACAAAGTCCTGCCCGAATTTCATTCAGCTAACTTTAGTCACTTTCGAGAGAAAAAAGTAAAATCACTTTTTAGTGTCCTTTATACCAATTTATAGTTTGTACGATTAATTTTGTGACGTACTTCGGTTTGTAGGCAAAATGGCCGAAGCGTCACTATGGCACTCGAGGCGTCGGCGGTGCTTTACTCGGGCGCCAGTTTCCGTTTATAGTGCAGAAACACCACTACTCAGGCAGCTACAGTGAAGAAACGGAATATTCCAGTGGGTCGTTGGGAAAATTAGACTTTGTTTCGGATTAAAAGGCACAGTTTGATATCACAATGAGATTTATTCAATATATTTACAGGACTAAAATATGGTTACTAGGCAACCAGCTTTCTATTCTAATTACAATTACAATTCAAGGCTTAAGAAAAAGCTATTTACACTATGTACCATCTACTCTAACAATTCTAAAGCACATACTACGGTAAAGCACAGCGGTGCGAATATCAAGCGAGGTGGGCAGGCGGTTAATTAACGGTTACGGACTAACAGCAAAGCGGTGTACGGATACCAGGATTAGCAGAAGCAAATACCACAAACATGCAATTCTCAAAACAGGATATGTGCAGTGTACAGACTTGGCTTATTGCACAGCATTAACAAACAGTCGAGTTATGGAATGTAACAGGATGCTCCTGGCGGTCTGGGTCACGCGTACTGAAAAATAAGTTATCATTAGTACAGTAACAGGTCACACCGATGCTTAGGCTGGATCTAGTCGGCTGCTAGATATCTCGGGCTAGAAAGAAAGTGATGGTTAGTACCGTAAGCTTTGCTACGTACGTATACGCTATATCTGATGTTCGCACGCTCATATATAGCATAGACCGGCAGCTGACTTACTCAAAAGCTGTAATAAGAAAAGATTACTGGAAGCTCCTTCTGACGGTAGTAGTGGGCTGAAAGGAAAGCCTGATTAATACAATAAGCTTCGCTGCGTACGTATACGTTATATCTGATGTTCGTACACTCATATATAACATAGACCGGCAGCTGGCTTACTCAAAAGCTGGAGTAGATACAGATTACAGGAAGCTCCTTCGGACGGCAATAGCGAGCTGAAAGGAAGGTGTGATTAATACAGTAAGCTCCGCTACGTACGTATACGCTATATTTGATGTTCGTACGCTCATATATAGCATAGACCGGCAGCTGACTTACTCAAAAGCTGTAAGAAAAGAAAAGGTTACAGGAAGCTCCTTCGGACGGCGAGAGTGAACTGAAAGTAAAGTATGATTAATACGTTAAGCTTCGCTGCGTACGTATACGTTATATCTGATGTTCGTACACTCATATATAACATATACCGGCAGCTGGCTTACTCAAAGCTGAAAAGAATACAAAATTAGTGCAGAATTTAATACTTTGCAACAGCCAAGTCCTCACTTACAATCCCTACCGGTATACCTTACTTACTTCTGCTTCCTTGGATACTTCTGGACAGGAACGGCGGTCGACAGCTACTGAATCTCTTGAAGTCGGCGGAACGGTATTATAATTATTCTGAAATGGTTAGAGTAGTAGGGATGACGCCAACTAAGCAGCGCAGTGAATCGAATACGTCACTGCTGGACTCTGCCGAAATTCGGGCCCAAGTGCTACTTACTTTCGGTGATGTACGTCTGATCTCCAGGGCGGTCAGCGGTGTACTGTCTTCTCTCTGGGGCGAGTCAATACTTTATTCGTGATGCGTGGTGGGGTAGCGCTACGTCACAGTATGCTGTCGCTGCGTCTTGAGACTGACGTAGTATGCGTCGAAATCGCTCAGCGCTCCGCGTTCCCACATCTACACACGTTGGCTCGGGCAGGCAGACTGAATTTGGCTGGGCGCGCTCTGTGTGTGTTAGCTAGATCGAATATTCGGACGGCGGGACAGACTTCAGCGCGGTTTAATATTTGTTTGTGCTTTCATTTATTCACGGATTTATTAATTACTTATTAATAACAGGACAGGTTATATTATAAATCGAAATAATTACTGGTTACAGGTGATAATAATATAAAATGCGGAAAACAATAACTTAATTCTATACGGGGTGTATCGAATAATATTATATTTAACAGGGACTAGTAACGAAAAGAATCACTTCGTTACAATTTATTGTGGTATAATTATAAAATATAATCAGAATATTTAAATTAAATGGTATATTGAATCTTTATATGTATAACAGCTTCTGTACATTTTAATATTTTTTGATATTCTATTTTGTTATTATTCATCACCATGACATTTTATTATTTTATATAAAAATAAACATAAAAACAGTATGCCGACGAAGTATATGTAAGTGAGTACGCTACATATACTCCCCCTGCAAAAATATAAATTAAATTAGCATCAATATCGAAGCGAACTTTTTTAAAAGTCGATTTGACGGGTAGTTCTACAACATCGTTCAACAAATACGCAGGTTTGACTCTGTCAATATTGACAGTGAGGTCTTTCCCACGTTTCAGAATTGTAATAAGTTTATATAAAAGCACTTGAAAGCCCTTCGTACCAAGAAGAGAAAAC
Source organism: Rhagium mordax (assembly GCA_963680705.1). NCBI lineage: Eukaryota > Metazoa > Arthropoda > Insecta > Coleoptera > Cerambycidae > Rhagium > Rhagium mordax. Next base: position 28,048,043 of record OY796659.1, read on the forward strand.
TGGTTAAAGTCTTTCGTTTCGCAGAAAAACAAATTTGCAAGTTTTAATGTCAGGACTAACAAACGTGCCATGAAGAAAATTTCGTTTAGGTGTTCTATAGTCTGTCTCACCAACAGAAATAAATAGACTCCTCCCCAAAAATGCCCGCTAAATTTGAATGGAATTTCTCTGTTGGTCGTATTTATAGAACCCGAATTACAAAGCAACCCCTAGATTTGACTGACAAAAGCCGAATCTACAACGTACTCGCGAACGCGTTAAACTTTTACATCTTTTGCACCAGACCAATCAGCTTATGTTATGATTGTCGCGAAACGCATAAACGCTAAACGTATTAAAAACGTGAATAAATAGGGAGCCCGCCTAACTGTCAACTGTCATATTTGTTTTTGTTTTTGTGATATCTATTAAAATCTGACAGCTCTTCCTCACTCTAATTTATCGCCGATTTCTCACATATTCTGCGGCGCTAAAGGCTTTTTTTTTACGCGTTTGGCCGCGCAGCGCCGTGCGTGATGGACGTTTTCGTGTTGGGGCTATCGAATTGCCGACTTTCGTGGCGATCCGCGAAGTATTAAAAGAATTATTAACGTTTCGATAGCACCACGTCGGTCCGTTTGTAAAAACCTGGAAAATTAGAAAGAGATACGACACGCGAGAAATTTGAAAAAAATGGCCGACGTTTTCCGAACGATAGACGTCAAAATAGCGCTTTTTCGTTCGCTCATACTGAGTCTAAAACCGACGGGGGGCCGCGCGATTCGCGATGTAGTTTTAAGTTGCATCCTCTAACTCGATTTTCGCACCAGCGAAAATGCACGAAATTCTTCTTCCCTGAAATTTATTTCCTTTCAAGTGGCATTCCTGTCGGACTCTACATGATTACCGAGATATTTAAACAGGATCCAACTAAATAACCCGAATTATCACTTAACAGAGACGCCAGCCAGCGAAAGTACGCGAAACCCTTCATCCCTGAAATTCATCTCCTTTAAAGTGGCATACCTGTCGGACTCTACATGATTCCCGAGATCTTCAAACCAGAACCAAATAAATAACCCGAATCATCACTTAACTAGACAGGGACGCCAGCGAAAATGCACCACACCCTTCATCCTTGAACCTTCTCTCCTTTCAAGTGACATTCCTGTCGGACTCTATATGTTTCCCGAGATCTTTAAACTTGATCCAACTAAATAACCCGAAACATCACTTAAGCCAGCGAAAATACACGTAACTCTTCATCCATTTTATATCATTTCAAGTGATAATCCTGTCGGACACTACATGTTTTCCGAGATCTTTAATTTTGATCCAACTAAATAATCCGAAACATCACTTAGCTGAACAGAGACGCCAGAGAAAATACACCTAACTCTTCATCCCTAAAATTTATTTCCTTTCAAGTAGCACTCCTTTCGGAATGTACATGATTACCAAGATATTTAAAATGGATACAACCAAATGACCCGAAACATCACTTAACTAAACAGGGGCGCCAGCGAAAATACACTTCATCCTTGAAATTTTTTTCCTTTAAAGTGACAATTCCTGTCGGACTCTATATTCCAACTAAATATCCCGAATCATCACTTAACCAAACAGGAACGCCAGCAATAATACACGAATCCTTTCATCTCTGAACCGTATCCCCTTTTATCTGATATTACTGTCGGACTCTACATGCTTCCCGAGATCTTTAAAGCGGATCCAACAAAATAACCCGAATCATCACTTGACTAAAGAGGGACGCCAGCAAAAATACACGAATCCCTTCATCTATGAACCTTATCCCCTTTCATCTGATATTACTGTCGGAATCAATATGCTTCCCGAGACCTTTCAATGCGGATCCAACAAAATAACCCGAATCATCACTTATCTAAACAGGGACGCCAGCGAAAATACACAATTCCCTTCATCCCTAAACCTTATTTCCTATCATGCTACAATTCTGTCGGCCTCTACAAGTTCAGCGAGATCTTTCACCGGATCCAAACTAAGTAACTCGATTCATCACTTAATTAAACAGGGACTCCCAGCGAAAATACACAACACCATTCATCCTTGAACGTTCTCTCCTTTCAAGGGACAATCCTCTCGGACTCTACATGTTTCCCGAGATCTTTAAACTGCATCCAACTAAATAACCCGTTTCATCATTTAACTAAACAGAGACGCCAGTGAAAATACTCGAAACCTTTCATCCTTGAACCTCCTTTCAAATGACATTCCTGTTGGACTCTATATGTTTAACGAGATCTTTAAACCCGATCCAACTAAATAACCCGAATTATTACTTAACTAAGCATGGACGCCAGCGAAATTACACGAAACCCGTCATCCTTGAATCTTCTCTCCGATCAAGAGACATTCCTGTCGGACACTAAATATTTCCCGAGATATTTAAACTGGATCCAACTAATTAATTCGAAACATCACTAAACTAAATAGGGACGCCAGCGAAAATACACGAAACTGTTCATCCCTGAAATTTATTTTCTTTCAAGTGGCACTCCTTTCGAACTCTACATGTTTCCAGAGACCTTTAAACCGGATCCAACAAAATAATTCGAGTCATCCCTTAACTAAACAGGGACGCCAGTGAGAGTACACGAAATACTTCATCCCTAAACCTTCTTTCATTTTATGCAACAATTCTATCGGACTCTACATCTCTACATCCTTAAATCGGATCCAACTAAATAGATCGAATCATCACTTAATTTAACAGGGGTGCCGGCGAAAATACGCAAAACCATTAATTCCTAACCTTCTCTCTTTTCATGCAATCATTCCTTTGGACTCTACATGTCTCCCGAGATCTTTAACCGGATTCAACTAAATAACCCGAATTGTCACTTAACTAAATAGGGAGGCCGGCAAAAATACGCGAAACCCTTTGTCCTTGAACTTTTTCTCCTTTCAAGGGATATTCCTGTCGGACTCTAAATGTACCCCTAATCCTTTAAACTGGATCTAACTAAATAACCCGAAGGATCACTTAACTAAACGAAAATACATAAAACCCTTATCCCTGAACTTCTTACCTCTGAAGTGACATTTCTGTCGGACTCTACATGTTTCCCGAGATCTTTAAATTGGATCAAACTAAATAACCCGAATCATCACTTAACTAAACAGGGACTCATGTGAAAATACACAAAACCCTTCATTCTTGAACCTTCTCTCATTTCAAGGGGCAATTCTGTCGGACTCTACATGATTCCCGAGATATATAAACTGGATCCAATTACCCGAATCATCACTTAACTTAACAGAGACGCCAGACAGTGAAAATACACGAAACCCTTCATCCCTGAACCTTCTTTCCTTTCAAGTGGCATTCCTGTCGGACTCTATACGTTCCCGAGGTCTTTAAACCGGATCCAACTAAATCGAATCATCACTTAACTAAACAGGGATGCCAGCGCAAATACCAGAAACTCTTCATCCCTGATATTTTTTTCCTTTAAAGTGGCAATTCATGTCTGACTCTGCATGTTCCCCGAGATCCTTAAACTGGATCCAACTAAATAACACGAATCATCATTTAACTAAACAGGGACGCCAGCGAAAATACACGAATTCTTTCATCTCTGAACCTTATCCACTTTCATCTGATATTACTGTCGGACTCTACATGCTTCCTGAGATCTTTCAAGCGGATCCAACAAAATAACCCAAAACATGACTTGCCTAAACAGGGACGCAAGTCAAAGTACGCGGAACACTTCATCCCTAAACCTTCTTTCCTTTTATGCAACAATTATGTCGTACTCTACATCTCTATATCTTCAACCGGATCCAACTGAATAACCAAAATTATCACTTAACTAAACAGGGACGCCAGTGAAAATACACGAAACCCTTCATCCTTGAACCTCCTTTCAAGGGATATTCCAGTCGGAATCTAAATATTTCCCGAGATCTTTAAACTGGATCCAACTAAATAACCCGCAACATCACTTAACAAAACAAGTACGCCAGCGAAAATACACAAAACCGTTCATCCCTAAACTTTCTTTCCTTTCATGCAAAAATTCTATAGAACCCTACCACATGTTTCTCTAGATCTTTAAACCGGATACAATTAAATAATCAGAATTATCACTTAACTAAACCGGGAGGCTAGCGAAAACACAAAACCCTTCATCGATAAACCTTCTTTCCTTTCATGTAACAGTTTTGTCGGACTCTACACGTTTCCCGATATCTTTAACCGGATGCAACTAAATAACCCGAATTATTATCATCACTTAATTAAACAGGAGCACCAGCGAAAATACACATAACTCTTCATCCTTGAACCTACTCTCCTTCCAAGTGTCATTCCTGTCGGACTCCACATGTTTTCCGAGAGCTTTAAACCGGATTCAACTAAATAACCCGGATCATCACGTAACTAAACAGGAACGCAAGCAAATATACACGAAACCCTTCATCCTTGAACCATCTCACCTTTCAAGTAACATCTCTGTCGGACTGTACATCTTTCCCGAGACACTTCGACCGAATCCAGCTAAATTACCCGAATCCCTTAACTAATCGAAAATGCCTACTCAAATACGCGAAACGCCTCATTTCTGATGACACTCACTTTTCAAGTAAGATCTCTGTTGAACTCTACATCTTTCCCGAGACTCTTCCACCGAATCCAATTATATTACCCGAATCCCTTTAACTAATCGAAGACTCCTACGAAAATACTCGAAACGCCTCTTTCCTGATGACCTTCCCTCTTTTCAAGTAGCATCTCTGTTGAACTCTACGTCTTTCCCGAAACTCTTCCACCGAATCCAACTAAATTACCCGAATCCCTTAACTAATCGAAGATGCCTACGAAAATACGCGAAACGCCTCATTTCTCATTACCTTATCACTTTTCACAAGGCATCTCTGTAGACCGCTACTTCTTTCCCGAGATTCTTATACCAGATCCATCTAATTTACCCAAATCACTTAACTTATGGAAGACGACCCTCTTACTTTTCAGGTAGCATCTCTGTCGGACTCTATATCTTTATCGAGACTTCCACCGAATCCAACTAAATTACCCGAATCCCTTCACTAATCGAAGACTAATACGAATATACGCGAAACGCCTCATTTCCCACGTTTCAGGTAGCATCTCTGTCAGACTCTACATCTTTCCCTTCCCGAGACTCTTACACCGAATCCAACTAAATTACCCGAATCTCTTAACTAATCGAATACTAATACGAAAATACACGAAACGTCTCTTTCCTGATGACCTTCCCACTATTCAAGTAGCATCTCTGTTGAACTCTACATCTTTCCCTAGACTCTTCCACCGAATTCAAATAAATTACCCTGATCCCTTAACTAATCGAAGATTAATACAAAAACACGCGAAACGCCTCATTTCTGGATGACCCTCTCACTTTTCAAATAGCATCTCTGTCGGACTCTACACCTTTCCCGGGACTCTTAGACCGAATCCAACTAAATTACCCGGATCCCTTAACTAATCGGAGACTCCCACGAAAATACACGAAACGCCCCTTTCCTGATGCCCTCTCACTTTTTAAGTGTCATCTCTGTCGGGCTCTTTCCCGAGACTCTTCCACCGAATCCAACTAAATTGCCCGAATCCCATAACTAATCAAAGATGCCTACGAAAATACGCGAGACGCCTCATTTGCTGATGCCCTCTCACTATTTAAGCAGCATCTCTGTCAGACTCTACATCCTTCCCGAAACTCTTCGACCGAATCCAACTAAATTGCCCGAATCCCTTAACTAATCCAATACGCCTACGAAAATACGCAATACACCTCATTTCTGAAGACCTCTCACTTTTCAAGTAGCATCTCTGTCGGACTCTGCAGCTTTCCCGAGACTCTTAGACCGAATCCAAATAAATTACACGCATCTCTTAACTAATCGGAGACTCCTACGAAAATACACGAAACGCCTCTTTCCTGGTGCCCTCTCACTTTTTAAGTAGCACCTCTGTCGGACTACATCTATCCCAAGACTCTTAGACCGAATCCAACTAAATTTCCCTAATCCCATAACTAATCGAAGATGCCTATGAAAATACGCGAGACGCCTCTTTCCTGATGCCCTCTCACTTTTTAAGTAGCATCTCTGTCGGACTCTACATCTTTCCCGAGGCTCTCCGACCGAATCCGACTAAATTGCCCGAATCACTTAACTAATCGAAAACGCCTACGAAAATATGCGAGACGCCTCTTTTCTGATAACCCACTCACTTTTCAAGTAGCATCTCTGTCGGACTCTAATTATTTCCCGAGACTCTTCGACCGAATCCAACTAAATTGATCGAATCCCTTAACTAATCGAAGACTCCCACGAATTTACGCGAATCACCTCTTTCCTGATGCCCTCTCACTATTTAAGTAGCCTCTCTGTCGAACTCTACTTCTTTCCCGAGATTCTTCGACCGAATCCAACTAAATTGCCCGAATCCCTTAACTAATCGAAAATGCCTACGAAAATACGCGAAACGCCTCATTTCCGATGACCTTCTCCACCTTATCTATGAATTCTCTGTCGGGATCTGCATCTTTCCCGAAGCTTTTCGGCCGAATCCAACTAAAACTCCCGAATCCTTTAACTAATCGAGAACGCCTACGAAAATACGCGATACGTTTCTATTCCGATAACCTTCACACCATTTTTTTTATCCAAGACTTCTTTTTTTTTTGCAAATTTTTTACCAAAACTACTTGATGCGTACGGTCATTATTATTTTTGCTATATTGGACCGTCTAGAACCTAATATTTCTACGATCCCACAGGATCCATTTTTTAAATATTTTTTAAAGAACGGCGTCAAAATCTTACTTTTCATGTAGCATCTCTGTCGGACTCTATATCTTTACCGAGACTTCCACCGAATCCAACTAAATTACCCGAATCCCTTCACTAATCGAAGATTAATACGAAAATACGCGAAACGCCTCATTTCTAATTACCTTCCCACTTTTCAGGTAGCACCTCTGTCAGACTCTACATCTTTCCCTTCCCGAGACACCGAATCCAACTAAATTACCCAAATCTCTTAACTAATCGAATACTAATACGAAAATACACGAAACGTCTCTTTCCTGATGACCTTCCCACTATTCAAGTAGCATCTCTGTTGAACTCTACATCTTTCCCTAGACTCTTCCACCGAATTCAAGTAAATTACCCCTTAACTAATCGAAGATTAATACGAAAATACGTGAAACGCCTCATTTCCGGATGACCCTCTGACTTTTCAAATAGCATCTCTGTCGGACTCTACACCTTTCCCGGGACTCTTAGACCGAATCCAACTAAATTACCCGGATCCCTTAACTAATCAGAGACTCCCACGAAAATACACGAAATGCCCCTTTCCTGATGCCCTCTCACTCTTTAAGTGTCATCTCTGTCGGACTTTTTCCCGAGACTCTTCCACCGAATCCAACTAAATTGCCCGAATCCCATAACTAAACGAAGATGCCTTTGAAAATACGCGAAACGCCTCATTTGCTGATGCCCTCTCACTATTTAAGCAGCATCTCTGCCAGACTCTAAATCTTTCCCGAAACTCTTCGACCGAATACAACTAAATTGCCCGAATCCCTTAACTAATCCAATACGCCTACGAAAATACGCAATACACCTCATTTCTGAAGACCTCTCACTTTTCAAGTAGCATCTCTGTCGGACTCTGCAGCTTTCCCGAGACTCTTAGACCGAATCCAAATAAATTACACGCATCTCTTAACTAATCGGAGACTCCTACGAAAATACACGAAACGCCTCTTTCCTGGTGCCCTCTCACTTTTTAAGTAGCACCTCTGTCGGACTACATCTATCCCAAGACTCTTAGACCGAATCCAACTAAATTTCCCTAATCCCATAACTAATCGAAGATGCCTATGAAAATACGCGAGACGCCTCTTTCCTGATGCCCTCTCACTTTTTAAGTAGCATCTCTGTCGGACTCTACATCTTTCCCGAGGCTCTCCGACCGAATCCGACTAAATTGCCCGAATCACTTAACTAATCGAAAACGCCTACGAAAATATGCGAGACGCCTCTTTTCTGATAACCCACTCACTTTTCAAGTAGCATCTCTGTCGGACTCTAATTATTTCCCGAGACTCTTCGACCGAATCCAACTAAATTGATCGAATCCCTTAACTAATCGAAGACTCCCACGAATTTACGCGAATCACCTCTTTCCTGATGCCCTCTCACTATTTAAGTAGCCTCTCTGTCGAACTCTACTTCTTTCCCGAGATTCTTCGACCGAATCCAACTAAATTGCCCGAATCCCTTAACTAATCGAAAATGCCTACGAAAATACGCGAAACGCCTCATTTCCGATGACCTTCTCCACCTTATCTATGAATTCTCTGTCGGGATCTGCATCTTTCCCGAAGCTTTTCGGCCGAATCCAACTAAAACTCCCGAATCCTTTAACTAATCGAGAACGCCTACGAAAATACGCGATACGTTTCTATTCCGATAACCTTCACACCTTTTTTTTTATCCAAGACTTCTTTTTTTTTTGCAAATTTTTTACCAAAACTACTTGATGCGTACGGTCATTATTATTTTTGCTATATTGGACCGTCTAGAACCTAATATTTCTACGATCCCACAGGATCCATTTTTTAAATATTTTTTAAAGAACGGCGTCAAAATCTTACTTTTCATGTAGCATCTCTGTCGGACTCTATATCTTTACCGAGACTTCCACCGAATCCAACTAAATTACCCGAATCCCTTCACTAATCGAAGATTAATACGAAAATACGCGAAACGCCTCATTTCTAATTACCTTCCCACTTTTCAGGTAGCACCTCTGTCAGACTCTACATCTTTCCCTTCCCGAGACACCGAATCCAACTAAATTACCCAAATCTCTTAACTAATCGAATACTAATACGAAAATACACGAAACGTCTCTTTCCTGATGACCTTCCCACTATTCAAGTAGCATCTCTGTTGAACTCTACATCTTTCCCTAGACTCTTCCACCGAATTCAAGTAAATTACCCCTTAACTAATCGAAGATTAATACGAAAATACGTGAAACGCCTCATTTCCGGATGACCCTCTGACTTTTCAAATAGCATCTCTGTCGGACTCTACACCTTTCCCGGGACTCTTAGACCGAATCCAACTAAATTACCCGGATCCCTTAACTAATCAGAGACTCCCACGAAAATACACGAAATGCCCCTTTCCTGATGCCCTCTCACTCTTTAAGTGTCATCTCTGTCGGACTTTTTCCCGAGACTCTTCCACCGAATCCAACTAAATTGCCCGAATCCCATAACTAAACGAAGATGCCTTTGAAAATACGCGAAACGCCTCATTTGCTGATGCCCTCTCACTATTTAAGCAGCATCTCTGCCAGACTCTAAATCTTTCCCGAAACTCTTCGACCGAATACAACTAAATTGCCCGAATCCCTTAACTAATCGAATACGCCTACGAAAATACGCAACACACCTCATTTCTGAAGACCCTCTCACTTTTAAAGTAGCATCTCTGTCGGACTCTTCAGCTTTCCCGAGACTCTTAGTCCGAATCCCACTAAATTACACGGATCCCTTAACTAATCGGAGACTCCTACGAAAATACACGAAACGCCTCTTTCCTGATGCCCTCTCACTTTTTAAGTAGCATCTCTGTCGGACTCTACATCTTTCCTGAGATTCTTCCACCGAATCCAACTAAATTTCCCGAATCCCATAACTAATAATAATAATAATAATAATCTTTATTCACCACGTAAGATACATGTAGTATATATGGTAAGTCAATAGAATGGTAGTAAATTAAAATAATGTAAAAACTTAAGTAGATAATAAAACATATTAAGTACCTATAATCGAGGATGCCTACGAAAATACGCGAATCACCTCTTTCCTGATGCCCTCTCACTTTTTAAGTAGCATCTCTGTCGGACTCTACATCTATTCCGAGACTCTTAGACCGAATCCAACTAAATTTCCCGAATCCCATAACTGATGTCTATGAAAATACGCGACCCGCCTCTTTCCTGATGCCCTCTCACTTTTTAAGTAGCATCTCTGTCGGACTCTACATCTTTCCCGAGGCTCTCCGACCGAATCCAACTAAATTGCCCGAATCACTTAACTAATCGAAAACGCCTACGAAAATATGCGAGACGCCTCTTCAAGTAGCATCTCTGTCGAACTCTACATCTTTCCTGAGATTCCTCAACCGAATCCAAAAAAATTGCCCGAATCCCATAACTAATCGAAGACGCCTACGAAAATACGCAAAACGCCTCATTTCCGATGACCGTCTCACTTTTCAAGTAGCATCTCTGTCGGACTCTACATCTTTTCCTAGACTCTTCGACCGAATCCAACTAAATTGCCCGAATCCCTTAACTAATCGAGGACTCCTACGAAAATACACGAGACGCCTTTTTCCTGATGCCCTCTCACTTTTTAAGTAACATCTCTGTCGGACTCTACATATTTCCCGAGACTCTTCGACCGAATCCAACTAAATTGCCCGAATCCCTTAACTAATCGAAGACGCCCACGAATTTACACGAATCACCTCTTTCCTGATGCCCTCTCACTTATTTAAGTAGCCTCTCTGTCGGACTCTACTTCTTTCCCGAGACTCTTCGACCGAATCCCTTAACTTATCGAAGATGCCTACAAAAATACGCGAAACGCCTCATTTCCGATGACCTCTCACTTTTCAAGTAGCATCTCTGGCGGACTTTACATCTTTCCCGAGACTCTTCCACCGAATCCAAATAAATCACTCGAATCCCTTAACCAATCGAAGACGCCCACGAAAATACACGAAACGCCTCATTTTCGATAACCTTCTCCACCTTATCTATGAATTCTCTGTCGGGCTCTGCATCTTTCCCGAAGCTTTTCGGCCTTATCCAACTAAAACGCCCGAATCCTTTAACTAATCGAGAACGCCTACGAAAATACGCGATACGTTTCTATTCCGGTAACCTTCACACCTTTTTTTTTTATCCAAGACTTCTATGTCGGACTCATTTTTTTTTGCAAATTTTTTACCAAAACTACTTGATGCGTACGGTCATTATTATTTTTGCTATATTGGACCGTCTAGAACCTACTATTTCTACGATCCCACAGGAGCCATTTTTTAAATATTTTTTAAAGAACGGCGTCAGAATTTTTTCCCATTGGGGTCGAAAAAAAAAGTTAAAGTGGGCGCCCAAAAAATTTTTCCGAAAGGGGCCGAAATTAAAAAAGTTTCGTAAAAATTTTTACCCCATTTTAGACACCCTCTCTCACCAAAAAAAAATCCAAAAATTTGTGTTTTACCAAAAAACGTTACTGACCTTTATTTGACAGCTGTCATCGAAATGTTTAAAAATTTAAGTCTAGAACTCACTATTTCTACAGCCCCGCAGGGGCCGTTCTATTACTATTTCTTAAATAGAGCCCCGCAGGGGCTCTGAACTTTTTATTTTTTTTTCTCAAATTTTAATCCTAAAATCCTGAATTTTTTCCAACTCCCCGACCCCGCGACCCCATGTCGGACTCTACTTTTTCCCGAAATTTAAAAACCGTCTTTCAACTAAAAACCCCGAGATAAAACTACTGATATAGAGGGTCAGCCTCGCAGAGATAGGTTAGGCAAGCCAGACCCGTAGGGTCTGGCGCCGCCTAACCTAGTTATTTCTTAATTTATGTCAGCTGTTTATGTTAATGAATTCGTTAAGATTTATCTTATAGAAAGATATCTTACTTTGCAAATTAAGGTACGTCTAAGAATTAACCTTATATGTTTTGCGTATTTTAAGTTAAGTATTAAGGTATGTATTGCAAACGATTAATATTATATGATTAAATGTTAAAACCAACGACATACGAATTACTAGACAAGTAATGATACCGATTTGTTTGCACTCGTCCAACGTACTCAGCGTCTCATTGGTGCGCCACGTGTTTGTAACCAATGAGACGCTGAGTACGTGGACGAGTCCATTTCATTACTTGTCTAGTAATTCTTTATGTCGTTGGTTAAAACGCTTTTTTTTAAGGTTAGGTTTTCATCGAAATCTGATGGCTATCACAGCTTTCATTAATTTCATTTAAGTAAAACTGATTATTGCGCACACCGTTCTGCGCAACCATAAAATTAATGGGAAGGAGTCTATTTATTTCTGTTGGTGAGACAGATTATAAAAATTTTAACTAGCGTCTATTTCTTGTGCCCTACAAATGAACTTGCTTCTGTGGCGCTATCTGGTAAGTAACATATGGTTCGTGAATGAAACGAATATGTTCCTTCTTTGATATAAAAATATACTGCACTCATGCCTGATGCATTTAATAAAAAAAAATTCCTTTAATCTAATAAAAAAAAATTCCTTTATCAGGGGAATAACACACATATTTAACCTGCCTCCGGCTATCGCCTCCGGCTATGGCCTCCGGCTTCTAACTCGCAATAATAGCCTCTTAAAAAAAAAATTCCTTTAATCTATTAAAAAAAAATTCCTTTATCAGGGGAATAACACACATATCTAACCTGCCTCCGGCTTCTAACTCGCAATAATAGCCCTCTTAAAAAAAAAAATTCCTTTAATCTAATAAAAAAAAATTCCTTTATCAGGGGAATAACACACATATCTAACCTGCCTCCAGCTATCGCCTCCGGCTTCTAACTCGCAATAATAGCCCTCTAAAAAAAAATTCCTTTAATCTAATAAAAAAAATTCCTTTATCAAGGGAATAACACACATATCTAACCTGCCTCCGGATTCTACCTCGCAATTAATAGATCTCATGTCATGCCTAATGCATTTAATTAAAAAAAAAAAACAAGAACATGTGGGGTTTAAACCCAGAACCCTCTGCTTGCCAGCCGACATCGTTTCCGCTAGGCTATTACACCACTGACAAAGTGCGTGTAAAGAAATAATAAGTTCAGTTAGGTTTCGGGTAACACGTTCTGTACACTTGGCAACGTTGGTACGGACTGAATGTTCATTTGTAGAGCACAAGAAATAGACTCTTCTAAAATTTTATTATTATTTACATTTAATGTAAGTTGTCAAAATAATTTTGTAATTTGTCAATAAACAATGGTATTTGTGTATCAGTATGTGATTTAATAAAGTATTCACCTGGGAGACGTAAAGTCTGACCGTAAACAAGTTCAGCAGATGAGCAATTCAAATCATCTTTAGGCATAGCTCGCAAACCTAATAAAATAATTGGAAGTTCATCGTACCAATAAACGGAATTAGCTCGTGCTAATAATGCAGTTTTAAAAGTCCTATGGAATCGTTCAACCATACCATTACTTTGTGGATGATATGTGGTTGTACGAATCCGATGGAAACCTAGAAATTTCGAAAATTCACGAAATAAGTTTGACTCAAACTGAACTCCTTGATCAGTAGTGACATGAAGTGGAACGCCAAAACGACAAATATAATTTTGAAACAACGTTTTAGCAATGGTTTCAGCAGAAATGTCCGGTACAGGGTAAGCTTCTGGCCAGCGAGTGAAACGTTCAACTACTGTGAGGATGTAAGAAAAACCATGTGAAGGTGGTAAAGGACCAACGAGATCTATATGAATATGTTCGAAACGACCTTTGGGGATAGCAAAATCACCAATTTGAGTTTTTGTATGTCTGTTGACTTTGGAGGTCTGACAACTTATGCAAGTTTTGGTCCATAAATTGCAATCAGTGTTCATCCTGGGCCAGAAATATTTAGAAGTTATAAGTTTTTTAGTAGCACGTATACCAGCATGAGTCAAATTATGAAATATATAAAAAACTGCTCGTCGTAAAGACTTTGGTACAAAAGGTCGACATTTAGAAAACGAAATATCACACCAAATTTCATGATTTGAATTATTAATTTTGATTTTCTCTAAACAATATTTGACTTCCTTACTTGTGTCATTTTGATTAGTAAGTAATGAGGCAAGTTCGCAATCATCAGATTTCAGTCTTTTAATAATTGTAAGTTGAAATTAATCGAGTCTACTGAAGAAATGAAAGTAGAAGGTAAAACAGTATGCTGTTGAAGTAAAGAAAAATCATTTACTCGCGATAAAGTATCGGCTACTACATTATCTTTACCTTTAATATGACGTATGTCACTAGTAAATTGTGAAATGAATTCTAAATGTCTTATTTGACGAGGAGTTTTCTCTACATTAGTAAATAAGGCTTTCATTAATGGTTTATGGTCAGTATAACAAGTAAATATACGTCCTTCTAAAATATGTCTAAAAAATTTAATTGATGTATACAAGGCTAATAATTCTATGTCGAAAGCGGAATATCTTTTTTGAGCATCAGTTAATTTGCGAGAGAAAAATGCTAAAGGTCCAGACAGATTTCCAATATTTTGTTCTAATACAGCACCCATAGATACGTTCGAGCAATCAACAGATAAGATCAGTGTTACTCCATTATTGTAATTGAGATGAGATAAAATTGTTGCATTCACTATGGCTTGTTTAGCTTTCAAAAAACTATCAGTACAGTCTGCTGGCCAGGAACCTATAACTTTCATTTTATCCCGTGCTAACTTAGTACAAAGAGAATGCATTAAAATTTCTGCAAAGTTAGGGACAAAACGATGATAGAAATTTACCATTCCTATAAATCGTTGAAGTTGTTTGAGTGTCACAGGGGTCGGAAAATCGTTAATAATAGCAATGCGTTCATTGGTAGGTGAAATGCCATCAGCAGAGATATAATGACCTAGAAAATTTAAAGAGCTCTTACCAAAAACGCATTTTGATGGTTTAATATTGATTCCGTATGTTTCCAGGTGATTGAAAACTGTACGCAAATGCAATAAATGATCATGTTGATCCTTACTTGCGATCAAAATGTCATCTAGATATACATAAATGTAGGGTAAATCTTTGAGAACTTCATTCATGAAGCATTGAAATGTTTGACCAGCGTTACGTAATCCAAAAGGCATTCGTAAAAATTGGAATAAGCCAAAAGGAGTAGTAATCGCTGTTTTGTAAACGTCAGATTCTGCGACGGGTATTTCATGGTAGGCGCGGACCAAATCTATTTTTGAAAACACTGTGCAACCGAAAAGATAAGAATTAAAATCATGAATATGTGGTAATGGATATTGATCGGGAACAGTAACTACGTTGAGTTTCCTGTATTCGCCACATGGATGCCAATCATTCGGTTCTTTCTTTGCAACCATGTGTAAAGGTGAAGATACCGATGATGAAGAAGGTTCACATATCCCCAAATCAATCATTTGTTTAAATTCATTTTTGGCAATATTAAATTTTGTCGTATCCAACCTTCGGGGATGACAAAATGGTAAATGACCCTCTGTAACAATGTGGTGTTTAACAGAGTGTTTAACTGGTAAAAAATAATTGGGAAAACTAACCAATTGTGGAAATTCCAATAACAATTTTGTATATGGGTCTTCTACCGAAAATAATTTAGGTGTAAGTAAAGCAACACGTTCGAGAGAACAAATCACTGACAATGACGTATTGTAATCTGTCAAACGTTTATTTTTTAAATCCACTACTATAGTCTATTTTTAAACCAGGAGGACTCTTTCAAATTTGCCGCGCTAAATCATACACATGTGATTGGCTGCGCGCTCACCAGTTTTACACTAAGCCAAATCGTAAATTTTGACATACAAATATGTCAGTTGAATATTTCAAACAAATTTTGAAGTGTCTTCATTAATTATTTATCATCACTCATTCTCGTTTGTAGAAATTTGGAAGCAAAAGGAAACAGCTCTTTACAGAACTAATTATATATTATTTATTTTTATTATATCTGGAAGTTTTTCAATATGGTTGTTGCGGCAAATTCAAGTTTAGTGCAAGTTTCACCACTAAAGAAACGCAAGCGATGAGATTTGGGTGCTTTAACATTATCTGAAAAGCAATGTGTAATAATTATGTATAAACAGATGTTGAGTGGAAAAACAAAGGTCAAAACGTGTGAAATCGTATATAAAATTATGAATGCAATGGGTGAGATATTAAATAATATAAGATTTGTAAGTAACTTACCTATTTTAAACACTTTTACTTTTAGGAATTGCAAGATCAACTGTATTCCGTACGATACGGGAATATAGAAAGACTGGAAATATACGCATGCCAAAAAAACTTGGAGGAAGACCAGGAATTATTACCAGATTTGATGAAACAATAAAAAACTATTCGACAAATAATATATAGTTTCTTCTACAAAAATGAAATGCCTACCCTAAACAAAATTCTACATGAAATAATTAGTCGCCCAGATTTGCTGAGGTTTTCTCGATCCTCAATATATAAATTCATGAAGGAAATTAATTTCAAGTAAGTTACATTTACATTGTCGTATAATGTGTTATGACTGGTATTCGTTTACAATATGATTAACATAATATGATGATTTTTTTTAATAGTTTATTATAACTGAACGTTACTGCAGTTATGATACTAATCGTGCATTTAAAAAAAATTGTGCTCATGAAAATTATTCAACATTTGTACCTATATAAGTATATTTTCTTTTTGTAGATATGTAAGGCGTAACGGCAAAAGTTAATAATAGAACGTCATGATATCATTATATGGAGACGAAATTATTTAAGATCTATTAAAGAATATAGAAAGGAAAATCGATCTATTTATTATCTTGATGAGACATGGGTAAACGAGGGTCATACAGAGGAAAAAATATGGGTAGATGAGAGCGTCAAAAATCGACGACAAGCATTTATTGAGGGTGTATCTACAGGCCTAAAAAATCCATCTGGTAAAGAAAACGCCTGATAATTGTTCATGTTGGATCTGAATTGGGTTTTGTTGATGGAGGATTGTTGGTTTTTAAAGGTACAAAAACTACAAATTACCATGAGGAAATGAACGCAAAAGTATTCGAAGAATGGTTTCAAAAGGTATTACAACTATTAGAGTCGTTTTTTTTGCTTGTTTCATGTCCAAGCTGTCATACGGCATCCGCTTATGGGGTAACTCAACAGATGCCCTTTCTTGTTTCATATTACAAAAAAAGGCTGTCCGAATTATGCTTCGTTTAAACAAATTTGATTCTTGTAAAATCCATTTCATTAATCTGAAAATTCTCACTATGCCATCTATATTTATCCTTGAAACATTATTGTATGTCTTCAACAACAAACATTTATATGAATTTGCTAATTCTGGTACTCGAAATCATGGCCATTTAATAATTCTGCCAAAACATAATACTACTTTGTATCAAAAAAGCAATTTTTACGTGGGAGCAAAATTATTTAATAAATTAATTAATTTCTTAGGTATATAAGCATTATCTTGTAGTTTTGATGATCTTTGTATTCTCAAACAGGTATTATTTATAGTAAATGTTCACATTCTTTTCTACACATGTATATGTTCTGAAAATAAATATTCTATTCTATTCTATTCTAATATTCTATTCTACCTGATACTGCTGTCATTGTAATGGACAATGCATTATACCACAGTCGCAAGATAGAAAAAATTCCAACAACATCGTCGACAAAGAAAGATATGCAAGATTGGTTATCATCAAAGAATATTGATTTTGATGTACATATGGTTCGTTCCGAACTTCTACAGTTAATAAACCTACACAAAGAGCGATATAATTTGTATGTAACTGATAAAATGGCAAGAAGAAATAATAAAGTTGTATTGAGGTTACCACCATATCACTGTGAATTAAACCCTATCGAGTTAATATGGGCTCAAATAAAAAATAAAGTTGCATCAGAGAATCATACATTTAAATTAAAAGAGGTCAATGAACTTTTGTTGCAAGCTATCAAAAATGTTAAAAGCAGTAATTGGAAAATTTGTGTTGAGCATATCATCAAAGAGGAAGAAAAAATGTTCAAATTGGATGGAATCATGGACACTATAATTGAGCCGTTAATATTTCTATTGGTGCTGAAACCGACACTTCATCTGAAAGTTCGGATACAGACACAGAATTAGAGGTGTTTAGGTGACTGATATATAATTAATTATTGTTGTTACTTTAACTATACAGCGTGTGTAAAAAGTATTGAAACATGACCATAACTTTTAAAATATTGATTGTATAAAAAAACCCTTGGATAGGTCGATTTTTATTTTCAATTACGCAACTTTTGGTGCGATTTATAATTTTTAGTTCTACACACCGCCTCCCCCAGCCACCCCAACTTTTTTTTTTTTCAAATAGGAACCTACCCTTTGTGATACTCCAAAAGAAAGGTATTTTAATAGACTATTCAACGCTGTAAAGAAATCCGAAATCCGTCGATGCAATTATTGGCTTCCCAAACGCATGAATTATGTACATTTTTTTTAATTTAAAAATTTTAAGAATGTCATGCATGTAAGACAGTACCTGAATGAGGGGTTTCCGGGCCGATGGATAGGCAGAAGAGGGTCACTCGAATGGCCAGCCAGATCTCCGGACCTGACACCCCTCGACTTTATGGGGTCATTTAAAGGGTAGCGTCTATAACAATAGACCAAATAATTTGGAGGATCTAAAGGATAGAATACGGGCGGAGATTGGTCGAATACCCCAAACGGCATTCGAAAACTGTTTACAAAACGTTGAACAGCGACTGTACACACACAGTGCCTAGCTGTTAACGGAGCTCAGTTTGAACATCTTATTAGATAATTTGTTAATTTTTTTCCGTAATAAAGTTTTATTAATCTTTCTTTTTTCTTAAAAAAAATGTGTTTCATGCGTTTGGGTCAGTTTGTATGTTCATAAATGTAGGGTTTATTACTTCTTAAAATATCCGTATAATGTTCGATATTACCAGTGATTAGATTTATTAAGTTTCACTTTACATTACTTTAAGTTTATTAATAATTAATGTTATGTATAACATGTAAGGCTTGTTGTGTCTTGCGTGACAAAGTTACTTATTTAGTAATTATTTTTTATAGTGAGCATGTCATTTTGATATTATGTTAGCATTTATTTTTTTTAGGAATGTTTTCTGATATCTCTTGCAAGTTTCTTCTTGGTTCTTCTTGCAAGCAGTAATCGAACCCTGTGATAATAAATAGTTGTGTATTTAATAGGGAAATTTTGTTTTACTTTCATTTACACACTTAATTTTTTATAGGCATATAATTTAAAAATAAAACGAACTTTATATCTCAAAGTTTCCTCAGTACATGGCAAAATTGGACGTGGAGGGAAAATTATATCATTGACAAATCAATTGAAAATAATTAAATTTGTATTTTTTTTTAATATTGGTTAATAAGTTTCGTATACCAAATCAAATTTAAAATATCTCAAACAATATTCTTTTTTGGAAATTTATTATTAAGAATGTGAGGAATCCCTGGACCCCTTTTTAGTAAGTCAATTTTGCTTATCAACGAACTTCCCCTTCTCATTGGTTCTTAAATCTTCTGTACCAAATTTAATATTTTATCTAAAAATTTACAGTTACTAATACGAGATAATTGTTTTCTCATAATCATGTCGTTTAGTTATGATTATTTAAGATTTATCCAGAATATAATATAATTATTTTTACGCAAATACATATTTTGAGGGATGAGACAGCAATTGTTATTTTATAATATATTTTCAGCATCCGTTATTGGCTAGCTATTGAGCCGGTCGGTTGTGTGTACTGTCAGTCTAATAAAAATTATAAAATAAATGGTAAAAAACAGATGAAAATTGTGAATCAGTGCGTATAACTCAAATCGTGTACTTGAAATCATAAACAATGTCTAATATATGTCCTAAATGTGAACTGACAATTGAACGTCGAAAAACGCCTGCAATTATTTGTGCGGGTTTTTGTGGTAAGGCGTATCACACTACTTGTGTGGGAATTCCACCAGAAGTAATGAAATATATAAAAACGCCTGGATTACACTGGTTGTGATGAATGTGAGAAGGTAAAAAATGAGTATGAAAAATTAATGAAAAACAATATGAATTCAAATTAAATAATATTTTAAAAGATATGGAGACATTATTTAACAATGCAAAAGATGAAATAGTTCAATTAGCTAAGGATAAGCTTTTAAAAATTGCAGCGCCAACAAATATACCAGTTACTAAACCACTATACTCACAAATTGCAAACAAACAATCTATGGTAGTTATAAAGCCAAAAAATATAGATCAATCAAATAGCCAAACAAAGACTGATATCATGGAAAAATTAAATCCGGCTGACTTGAATATACCAATGTCTAAAATAAAACACACAAGAAATGGTGGAATAATAATTGGTTGTACAGTGAGGATGGTGCAAATAAGTTTAGAGAGATAGCAAATGATAAATTGTCTGGAAATTATGAAGTGAAAGGAGTTAAAAATACTAATCCTATGATAAAAGTTGTAGGTATGATAGAGCAATATAATGATGAGCAACTGGTAAAATTTGTAAAGTCTCAAAATGATGTCTGGTCAGAGAAAAGTGTTTGCAAAGTGATAAAAGTATGGGCAACAAAAAACAAAAGAAATGTTTTTCAAGCTTTGTTAGCAGTGGATGCAGAAGCATTCTGCAGAATTATGAAGCAAGGTAACCTGTTTGTGAACTATGATGTCTGTGCTGTTTATGATGCCATCGATATCAAAATTTGCTACAAAAGTAGTGATCATTTTGCATGGGATAAAACAAAATGTACAGACTATTTAAAGAAATTAGAACATCACAAGTCGTCCATCTTTTGTAAAGATTAGCAATCACATATACATAATACCAGTAACCGTTGTGAAAGTCTTATCGTATCTGAAGAGGTGTCTCCGAGCAACTTATCTATAGTTTACCAAAATGTAAGGGGCCTTAATACGAAGACTTCTACATTGTTGAACAATATTAGTGCTACGTTGGATGAAGTATGACATTATAGCGAGATAACAGAGAGTTGGTTAAATGAAGGTGTACATGACAATGAAGTATTTCCCAGTGACTTTTTGGTGTTCAGAAAAGATAGATGTCGTGAAATAAGTGGAAAAACCAAAGGTGGGGGAGTAGTTCTTGCTGTGAAAAACATATATAGTGTGAAGCAAATACACATGGACTTTAGTGATCGATTCGTCGACACGATTTGTGTAAAAGTTAATACTTCTATATCTAATGCATTATATGTTATACTAGTATATGTTGATCCTGCCTGTAACGTCGACTCTGTAAGTAATTTTTTTAATTTTCTGGAAAATTCACCATATCCCTATGATAACAATTTCCTAATCATAGGAGATTTTAATATCTCCAAACTGAATCAGTACTATAAGAGCAATACATTAAATGATCAGTATGTTACAGAACTTGTAAATTTTCAAAACTTTTTTGACTGCCGGCAATATAACACAATAACAAATAATCTAGACCGTATATTAGATCTGGTGCTATCGAATCAAAATTGTACAGTCAAACGTAGCTCATTTTGTTTAGTAGATGAGGATGCGCATCACCCAACTTTGTATATTGAGATCTCATTAGTAATCAGTAAATTAACGCAATTGTCGTCTCCAATAAAATCTACTTATAATTATAAAAAGGCAAATTTTAATCTATTATAATATGGTCTATTTAGGAATACGGATTGGACTGGTATTGAAAGGTTTTCAGATGTAAATGAGGCTGTTGAATATTTCTATTCCATTGTAGACAATATATTTGATAAATGTATTCCAAAAACAAAAACTTCCAAGAAATATCCAGTTTGGTTTAATAAACAAATCATAAAAGATCTCAGAAAAAAAGACAAAATTCGGAAAAAGTGTAACTTTTCCCAATCAGATGATTTAAGAAATGAGTACAGTAATCTAAGAGCAAAACTAAAAAATTATATTGACCAAGCATAGAAACAGTATATAAATAAAATACAAGAGGATATTAGTGATGATTCAAGGGCATTCTGGCAATTTATGAAAGACAAAAAAGGGTCAGTCTCCATCCCAAACACTATGCACTTACAAAACCAGGAATTTAAGAGTGGAGAGGCAATCGCAGATGCATTTGCCAATCACTTTAACAGTGTATATAATGTTGATTTTCATGATGATGACTCAGACGTAAAACTAAATCCGCATATGAATGAAATAGTTATAAACTCTATTACACAAAATGAGATACGTGATGCTGTAAAAGGACACAAGTCACACAAAGCAGTTGGACCCGACAGGCTACCCTCTTACATTGTTAAAGGTTGTATTGACTTTCTTGTGTACCCGTTACATTACTTGTTTAATCTAAGTTTGAAAACTAATGTATTTCCTGAAATTTGGAAAGAAGTTCGTCTTTGCCCAGTACACAAGAAGGATGATAAAACCGACATTAAAAATTATAGGCCTATTGCTATACTATCAGTCCCAGCAAAACTTTATGAATCGATTATCTATAATGATGTCTATAGGTCAGTCAGCAACAGCATATTCATACACCAGCATGGCTTTATGAGGCATAGGTCAACTGCTAGTAACCTAATTAATATTACTCAGTTTATATCCCAAGAAATACATGAAGGAAGTCAGGTGGATGTAGTCTATACTGAGTACTGACTTCCAAAAGGCGTTTGACTCGGTGTCACATAATTTTCTACTCTGCAAACTCAAAAATGAATTTGGATTTCTTGAGAATCTTGTGGAACTCCTCACATCATATTTGCATAACAGAAAACAGTATGTGTCTGTGAATGGATATACATCGAAACATTTTCTTGCCCTGTCAGGAGTCCCTCAGGGTTCCAACCTTGGACCATTGTTATTTCTCATGTTTATAAATAGCCTTACTGAAATAATTAAAGCCTCAAAATACTTATTATTTGCAGATGATTTAGGCCCAGTTTTTCAATGTTCAGTTAATTCTAACTAGAGGATAGTATCGAAGGAAACAATTATTGTAACAATGGTCTCCTTGGATATTATCCTTTAGTTAGAGTTAACTCAACATTGAAAAACCGGCCCTTAAAGATTTACATTAAAGTTGAAAGTAATATGGACTGTAGCCTGTTACAGAATGACATTGATAACCTATATCAATGGACACTTCAAAATCATTTGTATCTTAACATTAATAAATGTTTTATTATGACCTATACTAGGAGGATAAGCCCAATTATATTTAACTATAAAATAAAAGATACAGATCTGGCCAGAGTTGAAACCATGAGTGACCTAGGTTTAACATTTGATACCCAGCTCACATTCAATAGCCATATTTACGCCATGATAAAATAGGGTCAATAGAATGTATGGATTCATATACGTAATACCAAGATGTTTAACAATACAGGAGCTATTAGGCAATTATATATTTCGTACGTAAGATCTCAGTTGGAATATTGCTCTATTGTCTGGAGTCCATTTTATCAAATACATAATATAAGCAGCATTGAAACAATACAAAATAAATTATTAAGGTTTATTAATTAAAAGAGACTGGTTTATATGATTCTGATATAGAGAAAGATATATTAAGGGAAAGATATGATCTCAAAACACTGGAGAGTCGACGTAAAAACGGGCATATTGTATATTTACACAAATTATTACATGGCAATGTTGATGATAGTAGTTTCCTGTCCATGATAAGTTTAAATCTCCCCTACTATCCTACTAGAACTTTTAGAACTTTTTACTTAGAACTGGCGGGCACAAACTATCAAATTAATTCCCCGCTCCACAGATAATGTAGTACTTATACTTCGATCCAATATAAATGTGATATATTTGACATTAGCGTAAGAAGATTAAAAACTATGCTACATTCATTGTATTAAATTATTGTGTTTAATTTTATGTTAACATTAAGTTAATTTTAGGTTAATATTAAATTATCAAATGTATTATATCACTCTGTAATAGGGCTTTGCCTGTTGAGTGCATTACCAAATAAATAAATAAATAAATTACACTATTAGTAAATTGTTTTATTTTTCGATAACATTTTTTGTATCGATTGTTGTATAAAATATTTTTGAATATTTTTAACTATATAGCTTGTCTGTAAAACTGTAGTATATTAGACTGCATACATCTATACTGCAGTCGTGTAAGGTTGGTTGCTTAGAACCCCTAACATATTCTAGTGTAATTTTCTGGTAACTTTTATAGTGTAAATGGGCATTCTACATTTAGTCCTCCTGGTTTAAAAACAGACTAAAACTGGTTAAAATATTAATCCGTGTGTGTTTTGATCCGTTTCTTTTTGCAAGATAATCTAGAAATTGCAAGCTACTCATTTCCGGTTATTAATGCTGTTGAAAATTGCATAATGCGCTCGAACTTGCTAAGTAACGTCTGTAGTCCGAGCCATAATTTTCAATTCAATCCGCAGCTTTAACGAGCATCCGAGATACTTACGATAGCAAGGAATAAAACTCGCGATGAGCATCCAAAAACTCTCTTCTCTGATCCAGCAGTCAAACAGTCAACCTGTCCGCAACCAGTACAGCCGTCTGAAGAACAACCGCTCAGTAAAATATTTTCTTTATCGACACCTCGTCAACGTCTTCGCTTCCGTCTGTAAACCTACCAGAACCCCGATCGTAACCACCGCTACGAATAATAATTTTCTTGAAAATAATCTTGGTAAGAATACCGTGGTCCGCTACTATCCGTCCGTACCGCCTTCAGTTAAGTATAGATATCAGAGATCTTATTGTTTGTAAGTACCGCCGTATAATCCTACTAAATCAAACTAGAGCTAATCAGCAATTCCTCGCATTTACTGTCTAACGGAAGCTATTTAGTAAATATTATAATATATATTTATTTATTTATTTATTTATTTATTAACAGTTTCGGTTACTCATACAGAAATCAACAAAGAATTACCGATTAAAGAGCAACACATTATTAAATTTACAAAAAAAAGACATATCTTAAATAATACAATATACACATAACGTGGAAGAAACAAAAAAAGAAACTGAAAAAAAAAGAATTTTAACAAAAGATTGACTTTAACTTTGTCTACATTTTAATTTACAAAAACAGGTAATTTAAAAAGAGGGGAACAATATTCTAGTGCACAAAACATATTCTTGTAAGATACTGCAATATTATTACATGTTACTGACGTAATTTAGATAAACAAAGATTTTTCACACATGGTAAAGATGAGTGAAATATGTCCACATCCGAGAAGTACCTATTATATGAATCAAATATTCTATTTACTGGTGAATTTATCGCATAATTTGTTGAATTATTTTCGATGTAAAATGTACTGGTATTTCTGTGCAAGTAATGAGGAATTCTAAAAAGCATTTGACTGATACAAAAATCACTATCAACTTTATTCACAACTTTATGTAAAAATGTTATATATGATAATTTTCTACGATTTTCCAATGAATCTATTTTGTAAAATTGCAAATTTTCATAATATGTATGATAAAATCTTTCACGGTGAAACTTGTAATTCAAAAAATTTATAAATTTTTTTTGGACCTTTTCTAACCTTATAGTATACTTAATGTAATATGGATTCCATATTATAGACAAATACTCAAGATTACTTCTGACCAACGAATTGTAAAGAATTATACAAGATTTTATTTTAGAAAAATCCCTAGTGGTGCGCATTAGAAAACCCAGATTTTTTAACGCTTTTTGAAGAATTCCTTCAATATGACTCTCAAAAGTCAATTTGCAGTCTAAAATTATACCCAAATCCTTCACGCTTTGAACAAACTGGAGTGATGTATTATTAATTTGATAATTAAAATTTAAAATAGTGTGTTTTCTTGAGAATATAATATAAGAACATTTTTTTATGTTTAAATATAATTGATTATGTACGCAGAAGTCATTCAGTCTGTCAACATCACTTTGTAAAAGTAACTGCTGTGCTGGATTTTCAATAATCTTGAATAATTTTAAGTCATCGGCATATAGTAAAAATTCAGAATTCTTAAAACACTGATCAATATTATTAATGAAAATGGAAAATAACAAAGGGCCCAGATGAGACCCTTGAGGAACGCCTGATGTTACATCTATTGTTTTGGAAGTAACATTATTAATTTTGACCATCTGACTTCTGTTTGCTAGATAAGACTCGATCCATCTTAATAGATTACCATGTATACCGAAATTCTCCAGCTTCACTAACAAAGTTCTATGATGTACCTTGTCAAAAGCCTTGGAGAAGTCGGTATACACAGCATCCACTTGTTTCCCATCGTCCATGGACTTCACTACAGTCTGCACAAAGGGAAGGAGATTGGTTAATGTAGATCTACCTCGGAAAAAACCATGTTGTAATGAGATTAATTTATTTTTCACTAAAAAGAACAACTCATCTGTTATTATAGCCTCAAAGACCTTGCCAAAGATATTTAATAAAGAAATCCCTCTATAGTTTTCAATTAAATTTTTTCCACCACTTTTATAAATAGGGACTATATTGGCTAATTTCCATTTATCAGGGAAAATCCCCTCGTTTAAAGATTTATTAAAAATCAAATAAAGAGGCTCGACTAGTGTGTCCAAGCAAGATTTTATAAAAATAGCAGGAATATTATCTGGGCCACAACTTTTATTCGTATTTAATTTTTTTAGCTGGAAAGTTATTTGCTGTTTTGATATATATTTAATAGAAATATTTTCAATTACATTTGGTTCCAAAGGAATATTACTAGGCAAGGTATCTGAGACATAAATAGATGCAAAAAAATCGGCATAAGCATTACAGACATCCTGGTTATTAGAAAGATTTTCATTTAGATAGATCATGTTTGCTGGAATTTTCTGTGTTTTTTGTTTGCTTGCGAGAAAAGACCAAAACCCTTTTACATCATTTTGAATATTTGATTCAGAATATGAGACATGTGCGATATAATCAATCTTTATTTGTTTTTTTACAGATTTTCTCAATGAAGAAAAACTAACATAGTCCATAGGATTACCGTATTTTTTCCATTTAGTGTGAAATTTAACTTTATCTGAAATTAATTTTTTTGTAGTAACAGAAAACCACCTGGGATATTTTCTGTTTATATTCTTACGCTGCACATTCTCATTGATAATTTTGTTGATTTCATAATAAAAGACATCAACCATTTGATTAGAATTGCAATTTCTAAATTTTACACCCCAGTCTAAATTTTCAATTTGACTATTTATAATGACATAATTAGCTCGTTTAAAAAGGGGTGTCTTGAAATTTACTTTATTATTAAAAGTTAAAGAAGGAATATTTATATAGATATCTAAAGCCGGATGAAAGTTATCCTCAGCTATAAAAGGGACGCTAGATTTATTAATGGTTATTTTATCAGCATTTGAATAAAATAAATCCAAAATTTTGTTATGAAGATTACATATGCCATTAAATTGCTTAAAGTCCAATAAACTAAAAGTATCTATAAGAGCTTCAGACATAGAATTGTACGGTTGGGGCAGGTAATACATTGCATCATTGTCAATTGACCACACTATACCAGGCATGTTATAGTCACCAACAATGATAAAAATATCGTCAGGATTATTAAACAGTATTTCACTCACCCTATCTAAATGTGCTTTTAAATTATTTTCTGTAGAATGAGGAGGTACATAGACACAACACAAAAACATTTTTTTCCCATTTTCTAACGTAACACAAACCCATAAATCCTCACAAATTCCAGGACACGACCACTCTTCCTTTACCATTGAATTTAGCGTATTTCTAACTCCTATTAGAACACCTCCACCATCTTTTTTCCCGCTAACAATTGGATCACGATCTTTTCTATAAACATTATAATTATCTGAGAAAATTTCACCATCTATTTCCATTCAGCCAAGTTTCTGTGATGAAAATCAGATCAAAAGATTCTTGCAGCGTAGATAAATAAAATTCATTGGTTTTTGTCCTTAAACCTCGGACATTTTGATAAAATAAAGTTAATATACTTTGTTCCATTGGTAAGAAACGGAAGAAAAAGAAAAAATTATAAATTATAGTATTTGAATAGATTGAAAGAGCCGGTTACATACTGTTAATGTATTTTTTGGATATCCTCTTCGGTTTGAATACGAAAAACCTTGGAAGAATTTATATCTCTAATGTAAACTTTACAGTCTCTTGTCCAGTAACGAAGAGATGGTTTATTTTTACAGAAATCCCTGACTTTTTTAAACAGTTCTTTATTATACTTAGTAAGGTGTTCGTTTATGAAAATTTTACGGGTTGGACTAGAATTCATGTTAAGATCTGTTGAAGTTAAAATTTTCTTTTTACGTATTGCCCCAAGTATTTCATCTTTATCCTGGTGGAGAGCAAATTTTACAACTATATTTCTAGGATTCTTATTTTCAGTGTTAAAATGGGCTACTCGGTGACACCAGTCAATAGAATTTGGTCTGATGTTGCAACCCAGTGCCTGAATTGCCTGGTTAACTATTTCCACAACATTTTTATTTTTCTGTTCCGGTACACCACAAAATTCTAAGTTATTTATTCTCGAATGTTGCTGCAAACCTTCTAATTCTTTGGACATTGAAATATTCTTTTCTTGCAAAATTTTTACATCAACTTTGGTGGATTTTATTTCTTTAACGGAGTTTTCAAATTCCCTCATTTTAGCGCCAAATTCATCAATTTTATCACTGCAAAAATTTAAAGATTTGAGAATCTCATTATGTGATGTTCGCAGAGAGGCAATTTCGTTTTCAATTTTATCCAACTTATCTAACTTTTTAAGAATCATATTTAAACTCGCAGTATCATTAGATGCACTGTTTATGGTGGTTTCAGCATTGGACGAGCAGTCACGACATCTCCAGAGTATTCCAGGAACTACAAGAACTTTCTCAATATCAGCTGACAAGTTTAAACATTTCGCATGATAGGATTCTTTACATGCGAAGCAGGTGATTTTCGGACCTCGCTGAGGTCTCCCGCCTGAAACAATGCACACGGCACAGAACTCAGGCGAGGCCATTATCAACACAAAAAGTTCCACACAAAAAAGCGTATTATCCTTTTTATTTTAATATTAACTGAATTAATTAATTAATTAAATTTTCTTCTATTAATTATAATGGTCATTTACACTAACTGATATGAACTGAATCAACTTTTAGCACTGTAAAATTTTCATTTCAACATTCTCACTTTAACCACTATTTTTAGCCGTTTGAAACAGACACGATGTGAACTTGTCTTAAACACAATAAAAATATATTATAGATTATCGTGTATCGACCGACATCCCTCTGTATTTCCATATTACTTTGTCCCAGGTTTTTTCTTTTCAATAAAATCGTTTAGTGACATCTGGAGTGGAAAGGTTGAACCTTGGTTCTACGCTATATCGCCTTTAAATCGGTAGGTTTAAAATGGTATTATTTTTTTTTGTTAAAAAAAAAACAAAAAAATTGGGAAGGCATTCTAGAAGCAGTATGTAGTATGGCGGCTTAGAATTTGTCGAGATTACGTTGTGATCATCCATTTTTGGGATTATTTTCTAGCTGCTCAAAAGTAATTTTCTAAAGTGTATTTCGTGTGTGATCTAATACAAGAGAATTACTCCAAGCTCTTTTGGGATACATCGCTTCATGCTGTTATCTGTCCAAGTGCATCTTTGGATAGAGTTCACCCTTCAACGGAAGGTATGTCACATACCTCAATTGAGATTCCACCTGTCAGTAGTATAAAGTATTTGGGAGTACATTTTGACAGTATGCTAAAATGGGATTTGCATATAAATAAACTAGTCATAAAAATCAGAAGCTTGCTGTCTAAGTTTAAATATCTAAAACAAATCTTAGATGTAAAAACTCTCAAAACTCTGTATTATGCACTGGTGGAGTCCCAATTGAGGTATGGATTAATTGCGTGGGGAGGAGCTTATAACAACAATATTAAAAGACTTGAAAATATCCAGAAATGGATCTTAAAAATTATATACGCGAAAGAATTAACTTATCCTAGTAACGAACTATATGTCTTAACTAAAGTCCTTGATGTTAGGCAATTGTTTTGTGCAGTACTATTCTTGGTTCAAAAAATGAAGATAAATAAAAATAATATTGTGCACAATTACCAAACTAGATACAAGAATATGGCAATATCAGTACCCTTTGCTACAAAAACTATTGTGCAAAGATCCTGCTATTTTTTAAGTCCCCGATTATATAACCATATCTCAAGTGATATAAAAAAAATTAACTCAATACCTATGTTCAAACAACACATTAAAAAATGGATGCTCTCAATAGACCGCATTGTTTTCCACCAACTGATTGACATAAAAAACACATACAATGTTGCCAACTCTGTTACGAAGCTGACTTTAAACTAGCTAAACTTATTGACATATCATCGATCTAATAATAATAGTTTCTTACCCAAATCATTCAAACTGATTGAATTTATACGAAAATAATTACGTTATTATTCTCACTATTAGATATAACCTCTCTTTCCTTCTTTACTTTTACTTCAAATTATATGCTCTGATATCTTTGAGTAACATATTATATGTACATATATATGCGTGTGTGTGTATGTATGTATGTATGTATGTATAATGTTTATATAGGTGTTTGTATGCATGCGTATGTATGTGTATGGGTATATGTATGCATATTGCGTAGAGGAAGCTTTTTATGTTTTTATTTTCTTTTTATTAATATTAATTTGTGTGTATAGCAGTGTACGTATCCTCACAAGTGTCAAACTTTTAGGATTATATTGCTATGCTTATTTGCTATACAGAACAGCCTATACAAGCTCACCACAAACAATTTATTGTTTTTGTGAGGTAAATATTTATACACTTAATGATGAAGATTTTCTTTTTCTTTCTTATTAATTATCTATAACTAAATGGAATTATTTTGTATATTATATAATTGTTACTTGTTTTGTGTGTAAATAATTTTTTTTTTTTTTTTTTTTTTTTCGGTTTCCCGAATCTAGTGCTGGACAGTCTCCCCGTGGCCTCCGACACCACACAGGGAGAGCGCCAGCGAATAATCTACAGCAACTCCCCACATCCCGCAGGGTTAGTCACTGTAGATTCCAGACTCGTGTGCCCTAAGTAGACGAAGGGATCCCAGGATGACCGCTTTCTGCATTTGACCAGCCAACCATTCTGCCGATGTTTGGCAGGCAGGCATGGTCTTCAATGCGGAGAGCAGCGTGGGCTTCATATAACCGAGTACACCGATTATCAGGACGACCATCTTGACAGAGTAGCCTGGGTATAGCACTTGGAGCTCGTACCGGAGATCTCTGTATTTAGTCCGTTTCTCCTCCTCCTTCAAGGCGATGTTTGTCTCAGCAGGTGCTGAGAACTCGATGACATACATCACCTTGGTCTGATGGTCGAGGAGGACTATGTCAGGCTTATTGGCTTGAATTCGCCTGACGGTCGGGAACGAGTAGTTCCAGTAAATCCGGCATTTCTCGTTCTCGACAACGGACTCGATATCTCCGGGGATATAAGGCAGCACTGGTGTTTGGTCTATCTTGTACGAGTGCCGGAGATGGTAGTATAGCACTCGTAAAGCCGCGTTATGTCGTTGGATGTAGACCGAAGTCGCATAAATCGGACATGCAGATAATAGATGCATGAGCGACTCCGGCGCCTGATGGCAGGTCCTGCAGTTGATATCAGGGACCTCTACACCCATCACGCGATTCCGATTGACCAAGGTGTTAATAACACCATCTTGACAGGCCACAATGAATCCCTCGGTCTCCGACTTCAGCCCTGCTGACCTTAAAAATGCGAAGGTCAGCTTTGTCGATAAACCCAGTGCTTCTATGTTGTTATAGAAAACACCGTGCAGGGGTTTATCGACGTGCTGCCTGAACAGAATGCTCTGTTCGGCAGCTTTAATGTGGGCTGTCAGACGATTCGGCGGAAGCTCAGTAACTGACTCTACATCAGCACCTCGCCGGCCTCCTCGTCTGTAGTCGAACACGAGACCGAGTTCATCTGCGGCCCTCTCTGCTGCCCTAAACAATAATGCGCCAACTCCTACAGTTTCGTGATCTCTCACTAACCGTAGGAGTGAATCCGAGCTCCTGAGGATGTTGCATGGCAGAGTAGCACTCAGTGCTACTCTGCCATGCATACACTCCAGACTCAAGAGTCCTCGGCCCCCCCGGTGACGTGGGAAGTACACACGAGGAACGGACGATCTAGGATGAATACTAATATGAATATTCATCATCTTGCGGGTATCCCTGTCCAATTGGCGCAGCTCATCTACTTGCCATTTAACTACTCCAAAGGAGTAGAGCAGAATCGGAACGGCAAGCATGTTAGTGGCAGACACCTTGTTCTTCCCCGAAAGTTCGGAAGACCAAATATTTCGGAGTCGGTGTCTGTACTTGCCGCGGAGAGAATCCTTTATTTGGTTTACATCCTGGATGTGGCGTTGTTCCACACCCAGGTATGTGTAGGTCTCGCCGGCATCCAGATGTCGTAGGATGGTTTCGTCTGCGAGCTGCGCATCTTCGTGGAATTCCCCGCATCGTCCTCTCTTGAGGTGGACGACTGCGCATTTGTCCAACCCAAATTCCATTCCAATTGCCCGCGTGTATTTCTCGACCATCCTGAGAGCATTTTGAAGTTCTCGCTCTCCGGAGGCATAGAGTTTAAGGTCATCCATATAAAATAGATGGGTGACCTTATGCCTCCGGTTGCTGGGTGGCCCACACTGATACCCGCGGGTTTGGCGGAGTCCAACAGATAACGGCAGCAGTGAGATGCAGAAGAGGAGCGGACTCAAAGAGTCACCCTGAAACACTCCTCTCTTAAATGTCACCAACTCTGTCGAAACTCGCTCGGCACCGGATGTTATGGTGAAGCGAGTTCTCCAAAGCGGCAACAGTTGTTCGATGCATCTCACTAGTGGTGCTGGTACCGCAAGACATCCGAGCAAGTGTAACAAAAGCTCGTGGGATGTTGTATCAAATGCCTTGCGATAATCAATCCAGGCCATTGACAGATTCCGCTTGTACTGCACAGAATCATATGTAATACAGCGGTCTATCAGCAGGTTTTCCTTGCAACCTGCCAGGCCCTTCTTGGCACCACGCTGTTCGTTTATCTGTTGGTAGACCGTTTTGTGTGTAAATAAATTATTATTATTATTATTATTATTTTTTTTTCGTTTCCGAAAGAAAGTGCTGGACAGTCTCCCTGTGGCCTCCGACACCACACAGAGAGAGCGCCAGCGAATAATCTACAGCAACTCCCCACATCCCGCAGGGTTAGTCACTGTAGATTCCAGACTCGTGTGCCCTAAGTAGACGAAGGGATCCCAGGATGACCGCTTTCTGCATTTGACCAGCCAACCATTCTGCCGATGTTTGGCAGGCAGGCATGGTCTTCAATGCGGAGAGCAGCGTGGGCTTCATACCTCCAAGTACACCGATTATCAGGACGACCATCTTGACAGAGTAGCCTGGGTATAGCACTTGGAGCTCGTACCGGAGATCTCTGTATTTAGTCCGTTTCTCTCCTCCTTCAAGGTGATGTTTGTCTCAGCAGGTGCTGAGAACTCGATGACATACATCACCTTGGTCTGAAGGTCGAGGAGGGCTATATCAGGCTTATTGGCTTGAATTCGCCTGACGGTCGGGAACGAGTAGTTCCAGTAAATCCGGCATTTCTCGTTCTCGACAACAGACTCGATATCTCCGGGGATATAAGGCAGCACTGGTGTTTGGTCTATCTTGTACGAGTACAGAAGATGGTAGTATAGCACTCGTAAAGCCGCGTTATGTCGTTGGATGTAGGCCGCAGTCGCATAAATCGGACATGCAGATAATAGATGCATGAGCGACTCCGGCGCCTGACGGCAGGTCCTGCAGTTGATATCAGGAACCTCTACACCCATCACGCGACTCCGATAGACCAAAGTGTTAATAACACCATCTTGGCAGGCCACAATGAATTCCTCGGTCTCCGACTTCAGCCCCACTGACCTTAAGAATGCGAAGGTCAGCTCTGTCGATAAACCCAGTGCTTCTATGTTGTTATAGAAAACACCGTGCAGGGGTTTATCGACGTGACAGATTCCTCTGTTCGGCAGCTTTAATTTGGGCTGTCAGACGATTCGGCGGAAGCTCAGTAACTGATTCTGCATCAGCACCTCGCCTGTAGTCGAACACGAGACCGAGTTCATCTGCGGCCCTCTGTGCTGCCTTAAACAATAAAGCGCCAACTCCTACGGTTTCATGATCTCTCACTAACCGTAGGAGCGGATCCGAGCTCCTTAGAATGTTACATGCCATACTTAGTGCCACTCTGCCATGCATACACTCCAGACTCACGAGTTCTCGGCGCCCCCGTTGACGTGGGAGGTACACACGAGGAACGGACGATCTAGGATGAATACTCCTATGGATATTCATCATCTTGCGGGTATCCCTGTCCAATTGGCGCAGCTCATCTACTCGCCATTTAACTACTCCAAAGGAGTAGAGCAGAATCGGAACGGCAAGCATATTAGTGGCAGACAATGTTCTTCCCCGAAAGTTCAGAAGACCAAATCTTTCGGAGTCGGTGTCTGTACTTGCCACGGAGAGAATCCTTTATTTGGTTCACATCCTGGATGTGGCGTTGTTATTATTATTATTATTATTTTTTTTTTTTTTTTTTTTTTTTTTTTTTTTTTTTTTTTTTTTCCGTTTCCTGAAGAAATTGCTGGACAGTCTCCCTGTGGCCTCCGACACCACACAGAGAGAGCGCCAGCGAATAATCTACAGCAACTCCCCACATCCCGCAGGGTTAGTCACTGTAGATTCCAGACTCATGTGCCCTAAGTAGACGAAGGGATCCCAGGATGACCGCTTTCTGCATTTGACCAGCCAACCATTCTGCCGATGTTTGGCAAGCAGGCATGGTCTTCAATGCGGAGAGCAGCGTGGGCTTCATACCTCCGAGTACACCGATTATCAGGACGACCATTTTGACAGAGTAGCCTGGGTATAGCACTTGGAGCTCGTACCGGAGATCTCTGTATTTAGTCCGTTTCTCCTCCTCCTTCAAGGCGATGTTTGTCTCAGCAGGTGCTGAGAACTCGATGACATACATCACCTTGGTCTGATGGTCGAGGAGGACTATGTCAGGCTTATTGGCGTGAATTCGCCTGACGGTCGGGAACGAGTAGTTCCAGTAAATCCGGCATTTCTCGTTCTCGACAACGGACTCGATATCTCCGGGGACGTAAGGCAGCACTGGTGTTTGGTCTATCTGGTACGAGTGCCGTAGATGGTAGTATAGCACTCGTAAAGCCGCGTTATGTCGTTGGATGTAGACCGAAGTCGCATAAATCGGGCATGCAGATAATAAATGCATGAGCGACTCCGGCGCCTGACGGCAGGTCCTGCAGTTGATATCAGGTACCTCTACACCCATCACGCGACTGCGATAGACCAATGTGTTAATAACACCATCTTGGCAGGCCACAATGTATCCCTCGGTCTCCGACTTCAGCCCCGCTGACCTTAAAAATGCGAAGGTCAGCTCTGTCGATAAACCCAGTGCTTCTATGTTGTTATAGAAAACACCGTGCAGGGGTTTATCGACGTGCTGCCTGAACAGATTTCTCTGTTCGGCAGCTTTGATGTGGGCTGTCAGACGATTAGGCGGAAGCTCAGTGACTGAGTCACCTCGCCGGCCTTCTCGCCTGTAGTCGAACACGAGACCGAGTTCATCTGCGGCCCTCTGTGCTGCCCTAAACAATAAAGCGCCAACTCCCACCGCTTCATGATCTCTCACTAACTGTAGGAGTGGGTCCGAGCTCCTGATGACATTACATGCCATACTCAGTGCCACTCTGCCATGCATGCACTCCAGACTCAAGAGTCCTCGGCCCCCCCGTTGACGTGGGAGGTACACACGAGGAACGGACGATCTAGGATGAATACTCCTATGAATATTCATCATCTTGCGGGTATTCCTGTCCAATTGACGCAGCTCATCTACTCCCCATTTGACTACACCAAAGGAGTAGAGCAGAATCGGAACGGCAAGCATATTAGTGGCAGACACCTTGTTCTTCCCCGAAAGTTCTGATGACCAGATCTTTCGGAGTCGGTGTCTGTACTTGCCACGGAGAGAATCCTTTATTTGGTTCACATCCTGGATGTGGCGTTGTTCCACACCCAGGTATGTGTAGGTCTCTCCGGCATCCAAATGTCGTAGGATGCTTCCGTCTGCGAGCTGCGCATCTTCGTGGAATTCCCCGCATCGTCCTCTCTTGAGGTGGACGACTGCGCATTTGTCCAACCCAAACTCCATTCCAATTGCCCGCGTGTATTCCTCGACCACCCTGAGAGCATTTTGAAGTTCTCGCTCTCCGGAGGTATAGAGTTTAAGGTCATCCATATAAAATAGATGGGTGACCTTATGCCTCCGGTTGCTGGGTGGCCCACACTGATACCCGCGGGTTTGGCGGAGTCCAACAGATAGCGGCAGCAGTGTGATGCAGAAGAGGAGCGGACTCAAAGAGTCACCCTGAAACACTCCTCTCTTAAATGTCACCAACTCTGTCGAAACTCGCTCGGCACCGGATGTTATGGTGAAGCGAGTTTTCCAAAGCGGCAACAGTTGTTCGATGCATCTCACTAGTGGTGCTGGTACCGCAAGACATCCGAGCAAGTGTAACAAAAGCTCGTGGGATGTTGTATCAAATGCCTTGCGATAATCAATCCAGGCCATTGACAGATTCCGCTTGTACTGCACAGAATCCTGTGTAATACAGCGGTCTATCAGCAGGTTTTCCTTGCAACCTGCCAGGCCCTTCTTGGCACCACGCTGTTCGTTTATCTGCTGGTAGACCGGATCAACAGACCTCAACATCCTGGTATACAAGATACGAGTAAATAACTTGTAGCAGGAGTTGAGGCAGGTAATCGGCCTATAATTTTTTGGGTCAGACAGATCCCCCTTTTTGGGGATTAGCACAGTTCGCCCCTCGACAAACCAGTCCGGAATTTGCTGCCCCTCGTTCAACCATGAGTTGAAAACTCGGGCCAGATGGCGGTGGGTGGAAGGGAACTTCTTCCACCACCAGTTGTTTATACCATCTGGACCCGGGGCAGCGAAGTTCTTGGTTCCAACAAGTGCTTGTTGAACCTCTTCCGTACTGATTGCCGGGCACACTTCGTCTGGCTCTTCTAAGACTCTACGACAGAGAGCCTCGAAGTGTGCTGTAGCTGGAGTGTCATTATCGAATGGACTCGCGACTTCGTAGATTCCTTTCCAGAAGGCTTCGACATTATCAACAGTTGGCGGATTTTCGACAACACGCTGTGGCTCTTGGAACAGGCGAGACGGGTTTGTTTGAAACAATTTGTTTTGTTCCAAACTCCGCATTCGCCTGACCAAAGTTTTCTTAATAGCCATTAGCGCTCGAATCCTATCTAGACAGTGCTGCTTGATGGTCTGCAGCACTGTGCGATTTAGAGTGTGGTGTTGGCGTCTCAGTCCGGCTGCCACTCGCCGGACCTTCGGTGTAAATGGTCTACCTGCGACTATATAATCCACCACACTCTGGATTCGAGAAGCGTGTTGCCTTGCTGATCGAATTTTAGCTTCGATCTTCTGTACGCGCCGCTTAGCTTTCTCGACCCTATCAACTGCGCTTGCCAGGCGCTGTTGTGGGACGAGTTGCTTGGCGGCAGCGTACACCGCGCTGTTGATCTGCCAGATGTTGGCATCTTCTGGAAGCTCCTCACTGATCAACGAGTCCATTCGTGCCAGGTCTTGTGGCTTAGGGTTAACCCTGGTGTTAAGGTTAACCCTCGTCCTTAAATCGACATCGGTGTACTGTGGAGGATGACCCTCGTCAGCAGGTATTTGCCGCGGTGGAAGTGCGGCAGGCACTTCCTCACGCTGACGAGGTGCCCTTACGTAACCTGTTCGGCGCAGGAAGGATACTTGGTCTCTCAGATGTTGCTGAGAGAAGGCGCGATACTCCGGGTGCATATCGCACCACAACCGGTGTAATCGCGCCATGTATCCCCTGCGCCCAGGTTCGCTGCTCTCATAGCAGTTAAGCAGGTCATCCCTCAATCCCTCCGTCCACCTAAAGCGTCCATTTCCATTGCGTATGTCGTCATCATTGAGACCGTCCGGTAAGGCCCCTCCCACCTGTCTCTGACCCCCATCCGACTGGGGTCGATTGTGAGGGGCCTGTCCTCTGTCTCGGTCGAAAACCAGAGGAAAAGAGTCCCCAGGATGGTTAGCCCTGAGGACCCACGTCCGACATTTGTCAAGGAGGGTTGCCCCTCCCTGTCCAGGGTGCACCGCGAGGAGGTTGCCGGTCCGCATTTCGCACCCCTTATTATTATTATTATTATTATTATTATTATTATTATTATTATTATTTTTTTTTTTCTTCCGGTTTCCCGAACC
Source organism: Rhagium mordax (assembly GCA_963680705.1). Classification (NCBI taxonomy): domain Eukaryota; kingdom Metazoa; phylum Arthropoda; class Insecta; order Coleoptera; family Cerambycidae; genus Rhagium; species Rhagium mordax. Next base: position 28,086,415 of record OY796659.1, read on the forward strand.
TACTGCTGGACAGTCTCCCTGTGGCCTCCGACACCACACAGAGAGAGCGCCAGCGAATAATCTACAGCAACTCCCCACATCCCGCAGGGTTAGTCACTGTAGATTCCAGACTCGTGTGCCCTAAGTAGACGGAGGGATCCCAGGATGACCGCTTTCTGCATTTGACCAGCCAACCATTCTGCCGATGTTTGGCAGGCAGGCATGGTCTTTAATGCGGAGAGCAGCGTGGGCTTCATACCTCCGAGTACACCGATTATCAGGACGACCATCTTGACAGAGTAGCCTGGGTATAGCACTTGGAGCTCGTACCGGAGATCTCTGTATTTAGTCCGTTTCTCCTCCTCCTTCAAGGCGATGTTTGTCTCAGCAGGTGCTGAGAACTCGATGACATACATCACCTTGGTCTGATGGTCGAGGAGGACTATGTCAGGCTTATTGGCTTGAATTCGCCTGACGGTCGGGAACGAGTAGTTCCAGTAAATCCGGCATTTCTCGTTCTCGACAACGGACTCGATATCTCCGGGGATATAAGGCAGCACTGGTGTTTGGTCTATCTTGTACGAGTGCCGAAGATGGTAGTATAGCACTCGTAGAGCCGCGTTATGTCGTTGGATGTAGGCCGAAGTCGCATAAATCGGACATGCAGATAATAGATGCATGAGCGACTCCGGCGCCTGACGGCAGGTCCTGCAGTTGATATCAGGAACCTCTACACCCATCACGCGACTCCGATAGACCAATGTGTTAATAACACCATCTTGGCAGGCCACAATGAATCCCTCGGTCTCCGACTTCAACCCCGCTGACCTTAAGAATGCGAAGGTCTGCTTATTATTATTATTTTTTTTTTTTTTTTTTTTTTTTTTTTTCCGTTTCGGGACGAAAGTGCTGGACAGTCTCCCTGTGGCCTCCGACACCACACAGAGAGAGCGCCAGCGAATAATCTACAGCAACTCCCCACATCCCGCAGGGTTAGTCACTGTAGATTCCAGACTCGTGTGCTCTAAGTAGACGAAGGGATCCCAGGATGACCGCTTTCTGCATTTGACCAGCCAACCATTCTGCCGATGTTTGGCAGACAGGCATGGTCTTCAATGCGGAGAGCAGCGTGGGCTTCATACCTCCGAGTACACCGATTATCAGGACGACCATTTTGACAGAGTAGCCTGGGTATAGCACTTGGAGCTCGTACCGGAGATCTCTGTATTTAGTCCGTTTCTCCTCCTCCTTCAAGGCGATGTTTGTCTCAGCAGGTGCTGAGAACTCGATGACATACATCACCTTGGTCTGATGGTCGAGGAGGACTATGTCAGGCTTATTGGCGTGAATTCGCCTGACGGTCGGGAACGAGTAGTTCCAGTAAATCCGGCATTTCTCATTCTCGACAACGGACTCGATATCTCCGGGGACGTAAGGCAGCACTGGTGTTTGGTCTATCTGGTACGAGTGCCGTAGATGGTAGTATAGCACTCGTAAAGCCGCGTTATGTCGTTGGATGTAGACCGAAGTCGCATAAATCGGGCATGCAGATAATAAATGCATTAGCGACTCCGGCGCCTGACGGCAGGTCCTGCAGTTGATATCAGGCACCTCTACACCCATCACGCGACTGCGATAGACCAATGTGTTAATAACACCATCTTGGCAGGCCACAATGTATCCCTCGGTCTCCGACTTCAGCCCCGCTGACCTTAAAAATGCGAAGGTCAGCTCTGTCGATAAACCCAGTGCTTCTATGTTGTTATAGAAAACACCGTGCAGGGGTTTATCGACGTGCTGCCTGAACAGATTTCTCTGTTCGGCAGCTTTGATGTGGGCTGTCAGACGATTAGGCGGAAGCTCAGTGACTGAGTCACCTCGCCGGCCTTCTCGCCTGTAGTCGAACACGAGACCGAGTTCATCTGCGGCCCTCTGTGCTGCCCTAAACAATAAAGCGCCAACTCCCACAGCTTCATGATCTCTCACTAACTGTAGGAGTGGGTCCGAGCTCCTGATGACATTAAATGCCATACTCAGTGCCACTCTGCCATGCATGCACTCCAGACTCAAGAGTCCTCGGCCCCCCCGTTGACGTGGGAGGTACACACGAGGAACGGACGATCTAGGATGAATACTCCTATGAATATTCATCATCTTGCGGGTATTCCTGTCCAATTGACGCAGCTCATCTACTCCCCATTTGACTACGCCAAAGGAGTAGAGCAGAATCGGAACGGCAAGCATATTAGTGGCAGACACCTTGTTCTTCCCCGAAAGTTCTGATGACCAGATCTTTCGGAGTTGGTGTCTGTACTTGCCACGGAGAGAATCCTTTATTTGGTTCATATCCTGGATGTGGCGTTGTTCCACACCCAGGTATGTGTAGGTCTCTCCGGCATCCAAATGTCGTAGGATGCTTCCGTCTGCGAGCTGCGCATCTTCGTGGAATTCCCCGCATCGTCCTCTCTTGAGGTGGACGACTGCGCATTTGTCCAACCCAAACTCCATTCCAATTGCCCGCGTGTATTCCTCGACCACCCTGAGAGCATTTTGAAGTTCTCGCTCTCCGGAGGTATAGAGTTTAAGGTCATCCATATAAAATAGATGGGTGACCTTATGCCTCCGGTTGCTGGGTGGCCCACACTGGTACCCGCGGGTTTGGCGGAGTCCAACAGATAGCGGCAGCAGTGAGATGCAGAAGAGGAGCGGACTCAAAGAGTCACCCTGAAACACTCCTCTCTTAAATGTCACCAACTCTGTCGAAACTCGCTCGGCACCGGATGTTATGGTGAAGCGAGTTCTCCAAAGCGGCAACAGTTGTTCGATGCATCTCACTAGTGGTGCTGGTACCGCAAGACATCCGAGCAAGTGTAACAAAAGCTCGTGGGATGTTGTATCAAATGCCTTGCGATAATCAATCCAGGCCATTGACAGATTCCGCTTGTATTGCACAGAGTCCTGCGTAATACAGCGGTCTATCAGCAGGTTTTCCTTGCAACCTGCCAGGCCCTTCTTGGCACCACGCTGTTCGTTTATCTGTTGGTAGACCGGATCAACAGACCTCAACATCCTGGTATACAAGATACGAGTAAATAACTTGTAGCAGGAGTTGAGGCAGGTAATCGGTCTATAATTTTTTGGGTCAGACAGATCCCCCTTTTTGGGGATTAGCACAGTTCGCCCCTCGACAAACCAGTCCGGAATTTGCTGTCCCTCGTTCAACCATGAGTTGAAAACTCGGGCCAGATGGCGGTGGGTGGAAGGAAACTTCTTCCACCACCAGTTGTTTATACCATCTGGACCCGGGGCAGCGAAGTTCTTGGTTCCAACAAGTGCTTTTTGAACCTCTTCCGTACTGATTGCCGGGCACACTTCGTCTGGCTCTTCTAAGACTCTACGACAGAGAGCCTCGAAGTGTGCTATAGCTGGAGTGTCATTATCGAATGGACTCGTGACTTCGTAGATTCCTTTCCAGAAGGCTTCGACATTATCAACAGTTGGCGGATTCTCGACAACACGCTGTGGCTCTTGGAACAGGCGAGACGGGTTTGTTTGAAACAATTTGTTTTGTTCCAAACTCCGCATTATTATTATTATTATTATTATTATTATTATTATTATTATTATTATTATTATAATTAATAAATTATTATTATTATATATTATTATTATTATAATAGCTTCTACCCTCCGATAATGTTATTTTTTTTATATTACGTCTTGTATTATTATGGTGTATCCTTTTTCTTTAGGGTTTAAGTACCGGTTTACGTACCAGTATCCGCTTCAGTTATTGGCTTAGGTACTTAGATAATCACCCTTGTTGGAACAACTGTACATGGTTGGGGAACCGTTCCAGATTTGGTGATAGGGTAACCATCCTCCCGGATTATAATTGGGTCTTATATGGGAATATATTGCTGGATTTGTTGGTTTTCCTGGGCTTGGCTGGCGTCCCTAGTAGCACGAACACCTACCCTCAGGACGACCGGGTGTTTTCAGCCGCCTTTAGTGGACTCACGCAAGTGTTAAAAGACCTTATTGTTTTTTTCTTTGGTTAAGTTATTAGTTATAATAAATTTCATTGCCCCAGTTGAAGGCAATTACCCCTTGTTTTTTTTTCAAATAATAGTGAGTAATTTTAGGTAGGTAGTTTATATCGTAAAGGGGATATCGTCCAAACATATTTAGTTATTTATTTACGCTAGGTAATTAAGATTAATTAGAATTAAAATATCGAACGTCGTGTAGAGATATACGTTGTTTTGTTTAGGTGATAAGACTTACAGATAAGTTTATTTTATAGCTGCTCACAATTTTTTTTTTTGCCAAAAACAATTTTTTTAATAGCCAGGGTAGTAATTTAGTTATTTTTAGGCGAAATATCAAGTCGCTCCCCTACCTTATAATTTAAATATAATTGTATGAATTCGCACATACAGGGTGACCACAAAACTTACCTCTGTGAACCTGATATAGCTATATCGTGGTATTATTTACTTATTTTGTTATAAGATCCGTTTCAAAATATCCCCAGTAGCGAACACAATTCTAGGCTTATTTATTATATATTGTAGTATAGCCATATGGGGAGTATGAGTAGGCTGAACTACTAAAATAGGATATACTACCACTGATCTATTTCACCGTATCTGGGTTTTGTAATGAATTACGAGTAATATAGGCTAAGTTGTAGATAGTATTCTGATTTTTTTTTGGGGTCATTTGCTGATCCGTCATTTCACCGTCCTATTAACAGTAACCTACCAAGGAAAAAATATTGCAATTTCGTGGTTTCATTGGAAGCAATAATAACAATTATGTATCATTTCACATGGCTGGCTTAAACCACGTGGCGCCCTCAATATTTTTTTTTGTTGTCCATTTAACTGTAGTGACCCACCCCGTCTTCACTAAGACTAGCGGCAGCCAGCCACCAATAGGTTGTATAACGATATATTATATAGACCGAGTGACCCTATTAAGTAAGGTAAGATTTAGTTGGAATTTTGATTGTTTTTTTTTTATTTAAGTAAAATTGCTTTCCCGTACCTGGTATAAAACAAGCGTCACACCTGGTAAGTCTTGCCAGTGCTGGAGTGTTTTACTCTCAGCCCAGGCCGAGATTGCTGTCTTGGTAGTACTTGACGATATGCCGAGTACAGGTTCTGGTCCAATAAATTGTGATCCTGCACCTTTCCTGGCTGAGTCAGCAATTTCATTGCCCTCCATTCCAGAATGTCCAGGTATCCAGACCAGAGTTATTTTGTTGCTTTTTCCCAGTTGGGTTAAGGCTTTCTTACAATTCCATACCGTTTTAGTATTACACCGATATGATTCAAGAGCCTTGACAGCTGCTTGACTGTCTGAAAATATTTTTGTTGATCTGCGCTTGGGATGCGATTGTTCAAGCCTCCGCAAGCACAGCTCAATGGCGTGAACTTCAGCCTGAAATATAGTTGCATAGATCCCCAGGCTTGTGGATATTCTAACCTCTGGGTTGCAACTATACACTCCGGCTCCAGTTCCTTCAGGTGTTTTGGAGCCATCAGTAAACCAACAGCTGTCTGCCCTTAATAGGTCGATTTTATTTTGTTCCCATTCGTCTCTTTCAGGAAATAGGACGTTGAAGGGCAGTTCGGTGTTGGTCCTGGTAGGCATAACATCTGAGGCCATTCCTAAGATACTGTGACGTTCCATGTCATCCAGCAGCCCATTGTGTTCCATGATGTTAGCCTGCGGCATATTAATAGCCGCTTGTTGAAGTCTGTATGTTGCCCACCTGGCTTCTCTCTCCAGATGAATGTGAAGAGGAAGTAAATCCAGCAGGATTTCCATAGCAGCTGACGGGGTGGTGCTGATTGCACCAGTTACCGCCAGGCACGCTTGTCTCTGTAGCCCAGAGAGTTTGGTTTTGGCCGTCCGTTGTAGCCCCTTCGTCCACCAAACTATGGAGCCATAAGCTATCATAGGTCTTATGACTGTGACGTAAATCCAGTATATTTGTTGTGGGCCAATGCCCCAGGATTTTCCGCAAATTCTACGGCATGTCCACAAGGATAGTCTTGCCTTGTTGATCACCTTCTCCAGATGGGAGTTCCAGTTTAGTGTTTTGTCTAGTGTGATTCCTAGATATTTCACTTCCTCCGCAAATGGAATGATTTCACCTAATAGGGAAGGTGGTTCTAAGTTATCCATCTTCCGTTTTCTGGTGAATGGTATTATAGTTGTTTTGTGAGGGTTTACAGACATCTGTTCCCTCTCACACCAGCTATGTACCGTATCTAGTATATTCTGAAGGGTGTTGGAGATCATCCCTTCAGAATGTCCTCCTACCAGAATCACTAGGTCGTCTGCATATGCTTGAACCTCAACATCCCACAGAGTGAGAATAGCCAGTAGGTCATCCACAAGTAGTGACCACAGCAGGGGGGAGAGAACCCCACTTTGTGGACACCCTCTCGCGGCCTTAAACCTGACCGTTTCACCCTGAAGATGTTGTTATGGTTCTATTCTTTAGCATAGCCAGAATCCAGTCTGATATGGTCCGTTCGATTCCCCTTGCAGTTGTCGCTGTATATAGGGAATCGGGCAGTTCATTATTAAATGCTCCTTCTATGTCAAGGAAAATTGCCACCACAGTGTCCTTCCTTTGGAGGGACTGGGTGATTTTTCCGACTAGGTTATTAAGCGCTAGTTCTGTTGATTTGCCCGGCTGGTACGCATACTGATGTACATTAAGAGGTTGTGTGCTCAGGATGTTTCCTCTTATATGTCCATCCAGCACCTTTTCCAAGGCCTTCAACAGAAATGATGTCAGGCTGATTGGTCTAAGTGATTTGGGGTCTGGGCCTGTCCGACCCATTTTAGGTATGTATACCACCCTGACCACCGACCAGTTGGATGGGATGTAATTCCATACCAAGCTAGCTCTGAATAGTCTAATAAGGAGTGGTAGCAGTATCTCCAGTCCGTTTTGTAGCAGAGCTGGAAAAATGCCATCCTCTCCTGGCGATTTAAATGGTTGAAAGGTTTTGATGGCCCACTCAATCGCTGATACTGTGATAACCTTGTTAGCTACCAGCCAGTCGTTCTTACAAGGTCGTTTAAATCGCCCTATCGTAGCTGGCAGCTCCTGGTTATCCCGAGTCAAGCTCCCTGGAAAGTGATTTTGTGCTAAGAGCTTCAAGGTTTCCTTTCCGGACTCAGTGAAAGTACCATCTGGTCGTTTTATCGAACCAAGGTCCTTCACTGGTTCTCTGGAAATAATCTTGTGGATCCTAGTACTGCTAGGTAAATCAGTAAAACTCTCGCAGACCTTCCTCCAAGATTCCCTTTTTGCCCTCCTAACTTCCTTATTATAGTCCGTTAATGCAGATCTATATTGTTCCCAGTTGCTTGAAACTTTAGCTCGATTAAAGAGGCGTCGAACTTCTTTCCTCATTTTGTCTAATTTTTTGTTCCACCAAGATGCCTCTCTGTTATCTTTTTTTGATTTTAGTGGAGAGTTTTCATGATAGGCTGAGATAATTGCGTTTTGGATTTGTGCCGCCGCAATTTCTATTTCATCATGATTCCTGATAGTGGTGAGAGTGGATCGAAGATGTTCCTGGAGGGATTGTTTATACCCCTCCCAGTTTGTACTCTTTGGATCCCTGTAACTCACCACCGGCCTTGGGCCGACTTCTATGTTGAACAGAATATCAGTGTTATTCTGTAAGCCATTGAAAAGTATTCAATATTGGATATTTCCCAATAATTGGAAAGATTCCAATGACCTTGTCATTTTCGTATTCTGTAACCACAATGAATTCAATTTATTGAATCAATACTTGAAAATCTTAACAACCGATTTTTGCTCTTGTTATTAAGTTTCCAATAGAACATAACCTCAAACGTTTATTTTGAATAACTGATTTGTGCAACGATAAAAGGCGTTTGTAATTCATAATGAATATAGGTAGACAATTTATTTTCATTATAAATGCAGTCGAAAATATAATTGAAGTGTGAGTATTCAAAACAATGTGATAAATTAAAAATAAAATATTTCTAAATTAATCAAACAATAAATATTTCAAATGCACGATAATTGTAATTGTCGCCCCAAATTATTTTTAATTCATCTGGGCCAACCAAAGACGTGAAATTGCCCGTTCGTAAAAGAGGATACTGTTTTAAATAACGAACATATATGGCAAATTGCCGTGGACTTGTTCTTTTAGCAGGGGCCATATCACCAAATTTTCGCGACCACAAATCACAATTCAAAATACACCGCAGAATGGCGCAAAAACAACAAAAGTGAGGTTAATCTTCTTCTTCTTTCAAATTTATTACGCACTATTTGTCAATAATTGTACTAACCGTTTTAAATTTAGTGACTAAGATTGAATGTTCCCAATATGGTTTACAGAATTGCAAAATTTCTCAATATTGGAAACACCCTTGGAAATGTGATTGAAACATAAATTGGAATCTATTCAATATTGGAAACTTTTCAATGGCTTACAGAATAACACTGAATGTCTGTGATCTGAGCATGATGGCTCAGTAGATACCCGCCAACCGGTTATCTTGTTGCTCAGAAAGGCTAAGCTGATCGTTAAATCCAAAACCTCTCTCCTATTTTTGGTGACAAAGGTTGGTTCGGAGCCAATGTTATTCACACTTAGCCCCTCCCCTAATAAGTAATCAAATAATGACTCACCTCTCTGGTTGATGTTCGTGCTTCCCCACACCGTATGGTGGGAGTTTGCATTACATCCTATGACCAGGTGGATGTTGTTCCTCTTGCTGTAGTCGATTAAAGCTCTTACTGCAGCTGGAGGAGGTTGATCTGCATCCCTATCTCCCGGGAAGTAAGCAGAACAGGCAATAATGTCCATCCTGCTGTTCCCCACCGGATAGAGAGTTGGATGGCCACAACATCCCGGGTGCAGTAACCTGCAAGTACAAAATAGTCAATATTGTTCCTAATCAAAATACAGGCTCGGGGTTTTTCCCCCGAACCGTTTAATATTACTTTGCCAGGAATATTACCTAGGCCGGTTACTCGACCTGTATTTGCTGTCCAAGGTTCCTGGATGAGAACTAGGTCAATTCCTCTTTCCTTGAAATTTTTGCCAAGAATGTAGGTAGCAGCCTTGGCATGTTGTAGGTTCACCTGTAGACACCTGATGTGAGTTGTCATCAGGTGGGGTGGTTTTGGGATTGAAGGGAGTTGTAGGACGGGTGAAGCTGGGGTGGGTTGGGTGGTGGGTTGGTTAGGTTTGTTTGGGAGGGGGAGGGGGACGGGGCGAATCTGGTTTTTCCTTCTCTTTCGAAGGTGGTTTTTTCCCACTCTTCTTAAGAGAAGGCTTGTTTGGGAAGGATTTTCCTTTCCCTTTTGTTTGCCGGGGCTGCCTGGCGCTTGTGGTCGGCAAGTTTGTCTTGCCTCCCTCTGTCGCCATTGCCGCTCCCGGCAGTTTTTCTTTTGTAGGGGGTTTTTCTCCCCTTACTTTTGGGCGGAATTGCACCTTCCCAAATCCAAAGAAGGGTCGATAATCCAGCTCCTTTAATGTTTCCATGGATAGTTCATCTATCGTGAACGTCCATGTTTGACCTAGCCCTGTTGCCTCTCGGTGTAGTATCTTCCACTCCCGAGTGCTAAGGCCATGGTTCATCTTCCGCAATCTGGTGAGCACCTCCTCGGGTGACAGCCGATTGTCAGCATCATCATCCGGGATGTACGCCACGCAGATATGCGGTTTTGGTAATTCGCTGCCCTGTACGAGTTTCAAGCGAGCTCCCTCCCAAGGTTGGAGGCACTCTGTCGCGCTCTCCATCCAAGAAACACTCGCCTGATCCGCACAGGTGACAGGAAGCCATCCAGGTCGATGCGCGCAGCCCAGAAACCTCACTTGAGGGCCTTCGTCTGGGATTTTCTCCACAGACTTCATTATTGCCCTCTGTATGGCTCCCAACTGCACGCTCGTCAGGGCAGTCTCAGGGTATTCAGGGTGGATAATTCCCACCCTGACTCCTTCTGTTACCGCCCTGAAGGATGGCCTCTTGCTTTGAGTTACACCTTCTCGGGGCTTTTTCGCCTGCCGATCTGGTGTACTACCTTCTGAACGCACCCGCTTGCCCAAACTTGCCTGCCCATAGGAGGTTTGTTGTTTTCGCTCTGGTGGCTGTTTAGTCTTGCGTTGCTCCAGCACCGTGTTCAAGGCGGTTTCATAAGAGATTCCGCTCTTGATAAGACGACTGAGGTGCTTTCTTGCAGCTCCTCTTAATCGTCTTCTTTTGAGGGTGAGGTTTTCCATGACTTTGGATGCCTCATCCTCTAGTTTGCCTTCTCCTCCAGACTCAGGGTTCGGGGACTTTAACAGCTCCCTTTCCTGATCCGATGAGATCGGGCATTCTTTTTGTGGAGTAGGATTAGCCCCAAGCTCCATTTTTTCTTCATTAAGAAGATCGGGGGTTTTACCCCCCCCCCCCCGTTTGGGTTTTTATTTTCTTCCTCCATAGAGTTCCCACGAGAAGCTAGGGAAAGGGTGGTCAGCCACAGCAGAGCCCTGCATTACCGTGGTAAGGCGTTTATACAACGGGGTGCGCCAAAGAGGATACTTGAAATCTAATATCACTAGGGTAGATATGTGGCTTAAATAAAAAAAAGATACAGAAAAGGATGTTATGCAATTTGAAAATTGCCAGACGTAAGTATACCCACTTTCTCGGGGAACATAGCAGAATGGACGTCATTTTACCTATGCATTATTTTCTACATTAATAACAAATAATACGAGTTTAAATGATCTTCAAAAATTTGTTTATCTCAAAACATACCTATCTCAAGGGAGAATCTCTTAATTTGATTATTAATTTAACAGCCAATTCCTGAAAATTTTAAAATCGCACATGTATGGAACGCCGTTTTAATATTTATTCACTATTCATCAATATGTACTATGAATTAGAGATATCTGAAATTCATTTAAAAATATCTGCTAGATATTTTTATTTCAATTAAAAATGTCTAGTAGATATTTTTAAATGATTTAAAAATATCTACTAGATAATTTTAATTGAAATAAAAATATCTAGTAGATATTTTTAATTGATATTTTTAAATGAATTAAAATTATCTAGTAGATATTTTTAAATCATTAAAAAATATCTACTAGATATTTTAAATTTATATTTTGTACCGATTTAAAAATATCTACTTGATATTTTTAATTCATTTCAGATATCGGAATATGGCACCCTCTATGGTGCGGAAACCAAAATAAGCTTAATTATGTCGCAAACTGCGTAACCTATGTACGCCTTAGGGTCCGTGTTGCCAAATTGCCTGAGTTTGCTTTAGATTTTTACATTTTGTACTTGTTACTCGTTGCTGTGTAATACTGGGTATTTATGCTTACAGAATGTCAGTTTGCGTCATAAAGTACAATTCATGAATTATTTCAGTAGTAGTTAAGAAATGACAATACTGTAACACACCCCCCACTCCTGACCCCCCACCACTGCTGAACCCCCCCACTCCTGAACCCCCCACTGCTGGACCCCCACTCCTGAACCCCCCACCACTGCTGAACCCCCCACCACTGCTGAACCCCCCACCACTACCCCCAACTCCTATCCCCACTCCTGACCCCCCACTCCTACCCATATTAAATTATTAGAAAAAAAACAGTAAATTAAAATAAAAAATCGACCTGTTTTGGGAATTTTCAATAATATTGGTTATGTATCTAATAATGAATTTACGCTTACTTTATAGACGCACTGCATATTGGACTGTCAAGGACCACATATACCTTATGAATTGTTTAATAGGTATAGCCGTGCGTGAGCCCGACCGATAGACATACCGGGCTAGACATATGGATAGTTCAATGACATATCGAGTTTCCGGTGGTATCAAATTAATGTACACGTGTTACATATAGGGTTACACATCCGACGGTGTCAATTTAATGTGCTCAGATTACATAGGTCAATGACACATATTACATACACGTGTTACATATCATGTTACATAGGTCAATGACTCTTATCGGGTTACTGGTGGTATCAAATGAATGAACATGTATGCATATTTCCGGCGGTATCAAATTAATATACATATCATGTTACATAGGTTAATGGCTCTTATCGGGTTACTGGTGGTATCAAATGAATGAATATGTAAGCATTTTTCCGGCGGTGTCAAATTAATGTGCTCGGGTTACATAGGTCAATGACACATATTACATACACGTGTCACATATCGGGTTACACAGGTTAATAACTCATGTCGGGTGGTATCAAATTAATGCACATATAGGGTTACACATCCGGCGGTGTCAAATTAATGTGCTCGGGTTACATAGGTATGGGAACAATTCTGTATATTTTTTAATAATCCTGGCTCGTGGTACTGTATATGTAATAATTCATAGTTGTGGTAATTTAATACGGTGAAACTAAAGTCCGCGCGTGCAATCCTTATCGTTTTGCAAAACAGATGCGAACGTAAAAACATTATTTAATTGTTAGGTAATAGTTTAATGAATAAACAGAAACGGGATGTAACTTCCTACCCGAGAAAAACTATACGTCTACATTATTTGATATATAGTGTGAGATGTACCAGAAATGGCAATTAAACAATTATGCTTGCAAAAATTCCATATGTAATGCAAATCACAGCAGACGTTTAACACGTTAGAAAAGGTCAATTATTATTATAAAGTAAAAACCATATAGGGTATTCATTCAGCTTTTAAGGGGATCAAAACATAAAAATCAAAAGTATATATTGAACCAAATGAACACAATTAAAATAACTTGAAAGTCGCAACATAGGTATAACTAAATTATATTCGTCTTCAAAATGTCAGCACCTTTAAATATATTTTCTAAATATCTGTCTCAACTAGACCTACTGTCAAGTTTACCTGAATTTAAGAATGAAGCTTATAATACCTCGGGACATATAGTGATTGGTGAACAACGATATAAAGTAAATAAATCAAAGTACAAATTTGTTTCGGTGGGGATTTCATATGATTTTGATGTCTTGTGTAATGTTATCTGGAAACAAATGTGACCAAGTGGTATTCGATTAATCTGATTGGCAGAAATGTTTAACTAATCAATGAACAATCATGAATTACCTGTATTACAATGACAAAGCCCAGTTTGCAAATAATCGGGTAATCAAGATTTCAAAGGGCGACAACTACATTTGTTTTGGATATGAAACGTATTTGAAATACTACCACTTTTTGAGGCATAGAATGGGAAATGGTTAAAAACCAACAATTTGCCAGATATTTCAGGATTCTACAAAAGGAACTACAAAACCAAAGCGGTGATATTCTTGAAAATGTCCTAAATATATTTAAACCAGAAGAAATAGCCAAAATATCTTCATCGCCATTAAAAAGCTTAAAGGTTATCTGGAGGCATAATAAAAACTCTACACGGCCCCCCTATTTCAATACTCGAATCTAGATTCACATTATTCAAGTTATTATTATTAAATTCTGCTACGACGAATAATAATTTTCTTGTGTTAGATTCCATACTATAAAGATATTTTATTATTTTTAACAGGTACTTACCTTTTAGAAAAAACTGTTTATTAAATTATTTATTTTGTGCATAAAATGTTTAGCAAGAATTTTCGTTCAATGCATTTAATAAAACTTTAAAATCATAACTGATTTGTGTTTATTATTTCTCAAAAATATGTTTTAAATTATGGATTTTTTTGTTAGTTATGGATGATTTGCTATCATTCTTTGTTCACAATTTTTCATTATTTACTTTTGTCAAAAATTCTAAGTATAGATTTATTTTATTAAATCATATTTATGTAATTTTTCACTATTTACTTTCGTCAAGAATTCTAAGTATAGATGTATTTTATCAAATCCAGGATATTTTTGTAATTTTTCACTATTTACTTTTGTCAAGAATTTTAAGTATAGATATATATTTTTAAATCATACTGTTTGCAAAAACCATCAAAACCTGAAATGAAAAATAAGAAAAGAAAAAAATGCTTGTAAAATATTTATTATACAGGGTGTTTCATGAGGAACTGTACATAGTCCAATGGTAGATAGGGCCCATCAACAAACCACTATTTAAAATAATTTTAGCCAAGTATTTAGGGTTGTACAGGGTGATTTATGAATTTTTACCAAAATTTGCTTTCGTTGCCTTTTAGAAACTAATCGTCCGATTCAATTTATTTTCTTTACATATTAAGTACGATCAAATACGAACAGTTCGCCATAATTACAAAACCAAAATTCCAGGTTTGCATTAGGAAAAATTTAATTTTACCTGTGCCCCCTAAAAAGTTCACCCTGTATATATTTTTTTTAAATCTTATTACTGTAGTTTGAAAGTACATAAACTACCAACAAAAGTGGAATACTTCGTTTTTTTGTCACACTTACAACAGATACAAAATAAACACATTAAATTTAAACATTATCTTGTTAAAATTCAAACTTTCAGTAATTCAATGTTATTTGTCAAAGTTCCTATCAGTTTAAGTTTCTAAGTAATTATAACTATTATTAGTTAATAATAGTATGAAATACCAACAGTTAGTCACAATCAGACAAGACTCCAGGACCGTATTAGGAAATATCATCATCTCGTCGATTCCTCCTAAAATTTTCACCCTGTATATCTTTATTCTTAACTTTACTTGCTATAATTTAAAAGTACATAACCTATCAACAAGTAGTGTAGTGTGATCCGTTTTCTTATTACACTTTCAACAGGTTTTAAACCAACCAACAAAATTTATCTCGATAAAATTGACATCTTCAATAAATTGGTTTCAGTTAGAGCAGCTATTCTGTCTGTAAATAATACTCATTGAATTTTAAAACAATTTAATAGTAACAGAACAGAACAAGCAAAATAAAAAACGCAACATGAATACAAAACAACATAACAAAACAACATAACAAAACAAAATAATATATATTAACATAATAAAAAGTAAAAATCTATAACTTATTTTCAAAATGTAAACCACCCTCTTCACGGCATTTTATTTGTCTAACTACTAAATGTCCCACAGTTTTCGTATAACGTCCGGGTAGTTTCTTATTACGTTACAATACTGTTCAATTCGGTCTATTAATTGCTGCTCTCTAGTTGGACTAATGTCATTAGTAACGTAGAAACAAAAGTTATACCTCTTCAACAATTATACCTGTCAAACTATTGTCAAAGCCGACTACTCCTTTTGTTAACAGTGTCAGTAGATAAAAAGTCTATTATATTCCTACTGTAGAAAGAATTGACAAACTTTCGCAGAAATCCTGCACAAATGTCTTTAACTGCACACTAAATAAAATAAGTTAATTTCTTAAAACTAGAACTGAACATGAAAATATTCTACATTACAAATTAGAACAGAATGTAATACTAGATTACCATTTAATTACTACACAATTTATGTGTCGGTAGTTGGACGTTCATAATTATTATTGAAAAGTGTGGATCACACTACACTACTTCTTGATACTTTATGTACTTTTAAATTATAGCAAGTAAAGTTAAGAATAAGATATACAGGGTGAAAATTTTAGGAGGAATCGACGAGATTATGATTTTTCCTAATACGGTCCTGGAGTCTTGTCTGATTGCGACTAACTGTTGGTATTTCATACTATTTTTAACTAATAATAGTTATAATTACTTAGAAACTTAAACTGATAAGAACTTTGACAACAAACATTGAAATACTGAAAGTTTGAATTTTAACAAGATAATGTTTAAATTTAATATGTTTATTTTGTATCTGTTGTAAGTGTGACAAAAAAACGAAGTATTCCACTTTTGTTGGTAGTTTATGTACTTTCAAACTTCAGTAATAAGATTTGAAAAAAACATATACAGGGTGAACTTTTTAGGGGGCACAGGTAAAATGAAATTTTTCCTAATACGGACCTGGAATTTTGGTTTTGTAATTATGGCGAACCGAAAATAAATTGAATCGGACGATTAGTTTCTAAAAGGCAACGAAAGCAAATTTTGGTAAAAATTCATAAATCACCCTGTACACCCCTAAATACTTGGCTTAAATGATTTTAAATAGTGGTTTGTTACTAACCTTGATGGGCCCTATCTACCATTGGACTATGTACAGTTCCTCATGAAACACCCTATAATATATATGTATATTACAAAAAAAAATTAAAACATGAGGAAATTCAAAAAAACATACCTAATAATCAAAATTAACTCTAAATGAAGAAAAAAAAACATAAAAATACTAAAACTAAATATTCAAAAAAAAACTTAACATATTATTAAACTACGGGGTAAATGAAAAATTATCTACAAAATATTTGACGTTGTCTATATCATTTTGAACACTTTTTTCCTCGATTTCCATCGACATTATGAGTTCATTAATGATTTGTTGCCGCTTTCGCAGCTCGACGAGGCGATGCGCTAGTTTTATCTTCCTCGAATGCAACTTATTTACATATTTTGCAGATTTTGACACGACACAATGTTTCACTTCACTGAGGAATGTAAGTTTGTTCGATTGGAGTTAAATTATTTTATGAATTCGAAGGACCGAGTTTACAACGATACTTGGAGAAAGAATTTACCACTTACCACGCTTCTTCCGATGTCGTCCAGGCTCGCCTTTGGTCTATAATGTCTATATCTTCTGGTTTACATACGCGTAGAGTATATAATAATAATAACCGACACAAAATTGTTTACTTTTTGACACCCTTCACTTTTCGTATATATTAATTTATTAGAGAGAGATTTTTCACACACTTGATTTTTGGTCAATTCAAAAGTAATGTGTTGGTGCGTACTTCTCGCGCATGCGTGGCGTATTCCACTCCAAGCATTAGTCGCGATAAGTAAGAGATAGAAAAAATTAGTTACTATTGCATTTTAAATAATCATACTAATAATAAAATAGATAATAATATATTACATAGGTAATAAACAAATAATAACTTTAATTATTATCAATCTGCTAATTATGCTCACCGGCAGCAATAGTGGCATAAATCAAAAAAGATAGTTTTTTAGAAATCGAGGAAAAAGTTTTGCAGGAAATTAAAATTATTATTTTTAGTTAGTAGAATAAACTCCAAAAGGTGATATATGGTGTATTGATTATGTTTTTTCGTCAAAAAACTTACATTGATACGGGTTCGAAAATTTACCCTCTCTATGCCCAAAATCAACCCATTATTTTGAGATATGCCAGTCTTGCTGCAAGAAGTCTTTGAAAATATAGAGTTATGACTACTAATAATAAATAAAGCATTTTCGTTAGAAGATTAAAATCAGCAGATAAAAACTCGAAAACTATATTAACTTTATTAACACAACAAATCACTTCAAATCACTCTGCAATATTGGCTTATTTAAAAAAGAGTCACTATTATACAAACAAATATTTAAAATCACTCTGCAATACTGGCTTATCTCAAAAAGTGTCAATATAGCACTGGTTAATATGTACCACCTCTACTAAAGCCAGAGGCACATTGAATATTATGCCGTTGTTGCAGCATTATGTGAAAGAAAATCTGACGACGTCATAGCGGCACTATTGCCATCTGGCGGTCAGGATGTTAACTAATTATGTGCCGGTTTTGCTGAAGTATAGTGGCCACTATTCTAGCCTTATCTGCAGTATTAACTCAAAAATTGCATTTTTTTATTTATGCCACTATTGCTGCCGGTGAGCGCAGAGACAAAATCTCTTTAAATCACTGAGTTATATAATGAAAATTATTACACCACTCATTTATGTTATGACAGGCAATTTAATGGGACTAGATAAAAATATTTTAAATTAAAAAAAAAAGATGTGCATTTAAACAAATTTAGAAACTTAGTTAGAGAAAGACAAGTAAGGGAATTGTAAAATATGAATAATAATCATTTAATTGATAAAACTGTCACAATATATATCAAACAGAGTTTTAACAATATCAGTAAAATTAGTTTTACAAAAAGTTTAAATTTTGCTATTAACCCTAAAACACTCCTAAAAATTTAAAATAATAGCAGGTACATATAGAAAAAAAACTACACAAAATTTACCAGCAGATTAAATAAATGAAACCGTATACGTCCAAAAAATTATTTTGACAATAAGATTAAACATATTTTGAGTTCTAAAAAAAAACAATACATTTTTTCTTTGAAATGGCACACTAGTATTAAATTTTACCAGCGGATAAAGCTTATGCCACAGTCATTTCAAGTACAAATATATATGATTAAAAAATTATGACGCTTATAACCGAGGACCATTATTCAAAATTAAATAAAGATCCAACCAAATCAATAGAAAACAAAATATGTAGAACTCTCTTTATATACAAAAATGAATTTAATGACTTTGAACGTGGAAAGCTTATACCACATCACAGTAAACATCATTATCTTTATGGTTTACCAAAAAATACATAAGCCGAAAAAAAATCCCTTAAGGCCAATTATTGTTAGCTCTAATAATTCTCCGTGTCATAACTTGACAAAATTCTCAGTAAAAATTATTAATCCGCTTTCTGAAAATACGAATTCATATATAAAAAATACTAGACATTTACTAGAAAAAACTTTATGAAAACGATATTCATGATGCACATCCGATGATTAGTTTTTGATGTAGTGAGCCTTTTTACGAATATCCCACTGGACAAAAACTTTGAAAATAATTAAAGATAAATTAATAAACGATAATAGTTTAGCAAATAGAACTAAACTTATCGTAAATGGTATAATGGAATTGTTACCGGTATCAATTAAAACAACCTATTTTCAATTAAATAATAATTTTTTATCAACTAGATTTCGGGGTGGCAATGGGTTCTCCTTTGTCACCCTTATTAAGTAATATATTTATGGAGGATTTTGAAAACAGATAATATTTTAAAAATAGTATTTATAACCGCTAACTTGGTGGAGATATGTTGATGATATTTTTGCAATTTAGCCTCATGGAATCGATTTATTAAACAATTTTTTTGGAAAATATTAATGATAAAGAACCGTATATTAAATTCGCTTTAGAAATAGAAAATAATAAAGAATTACCATTTTTAGATATTTTTTTTGAAAAGCCAATAATAATTTTCAAACTATCGTTTACCGAAAAAAAAAAAAGACGAATGGCAATTTGTCAGGGTAAATTTTAATTAATAATGAATACCCCCGAGGAATTTGTTGATAAGACTTTCATGAACATTGAAAATAGGGTTAACAAAACCAGAGTATCATTATTCGATATTAACTCCATATATAAAAGGTTTATCTGAAAAATTACGTCGTGTCCGTAACAAATTTGGCGTTAGGACATTTTTTCAAACAAATAATACTTTAAGATCGATATTGACAAAAAACAAAACCATTAAATACTGAACAAAATTTAAAAACTGTAACCAAAGAAACTGACAGCAAAAGAGAAAAATCAATGAATCGGCAATAATTTTACTTAATGAAGATAAATGAATATCAAATTGTTTAGTAGAATTTTGTTCAGATTGGTTACCAATGTTGAGAGAAGAAATCAATAAAATTAATATTATTTAGTATATTTTTTCAACATTTCTATGGTAAGTATATATGGAAATGATATAAACAATTTTCTTTTATGTCATGTTATTCTACAGGTTACATGATAAAATCTAAAGCATAAACTTTGAAAAAGGAAGCAGATATACTTCCCGAAACGTTTTTATAATATTTTAATTCCTATTAGTTGTCAAAAACAATCTCTAACTGTTCCTCCGACATCACGTCAAAGGCATAGATGTTATGTCCAAGTTTTATGAAATGGTGTTCCACATAACAATCAGTGTCTTTTTTATTATTCAATACACATTTTTTACTTAAAAAAGCCGCCAGAACTATGGCTAGTAGGAGAAATGTTAAACTAAAAAAATAGCTATGCTATTGTTTTCTGACAAAACTGATGCCTGACGTCTCCTAGATTTTCACAAAATTAATTGAGATGCTGAAAAAGCCACATGTTTTTTGCTGTTAAACTGATCATCTGTGCAACGTAACATATGTTTAAAAAATTCCTATTTAATTAATAAAATGAAGTAGAAAAATATTAAATTTTTGTTGTAACCTTGATTTTTTATGCAGACATTGATATTTGATGGTATAGGTAGGTATTGACTAAAATGTTAGAGCAAACATATAATACATGTATATCGCCGGAATCGCGATAATGTGAACAAAATTAAAACGTTATAGGGGGTGAATCTTTCGATAATATCCCTTGTGACGTACTTCGGTTTGTAGGCAAAATGGCCGAAGTGTCACTATGGCCCTCGAGTCGACGGCGGTACTTTACTCGGGCGCCAGTTTCCGTTTATAGTGCAGAAACACCACTACTCAGGCAGCTACAATGAAGAAACGGAATATTCCAGTGGGTCGTTGGGAAAATTAGACTTTATTTCGGATTAAAAGGCACAGTTTGATATCACAATAAGATTTATTCAATATATTTCACAGGATACGGTTTATTCTAAAAGCTCTCTACTAATTACATAATTACCATGGCTTAAAAGCTAATTTAAATACAAGTTTTTAGCAGGGCTTAAGAAAATGCTATTTACACTATGTACATCTATTCTAACAATTCAAAAGCACAGACTACGGTAAAGCACAAAATACAGCGGTGCGAATATTAAGCAAGGTGGGCGGGCGGTTAACTAACGGTTACGGACTAACAGCAAATACCACAAACATGCAATTCTCAAAACAGGATATGTGCAGTGTACAGACTTGGCTTATTGCATAGCATTAACAAACAGTCGAGTTATGGAATGTAACAGGATGCTCCTGGCGGTCTGGGTCTCGCGTACTGAAAAATAAGTTATGATTAGTACAGTAACAGGTCACACCTATGCTTAGGCTGGATCTAGTCGGCTACTAGATATCTCTGGCTAGAAAGAAAGTTAGGGTTAGTACAGTAAGCTCCTTCGGATGATAGTATCGGACTGAAATGAAAGCGTGATTAGTACAGTAAGCTGCGCTGCGTACGTATACGTTATATCTGATGTTCATGCCTCATATATAACATAGACCGACAACTGACTTACTCAAAAGCTGGAAAGAGAAAATATTACAGGAAGCTCCTTTGAACGGCAGTAAGCGGACTGAAAATAATGGATGATTAATACAATAAGCTACGCTGCGTACGTATACGTTATATCTGATGTTCAGACCCTCATATATAACATATACCGGCAGCTGGCTTACTCAAAGCTGAAAAGAATACAAAATTAGTGCAGAATTCAATACTCTACAACAGCCAAGTCCTCACTTACAATCGCTACCTGTATACCTTACTTACTTCTGCTTCCTTGGACACTTCTGGACAGGAACGGCGGTCGACAGCTACTAACTGTTTTGAAGACGGCAAACGGTATTATAATTAATCGGAAATATTTATAGTAGTAGGGATGACGCCAACTGAGCAGCGCAGTGAATAAACTGCGTCACTGCTGGACTTTACCAAAATCCGGGCCCAAGTGCTACTTACTTACGGTGATGTACTATCGCGGCCGAAAAAAAGTAATCGACTGATTTTCCCGTTGTAACTATGGTTCTATTCAGTGTCGCATCAATCCCAATATTTTTTTATTAGTGTCAACGTCATTGTCATATTAAGCAAGAATACATTTTTTATTACTTAAAATCATGCCTTATCATGTTTTGAGTGAGGAAGAAAAGGCTACATCATCGCCAAACTTGGAGAAGGGTGGTCTCAACAACGCATAGCAAGTAAAATTAATTGCAGCAAAAGCACGATTCAAAAACTAAACAAAAAGTGGAAAGAAACTCATGATCTGAGCAGGGCAGTGGGTTCTGGGCGGCCAAGAAAGAGTTCTCTAGAAAACGATAATACCCTGGTTAACTATGTGAATTTAAATCCATTTTCTAATTCTATTGAAGCCAAAGAGCAAACCAACTTCCCAGCGTCTGTTAGGACAGCAAGAAAACGGTTGCGAGAGCAAGGTCTATTTAACTGTGCCAATGCTAAAAAGCACCGACTAACAGATGATAATAAAGAGGCAAGAATGCAGTTTGCAAATACTTTTATTAATGAATAAGATCGTTACTGGGAGAGAGTGGTCTTTTCTGACGAAAAGATATTTCAGTACTGCTACAATGGTTAATTGCGAGTTTACCGTCCCAGGGGTCATAAGTTTGATAAGGAATATTTGTACAAAACAAATAATAGCGGAAGGTCTGTCTTTTTGTTTAGTTTTTGAATTGTGCCTTTGCTGCAATTAATTTGACTTGCTATGCGTTGTTAAGACCACCCTTCTCCGAGTGTGGTGATGCTGTAGCTTTTTTCTGCTTCTCTCAAAACCATACTAATTAATTGTTTTCTTATAATTAAAAAATATTAACAACTTATTTCTTATTAGTTTTTTTTAAATAAATTCGACCCCACCAATGATTTCTTGTCAAAATAATTTAATTGACATAACTGATGTAAACACTCCCATTTACAAAGGAAAATTTTTCGAAAAAACATACTACTTGATAAAAAATCGATTACTTTTTTTCAGCCGCGATAGTACGTCTGATCTCCAGCGCGGTCAGCGGTGTACTGAGTTCTCTCTGCGGCGGCTGAATATTTGATTCGTGATGCGTGGTGGGGTAGCGCTACGTCACAGTGTGACGATTTCGGACGTCGGACGTCGGGGTGTTGAGTGACGTAGGGTAGCGTCTAACTGGCTTTAGCGCTCCACACATCCATCTGCGTTGGCTGGTGACTGGGTACTGATTTCTGATTTCGGTGCTCGGTGTGGACTCACTTGTTTGGTATTTGCCGGTGACAGATATCGGCGCGGAATATTATTTATTTGCATTTATATTAATTACGGATTTATTAATTACTTATTAATAACAGGACAGGTTATATTATAAATCAAAATAAATACTGGTTACAGGTGAAAATAATATAACAATGGGCGAGTTGCTTTATTCACCGGTGGATCCATCAGATGTGTTTTATCTCGTTCTATCTTCGAGGTTAGAACGACACAAAACACATCTGGTGGATCAACCGGTGAGAAAAGCAACTCGCCCAAAAAAATAAGAATTCAATTCTATACGGGGTATGTCGAATAATATTATTTTAAACAGGAACTAGTAACGAAAAAATCACTTCGTTACACCCTGTACGTCCCATTGTAGGGTTCTAAATGATCTAAAAGTCTTGAAAGATGTGACTACTGTAAAAAAAAAAATGTTAGTGAAATATCATAAACTATAATTATTGTTGTTGATGGGAAATTGATGGACTTGATAGTATCCTCAATATACCCAAATAGAAGTGGACTGTATATATAATTGTATTTCTTCACTTAGGATGGTATTGTAACTTGAAAATATTGTACCAATAATTTGACTATTTGACTTGATGAAATTGTATATTTAAAACTTGTAAAACATTTCAAAATATAAAATTATGTAATGTTTTTTCTTGTCAATCAGTAACTAACTTATATTTTAATATTTTGTTTTAGATAACATGATTAAATACAATTTGTTTTATAAAAATATTAGAATGACATATTAATAGACAACTATGTCTTAACATTCTGGCCTTGAAATTATTTAGGAATTTCAAAACAAACTAGATGAACATTGTAACAATAATTTATGGTAATATTAGTTAAAGTGTTCTTTTTCAAATGGAAACACACAAAGTTTTGACACTGCACGCTTTAAAATACTGCCATTCATCTTGAGAGAAATTACTCGAAGAACACCGTCTTTGCCTGGATGCAGTTCTATAACTCGACCAATATGCCATTTCAAAGGAGGAACGTTGTCTTCTTTCACCAAAACGATAGTGCCTACTCTGACATAAGATTCAGCTTTCTGTTTCCATTTAACTCTCAATTGTAATTCGGATAAATATTCTTTATGCCATCTATTCCAAAAATGTTGCACTAATTGTTGCAACCTTTGATAATGTTTTAATCTATTTTCTGGAATTTCAATAACACTTGCTTCTGGTAAGGCAGTCAAGATTTTACCCACCAAAAAATGAGCTGGTGTTAATGAGTTTAATTGATCAGGAGTTGAAAATAATTGACATAATGGTCTAGAATTTAAAATTGATTCTATCTGAGTTAGCACGGTGGACAAACCTTCAAAATTCAAATGCGCATTACCTAATACACGCTTTAAATGATATTTTACACTTTTAATTCCAGCTTCCCAAATGCCTCCAAAGTTAGGAGCTCGAGCTGGAATAAAATGCCATGTTATGTTATCATTGGCTAAATAGTCATTTATTTCATTTGAATTAAAAAATGACAATTCTTTCAATTTTGCATTTGCCCCTACGAAAGTTTTCCCATTGTCGGAATAGATATTTAGAGGCTTACCTCTTCGAGCTATAAATCTTTTAAAACTTGCTAAAAAACAATCAGTAGTCAGATCAGAAATCAATTCAATATGGATGGCCTTTATTGCCAGACAAATAAATAAACAAACATACGCCTTAGTCAATTTAGCGCCTCTAGTATTTCTGTCCTTAATCAACAAAGGGCCAGCAAAATCTATTCCTATATTATAAAAAGGAAGATTTTTAGTAACTCGATAGTCAGGTAAATTACCCATTAAATATTCATTTGAACTAGGTTCCACCTTAAAACATGTGACACATTGACGTATAATACTTTTAGCTAAATTGCGCCCAGAAATTGGCCAAAATCGTTCTCGTATAGAAGAAAGTAACATGGTAGGACTGTTATCGAACCCAGGAGATGCTGTAAAAGTAGTTTTAAGCAAAAGATCCCAATTAGACATAAGCACACAAGCTAAGGCTTGAATGGTGTATGTGGAACATCTGTTCCATGTACACCATTTTTTTATCAAAAATATGTCGAATTTCAAGTCAGTTCCTAAACCCAAAATTCCTTCTTTTTGCCTGATATGCATGAATCCATGCATATCAGGATTTTTTATAAAATTTATAAGACGATTTTCAGTACAGTTTCCAAAATTCCCTTTATCTCTTTCGGCCCATATCTCATGTTTGAACGAACGCATCCAGGCATGATGCAGCATGTAGAGACGACCAAGGACATGCATTGTCCTCAGCCAGTACCGATTCCTCGAAGGACGGACTGCGCCACTACAATGATCATAGCGCAGATGATCATTGTCATAAGCCGGTCTAACGGATCACAGGAATACTCCACAAAGGCGCGAGAGTGAATCTACCGTAGATCAGTAGCTCTTGATCTGATCTATCATAGACTGATCCACCTTCGTGGTCGCACTGATCTACGGACCCATAGGTTCACTCTACCCTCGCGTTCTGGAATTCCTAGTGAGTCCGTGACCTACGGCTTCCAAGGATGGTTGAGCTGGCCTCGCCTACCCATTGGTCATCGTCTCTACCGGGATCGTGTCTGATAGCACCATTTTGAAATTTTAGGAACTGAATAAAAATTGGAAATAGCGGAATTTTGCGACGCCACGTGGCGATGTGAAGTGGTCTCGGGTCTTTTCCATATCTATAGTGGGAGACCTCCCAATGATCTCGCAAAATGGAAATCCGGTATTTTTGATTAAATCAAGCCAGGATAAGCCTCCTTGCGGTACGCACGGGTACCGGGGCGCTTCCCCATTATTACCAGGTGACCGCCTTGCGAGATAGCATTCGAAGAGATTTCCCCTTTCTGAAATATCCACAGACGTCTAACGGCATATACCCCTTTTGGAGAATATATAAAACCCACTCACTAAATTGCCAGTCACGTCCATGTAATAATTCTCTTTCGGCAATCGATCACTCGTCTTTAAGCGCGGCCGTCGCGGTCGCTGACGCCTTGTGGGGGGTATCGTGGTTATGGTGGCAGACCTTGCTAGGTGAGGCTCTATATGTACTATGATGATTGTTTAATATATACCCTTATTTATTATCCATGTCTTCTTATTGCGTTCTAGTATTAGTCTAGTATCTGTGTTGACCCCATAGCTAACGACCCTCGCAATTGCGTCGGTTTGACCATTCGGCTGAGCCAAAGAAGAGTGAACGAGCAAGACCTGTCTGGGCAGGTGTCAGAAGTGAATTGTGTATTGTGCAAAGTGTTTAGCTAGTGTTGTATCTTTAGTTCAGGACGTTGCGAAGCCTGTATACGAGGAAGCATTCATTGTCGACAGTTGCCGTTAATCTATCGATTTCGAGACTTCGATATATTAAGGGTTTGCCACGACCTGCGTTGAATTCAACGGCCAAGAGTTAAATCAGATGTGGTGACAGCGGTTGGTTGACTTAATACGAATATCGGTCGTTCCCTCCCACTATCACTGGTTATAACGAATGGTTAACTAACGTTGACACAGCCTTAGCAAATTAGTTTAGTTATTAAACGTTGATATGGCGCCCAACGTGGGGCTGTGCTTCGGTTGACCTCATCTCTTGCATGAATCGTAGTCATGAACGACAATCCTTTGATATCTTTGACCCCTAGTGGCTTCTACGAGCAAGAGACCGGGTTGATGGAAGATTCCTCCGTAGTGCCGGAGCGGCAGCCGGAACTGATCAGTAATGTTTCTCCCTCGTTGAGGTCCCCTTATAATCCTCCATCAATGGAAGATCTATTCGCCAAGATGGCACAAACTTTCGTAAACGCTATGCAGGACGCAGCACAGTGCACAACTTCAACGTATGACCGACCACGTAGTCCTAACGTGGAATATCATGGCTTAGACCATGAAGTCCCGAAACTTTCATCCGAAATTTCGAGGACTATTGCCACCGAGCAAGAATTAATAACAGTACAGACCGATTCCATTTAATAACTGAGCAACTAAAAGGAGAAGCCCGAAAATGGTTCGATCAATATCGAACTCTCATTACTTCGTACGAAGTATTCATTGAACGTTTCCGCAATAGATTTGATTCAGGCGATATCTACACCCAGGCAATCACAAAACTTTATGGAGAGATGCAGCATGCAGGTGATTCATCAGCGGTATTCATTACCAAGAAAATATGTCTTTTTAATAGGGTCGACCCCTTCAAACCGGAAGCTCTGAAGGCCAGTATCATACTGGACCAACTCAGACCGGAGATACGTTCTCGCTTACGCGGAACACATATTTTTAACACTGAGTCACTTGTATCGATAGCATCTAGGGTAGAGCGAGATATAGCTGATGAAGGATCTGCGGCGCGTTCCAATGAAAATAAATCTAAGGCAAAATCTAATCAAAATTATAATCAACCATCTTCTGGCAACTCCTATAATGGCCGTGTTTGGCATACTCCCCAAAGTGAGAATAACAATAGAGACACTCAAGACGTCAGGAACCGACAAGTCCATTTCCAAGAGCAGGCAACCTCTAGCAATCAAAACCGTCCAAATTCCAACAATCAGAAAATTCCACCTACTCCATGTCGATTCTGTCCTGATGTCCAATGGCACTACCATTCCGATTGTCCAAACAATCCTTATAAGAGACGACAACAGGGAAACTTCTCAGGGGTTCGAGAACAGGGCAATTCCCGCAATCCCCCTCCAGTCGGCCCTACGAGTACGCCTCGTCGTCAATAGACCAATCCCAAACTATAAACCCATTTGACCACTTACCTGACCTGACGTCAGAATACCCAGAATATGCCAAAGACCCTGCCAACTTTCAACCTATAATCCTATCAGAAGCCATTAACCATTTATCAAATTTTTATCCTTTGCCTCGAATCAAAATTATCGTTAATAATAAACTTGTGTTCGCACTTCTTGATACCGGTGCTACAAGGAATATCATTCATCCGCAATTTCTCTCATCGATGAATAATCTATCAAATCCTCAAACTTTCGCTCTTGCTTGTGGCGATCAAGTTATTGATTCGCAAGGCACAACTTCTCTAGACATCTTTATATCGGATGTTCGTTTCCATGTACCATTTCAAGTTATCGAAGAACTGAACGAAGGAATCATATTAGGGAGCTCCATTCCTTTATTCTCAACATGTCGTATTTGACTATCATAGGAAATGTGTGTATGTGGGAATAGACAGACGTATAACCGTGTTCTGGAATCAGGCAACCGATAGAGCATCTAATGAAGAATTGCCGGAAACCCTAAATATTTCTAACTCCATTTTCAATTCACTTTTCAAAGAATTTTCTGATCTATTTACGGTGGAATTGACTCAAGCAACCACCGTAAGTGTTAAACACAAAATTATCGTTAAGGACCATCGTCCATTCAATGTAAAGCCATATCCCATGTCGCCTAGTAAAAAGAAGATCATGTATGATCAAATAGAGGAAATGTTAAAAGCCGGTGTTATTGAATCAAGCACATCACCATATAGTTCACCCCCAGTCATCATTGAGAGACTAGATAAGAAACCGCGTTTCTGTATCGACTATCGTAAATTAAACGAAGTCACGCTTGACGAAGCCTCTGTTTTACCAAAAATCTATGAAAGTATCAAGGACCTGGGGAAAGCTACAGTATTTACTGTACTTGATTTGAAGAGCGGATATTGGCAAATTCCTTTAGATGATTCATCCAAAATTTACACAGCGTTTACTACTCATGATGGAGCTGCCTATCAATTCAATGTTATGCCGTTCGGCTTGAAGACTGCCCCGTGCACATTCCAAAAATTCATGGCCAAAGATGTTCTAACAGGATATTTGCACCATTTCTGTAAAGTCTATTTAGACGACATAATCATTTATAGTGAAGATTTGGAAGGACATGTGGAGCACCTCAGGTTGATTTTTGAACGACTACGGCTACATAACTTGAAGGTTTCTCCGGATAAGTGTGTAATCGCTACTAATGAGATTACCTATCTTGGGCATCAGATTACTTTAGATACCACTAGACCACTTGATAAACATAAATTGCAGCTTCAGAACTATCCTGTTCCTAACAATAAACGACAACTTCAGAGTTTTCTCGGTCTATGCAACTGGGTAAGAGAATACATCCCTAATGCAGCCCTCATTACCAAGCCGCTAACCAGACTACTCTCGAACGACGTCCGCTATAAATGGACAAAGGAGGCCCAGAACGCATTTATGAATATTAAGCAGATCTTAGCAGAACCCTTGGAACTTCATAGACCAGATTTGGACAAAACTTTTATTCTTCAGACGGATGCTAGTCTACTAGGCATGGCAGCAGTTTTATATCAGTTCGGCGATGGAGGTGAAAGACATATTATATCTTATGCAAGTCATACCTTGTCTCCTACAGAGAGAAAATATCACATAAACGAGCTAGAATGTCTAAGTGTGGTTACTTACGTTAAGCGATATAAGATTTACTTAGCAGACAAACCTTTCATCGTCCGAACTGATAATAGGGCTCTCCTGTGGTTGGATAAGCACCGAGATGAGAAAACGAAGTTTACAAGATGGTCGTTGTTGTTGCAAGAATATTCTTTCAAAATTGAACACTGTCCAGGCAAAGAAAATCTTTTGGCCGATTATCTCAGTAGGAATCCTCAAAATTCAAGTTTGGAGCATCTCGATGAAGAGCGAATGTTTCCGCCTAAATTCAAATCAAAAGAAAATATTTTGGCTATCACCCATTTGGAACTTTATCAATCAATTATAGAAAGTCAACAGGATTCTACGAACATCAGGGAGAAAGTTAGTCGTTGGATTGAACTCAGTCAACGAACTATAAATGAGAGATCGGTTAAAGACCAGAAATTTTACTCAACTCATCAAGTGAGAAATGGCATACTTATGAGATTGATTTCAGACAAAATTTATTTAGTGGTTCCTAAACGTAAGATCAAAGAAACTATTTCACATTTTCACGACAAGACTGGTGTCGGCCATCCCGGAAGAGATGAAACCTTTCGGACCATATCTAGAACTTATTATTTTAACAACATGTCCAGGCTAGTAGGCCAATATATTCAAAATTGTTTAGTGTGCAAATCTGTTAAAGGACGACAAGTGCAGCCGGAAGCCCCATTACGGTGTCATGAACCTCAATACCCTTTTGAGGTGATCAGTATGGATATCTTGGGACCATACAAACGCGCTAAGGACACTGGTAATCGATTTATAGTCATGACGGTCGATCTATTTACTAAGTGGACCGAAGCGCAAGCTTTCGTAAAGGTGAATGGTGAAACTTTAGTCCGATTTCTGGAGGAGCACTGGATATCTCGGTTTGGCTTGCCGAAGACTATCATATCAGATCAAGGAGGACATTTCCAAAGTGGATGGTATACTCAGTTTAGTAAACGCAACCATATTCAAAATTTCTATACGCCCATTTATCATCAACAAGCAAATCCAATAGAAAGACAGGTGCAAGAAGCCAAGAAAATTTTAAAATCTCTTATGTTCAATCAGGCAACAGACACATGGGATATGTACATTGTACAAATGCTTTACAACCTAAGAACTAGAAAGAACGCTTCCACAGGATATACCCCAAGCTTTGCAGTTCTAGGCTACGAACTAGCAGAAGCAGGCGACTGGCAGATAGAAAGCTATTTTCAAGAAAGGCAACCCACATTAACCAGACCAGCTATCGTTCAAAATATAAGTCAAAATTCACAGCAGTATAGACAAAAATACGCCCCTAAGGAAGCAGTCACTCCTATCGTTTTAAAAGTTGGAGACAGAGTTATGGCTAAAAATATGCGGAAAGACAAACAAGCATTTATACCATCGTGGACTGGGCCACATAGGGTGACAGAGAAAGTGTCAAATGAGGTTTATATTATCCAGAAAGACCAACATCTATCCCGATTACATGTGAACGATCTGAGACTTGTGAAACCAACGGAGGAAGTAGGATTCGCATCCAGTGAAGACGATTCCGATGACTCTTCAGTGGGCGATCCGCACGATGGACCAGAGCATTCCAATGATCCAATTCCCGTCCAAGTCCAAATTCATACCCCTAATACAGCCAGCGTAGCTGTCTCGAATGTAAGAAGGCATCCTGCGTCGAAGCAGACAAAGGGTAGCGTTTCCGAAGGGCCGGAAACCAGTTCGCAAGCAGCTTCGCATGCTGATATTTCCATTCATGATCCAGATCCTTCCCCACTAGTACATGACCAAAATTCTATTCGAACCAATGATTCCAAGCAAACCACTGACCAGACTATTCCGCTTACAGAGGGTTCCTCTGAAGCAAATATCCTTTCTTAAAATATTCCACAAAATTCCTGTAATCCTTTCAATCTCGAGAGAGAGCGAAGACTCATAGTTCCTTTGACAAATGTTAAACTCCCAAATTCAAGTTATTTTCCAAAAGACGTTCCGTAGAGAAGTCTCTCCTCCCGCTGTCCACACGCGAGGAGAAAATAAGAGTGATGAGATCATGTCCAGAAATTTTAAAGTCCAAATTTACAGTCGGATACTGCGGTATCCTTTGTTTCAATTTTAACTAATACGTACTGATTTACGTTCACAGCCTGAACATAAATAGATGCATGCTGATCCTATCCTGAGATCCAAACCATAAATTCCCAATGCAATGATCCACCAGTCCCAATGGTATGTTGGCAGATTTCAGACGAACGAGCCAAGCAGTGGAGTGCCGCATTCTCCAAGAGGATGGACTCCCAAGACATAAGACGAAGACGAAGACAGAAGACGAAGATCGAAGAGCAAGACAGAAGATTCAGAAAACAGTGCATAAAGACACTATCATGTTTTCCAAATATGTTCATTCGATAATTATGTTAAGTCCACTTTTGACCAATAATTCTATAAATTACCAATGTTATGATCCATTCTACTTTTAAAACCTATGAGGCCAATAATTTTATAAATTCCTATGTTAATGTCCAACTACCTTTCGGCCAAGAATTGTATAAATTATCCTAAGTGTTATATCTATGTAAACCATACCACCACCACCATATTTCCACAAGAGTTGTTAATAAATCCTATGATCCATATATCCATTCCTTTTATTTATTTCCTGATGGAAGTAATTAATTTTAAAATATTATTAAGTAATCTTAAGCAGTGACACAGTGTAATAGTGATCGATTCCAAAAGACGAATTTTCAAAAGGAGGGGAGTGTTATCGAACCCAGGAGATGCTGTAAAAGTAGTTTTAAGCAAAAGATCCCAATTAGACATAAGCACACAAGCTAAGGCTTGAATGGTGTATGTGGAACATCTGTTCCATGTACACCATTTTTTTATCAAAAATATGTCGAATTTCAAGTCAGTTCCTAAACCCAAAATTCGATTTTTTATAAAATTTATAAGACGATTTTCAGTACAGTTTCCAAAATTCCCTTTATCTCTTTCGGCCCATATCTCATGTTTGAACGAACGCATCCAGGCACGATGCAGCATGTAGAGACGACCAAGGACATGCATTGTCCTCAGCCAGTACCGATTCCTCGAAGGACGGACTGCGCCACTACAATGATCATAGCGCAGATGATCATTCTCATAAGCCGGTCTAACGGATCACAGGAATACTCCACAAAGGCGCGAGAGTGAATCTACCGTAGATCAGTAGCTCTTGATCTGATCTATCATAGACTGATCCACCTTCGTGGTCGCACTGATCTACGGACCCATAGGTTCACTCTACCCTCGCGTTCTGGAATTCCTAGTGAGTCCGTGACCTACGGCTTCCAAGGATGGTTGAGCTGGCCTCGCCTACCCATTGGTCATCGTCTCTACCGGGATCGTGTCTGATAGCACCATTTTGAAATTTTAGGAACTGAATAAAAATTGGAAATAGCGGAATTTTGCGACGCCACGTGGCGATGTGAAGTGGTCTCGGGTCTTTTCCATATCTATAGTGGGAGACCTCCCAATGATCTCGCAAAATGGAAATCCGGTATTTTTGATTAAATCAAGCCAGGATAAGCCTCCTTGCGGTACGCACGGGTACCGGGGCGCTTCCCCATTATTACCAGGTGACCGCCTTGTGAGATAGCATTCGAAGAGATTTCCCCTTTCTGAAATATCCACAGACGTCTAACGGCATATACCCCTTTTGGAGAATATTACCTTAAATTTTTAGTCTATAATTCTAACAGTAAATCTATAAAACCCACTTACTAAATTGCCAGTCACGTCCATGTAATAATTCTCTTTCGGCAATCGATCACTCGTCTTTAAGCGCGGCCGTCGCGGTCGCTGACCCCTTGTGGGGGTATCGTGGTTATGGTGGCAGACCTTGCTAGGTGAGGCTCTATATGTATGATGATTGTTTAATATATACCCTTATTTATTATCCATGTCTTCTTATTGCGTTCTAGTATTAGTCTAGTATCTGTGTTGACCCCATAGCTAACGACCCTCGCAATTGCGTCGGTTTGACCATTCGGCTGAGCCAAAGAAGAGTGAACGAGCAAGACCTGTCTGGGCAGGTGTCAGAAGTAAATTGTGTATTGTGCAAAGTGTTTAGCTAGTGTTGTATCTTTAGTTCAGGACGTTGCGAAGCCTGTATACGAGGAAGCATTCATTGTCGACAGTTGCCGTTAATCTATCGATTTCGAGACTTCGATATATTAAGGGTTTGCCACGACCTGCGTTGAATTCAACGGCCAAGAGTTAAATCAGATGTGGTGACAGCGGTTGGTTGACTTAATACGAATATCGGTCGTTCCCTCCCACTATCACTGGTTATAACGAATGGTTAACTAACGTTGACACAGCCTTAGCAAATTAGTTTAGTTATTAAACGTTGATAGGACCACAATGTAATAACCTAACATGTTCTTGTTCAAGAATTAATCTTGTTAACTTGTGTTTTGCAGGTAAAATTATAGGATGAATTTTATTAAACCGTAAGTCAGATTGTTGAATTCTACCACCAACACGAATTACTTTGTCATTGTCTAAAATTGGATTTAATGATAATAAATTGCTTTTCTTGTTTAAAATTCTATTTTTTATTAAATTATCATAATCAAGAGAAAACATTTCTTGCTGCGATATACGAACTAAAATTGTTATTGAGTCTTGTAACTCTAAAGTTGTTAACGTACCCCTTTTTTTAGTTTCATTACTCGACCTTACATTTGCAATAAATCGTAAACAATAAGCAAATACTCGTTGCAATTTTCTCATAGATGAAAATTTTTCAAAAATGTCAAAGTCGTTTGTAATTGTTGTGACATATGTCATTGTTCTTTGTTCTGGTATCGTTTCTAAATTAAAGTTATCATTTTCTAAATGCACCCTTAAATCATTATTGTTAAGCCAAGTTGGTCCTGTCCACCACAAATCAGAGTCTAATAGTTCACATGCACTCATGCCACGTGAAATTAAATCTGCAGGATTTTCTTTTGAATTTACATGATGCCAATTTTTTGTGTCAGTTAATCGTTGTATTTCACTTACTCGATTGGCTACAAATGTTTTCCATCTTGTAGGAGAACCTCTGATCCATGCAAGAGTTATTGTCGAGTCTGACCACAAATGATAACTATCAAAATTTATTTTAATTGAAGCTGTACTCTTTTTAACTAATTGAGCTAACAAAACTGCACTACATAATTTCTAGTCTTGGTAATGTAATTTGTTTTATTGGTGCAACCCTTGATTTTGCACAGTAATCTTGAGGAGTATTGACCTAAAACATTTTTACATCGGACATAAATACAAGCGCCAAATGCTCGTTCACTTGAGTCTGCAAATCCGTGTAATTCTATTGTTACGTAATCTGGTAATCTTACATGCCTTGGTATTTTAATGTCATTCACATTGTGTAAATCATTGCAAAATTGAATCCAAGAAGTATGTAAATCTTGAGAAATAGCCTCGTCCCAGCTAATATTAGCTTGCCATAACCTTTGCATCAATAGTTTAGCAACAGTTATAATTGGCCCTAATAAACCTAGCGGATCAAAAATTTGTGAAATAGTTGACAAAATTGTCCGTTTACTTTTTTATTTAAATTGGAAATCATATATTGAATATTATCCTTGTTTGCATTCTAATATGTTCCTAAAGTTTTATTAGCTTCATTCTCGCCTAATTGTATTACATTTAATTCTAATTCTTTTTTATAGTGAAATTGGTTACATAAATCTTGCCTATTAGTAAGCCATTTGCGCAAGTCCGGCACTTGATAATATTTTACTCACATCATGCTGTAATTGCAATAATTCGTTCCTTGAATCAGAGCCTGTCAACAAATCATCGACGTAAAAATCATTTTTAATTGCATTACTTGCTCGCGGGTAAAGCCCTTCATGTTCAATACCTAATTGATAGAGACACCTAGTTGCTAAATAAGGAGCTGAAGCCGTTCCGTATGTTACTGTATTTAACTGATAACATTTTAAATCATTCAACGGATTATCTCTCCAAAGAATTCGCTGCAAACATCGTTGGTTTTGATTGACAAGTATCATACGATACATTTTTGACACATCAGCTGTTATTACGTACGTATATTTTCTAAACCTTAAAATTATAGAAAATAAATCATTTTGTATTGTAAACCCGATGTGCTGAACTTCATTAAGAGATAGTCCGCTGTCTGTCTTCATTGACGCGTCAAATACTACTCGAACCTTTGTTGTAGTACTCGACTCTTTGACTACAGCATGATGAGGTAAATAGTAATTTAATTCATTATCTATATTGACTTCTTGTGTTTCTGTCATGTGGCCTAATTGTTCATACTCACTCATAAATTTCTTATATTCATTGTATAATTGAGGATCTTTAATTAATTTTCGTTCTTGAGATAGAAAACGTTGTTGAGCAAAGTATCTTGACTGACCTAATTGCTTAAAAATGTCTTTAAAAGGAATAGATATAATAAATTGGCCGTTATCGTTACGTTTGCAATTACTCAAAAAATGAGATTCGCAATATTGTTCTGATTCTGATAAACTTGTTTTAAACTCTATTTCTTCTACTTGCCAAAACCTTGTAAGTTGATTGTCAAGATAAGAATTATTTAACTCGGTACTGAAACAGCTAATTGAATTAACTTGTTGATTAGAACTATAGAAATTCCCGGTTACAATCCAACCAAGTCTAGTTTTCTGTAATGTTAAACGAGTATTATATAATTGAAATTGACCAACGCATAGTAATTCCCAGAACACATTTGCACCTAATAGAATGTCAATAGAACTTGATTGATTGAATGTTGGATCTGCTAGACGTATATGCTCAGGAATATTTAAAATTGTTTTATTAAAAGAAATTGTAGGTAAGTTTTCAGTTATTCGTGGTAAAACTAAACAACATATTGTAGTATTCTAAGAATTATTATTAGAAAATAATTGAATTTGACTTGTAAAATTGACATTACCCATAGCAGCTCCAACACCTGCAATAGAATAATTAGCAGTATCTAATTGTAAATTTAATTTCTTGCATAAACCTTCTGTTATAAAGCTACTTTGAGAACCACAATCTCTAATAATGTTCGACAACTATGTAATTTGCCATACGCATCTTTAACTTTAACCATTGCTGTTGACAATAAAATTTGTGAGGTTAAGATACCGCTACCTGTGATCGCTTGCCCAGAGTGGCCTACTATAGTATGTTGACCCTTTGAATCAGAATTTACCTCTTCCATGTTTGATCTAGTGATTTCGACATTTGTCTCATTGACAGATGATAAATTTCTGTCAATGTGCAACATAGTATTGTGATTTCTGTTGCATTTTCGACAATTAGAAGATTTACAATCTCTAGAAACATGGTCTGGCCGTAAGCAATTTAAACATAAATTGTTCCTTTTTGCTTCATTGATTCTTATTGAAGGCGTTAATTTTAAAAATGCTTCACACTGATAAATAGTATGAGGTTTTTTGCAAAAATAACAACTGAGTTTACCTGTATTGACGTAAGCACATGAATTACTTTTATTAGGTTTAAATTTATATTGAAACTTGTTTTGAACTTGATCTGACGATTTGTTGTACTCTAGCTTTTCTAACAAATCGCATCGTTTTTTAAGAAAATTGTTAATGTCTTCCATTTGTGGAAGTTCATTTTTTATCTCGAAAGATTCCCATTCTCGTCTGGTAATGGGATCTAATTTACTAGTAATCAAATGAATAATTAATGTATCCCAATATTCTGTGGGCTCACCTAGAGAATTCAAAGAACGTAAGTGCTTTGTAACATTGTCAAATAATTTTCTTAATTCTACATGAGACTCCTTTGGTATGGTTGAAAGATCAAATATTGCCTTTACATGATTATGTACAATGAGTCGCTTATTCTCATAGCGATCCCTAAGCAATTGCCATGCAATGACATAATTAAGTGCAGACGCATCTAAAGCCTCTAAAATTTGACAGGCATCTCCTATTAATGAAGACCGCAAATAATAAAATTTTTGGATGTCAGAAATTGATTCATTGTCATGAATTAATGCACAGAATGCATCTCTGAATTCCAACCACTGATTGTAATGTCCATTGAAAGTTGGTAAATTTATAGTCGGTAATTTTACTTGAGGTTCTCGAAAATGAATAAGCTTGACAGATTCATGACTATTAGTAATTTTAGAATTGTTATACCTCGATATTAATGATTGATAATTTGCTATCACGGAAAAATAAGAAGTTTCAAATTCTTCACGCTCTTTTTGCATATAAGTTCAATTTCTAATTGTACATCATCGAACTCAGTGATAAGAATCTTAATATTTTGTAATCTATGCTCTAATTGCGCAACTAATATTTCATCAACCTCAGATAAACTTATCGACTCAAAATAATTGTTTGCTCTCGTTAATTTTGACTTTAATTGACCTCGTTTATGTTTTAATTTTGCCAAATCGGCCATCGTGCTAACCACAGAATAATATTAAAATTTAAATTAATATATCAATATAGAATGAACAACCAGACTCGTTTTTAGGAAGTTACACCTTACCACCAAACTCTGGAGTGTTCACAGATTTCCAAATCCAATCGTCTTGCTAAATTGTCTTGATTGCTGTTTAGATCCGGCTCGTGGGACCAAAATAATGTTGATGGGGAATTGATGGACTTGATAGTATCCTCAATATAGCCAAATAGAAGTGGACTGTATATATAATTGTATTTCTTCACTTAGGATGGTATTGTATCTTGAAAATATTGTACTAATAATTTGACTATTTGACTTGATGAAATTGTATATTTAAAACTTGTAAAACATTTCAAAATATAAAATTATGTAATGTTTTTTCTTGTCAATCAGTAACTAACTTATATTTTGTTTTAGATAACATGATTAAATACAATTTGTTTTATAAAAATATTAGAATGACATATTAATAGACAACTATGTCTTAACAATTGTCAAGGCATTAAGTAGCGTGTTAAAAATCAAATAAGTGAAAAATTATTAAATACCAAAAAAATTTGACCTGGTCTACAAATTAAAAAAAAATTCATAAGGTATATGTATATGTATAGCCTATGATAATACCATATATTTGGTAGCCCATCTGTGCCGACCGTCGCTACTGTCTAGGTACGTCAATGTTGGTTTAACTATAAAAAACGCGATCTCTATAATGTATGTTTGAAAATAGATCGAATTTATTAAAAATAAACCTGCGAAAATCATAAAATCAGAAAATTGAAATATATTGGTTCCAATAATATTTTACTTAATCAAAAATTATTAATTTTTCATTATAGTATTAACAAGTCGTTATACTTGTAATATAACACTGATGTTTTATTCACCTTAAATGTGTGTAACCCCATAGTAAGGTTAAAAACCTGCAAACTTGCAAATATTGCAATAGATGAGTAAAATTGCTGAATATTGCTAGTTTGCAAGTTTGCAGGTTTTTAACCTTACTATGGGGTTACACACATTTAAGGTGAATAAAACATCAGTGTTATATTACAAGTATAACGACTTGTTAATACTATAATGAAAAATTAATAATTTTTGATTAAGTAAAATATTATTGGAACCAATATATTTCAATTTTCTGATTTTATGATTTTCGCAGGTTTATTTTTAATAAAATCGATCCATTTTCAAACATACATTATAGAGATCGCGTTTTTTATAGTTAAACCAACATTGACGTACCTAGACAGTAGCGACGGTCCGCACAGATGGGCTACCAAATATATGGTATTATCATAGGCTATACATATACATATACCTTATGAATTTTTTTTTAATTTGTAGACCAGGTCAAATTTTTTTGGTATTTAATAATTTTTCACTTATTTGATTTTTAACACGCTACTTAATGCCTTGACAATAATTATAGTTTATGATATTTCACTAACATT
The DNA here is from genome assembly GCA_963680705.1 of Rhagium mordax. Classification (NCBI taxonomy): domain Eukaryota; kingdom Metazoa; phylum Arthropoda; class Insecta; order Coleoptera; family Cerambycidae; genus Rhagium; species Rhagium mordax. The sequence goes on from OY796659.1 coordinate 28,125,644, forward strand.
TTTTTTTTACAGTAGTCACATCTTTCAAGACTTTTAGATCATTTAGAACCATATAATGGGACGTACAGGGGATATTATCGAAAGATTCACCCCCTATAACGTTTTAATTTTGTTCACATTATCGCGATTCCGGCGATATACATGTATTATATGTTTGCTCTAACATTTTAGCCAAACCTATACCATCAAATATCAATGTCTGCATAAAAAATCAAGGTTACAACAAAAATATAATACTTTTCTACTTCATTTCATTAATTAAATAGGAATTTTTTAAACATATGTTACGTTGCACAGATGATCAGTTTAACAGCAAAAACATGTGGCTTTTTCTGCATCTCAATTAATTTTGTGAAAATCTAGGAGACGTCAGGCATCAGTTTTGTCAGAAAACAATAGCATAGCTATTTTTTTAGTTTAACATTTCTCCTACTAGCCATAGTTCTGGCGGCTTTTTTAAGTAAAAAATGTGTATTGAATAATAAAAAAGACACTGATTGTTATGTGGAACACCATTTCATAAAACTTGGACATAACATCTACGCCTTTGACGTGATGTCGGAGGAACAGTTAGAGATTGTTTTTGACAACTAATAGGAATTAAAATATTATAAAAACGTTTCGGGAAAGTATATCTGCTTCCTTTTTCAAAGTTTATGCTTTAGATTTTATTATGTAACCTGTAGAATAACATGACATAAAAGAAGATTGTTTATATCATTTCCATATATACTTACCATAGAAATGTTGAAAAAATATACTAAATAATATTAATTTTATTGAATTCTTCTCTCAACATTGGTAACCAATCTGAACAAAATTCTACTAAACAATTTGATATTCATTTATCTTCATTAAGTAAAATTATTGCCGATTCATTGATTTTTCTCTTTTGCTGTCAGCTTCTTTGGTTACAGTTTTTAAATTTTGTTCAGTATTTAATGGTTCTGTTTTTTGTCAATATCGATCTTAAAGTATTATTTGCTTGAAAAAATGTCCTAACGCCAAATTTGTTACCTACACGACGTAATTTTTCAGATAAACCTTTTATATATATATATATATATATATATATATATATATACGTGCACGGCTATCTTAATCGCCTCCACACATCACACAGGCACCCAAGCCTCCACGTTAAGGAAGTACTATTTTTGTGTGTATTTTGTGCAAATGGTAAATAATAACACACCTCTACACAACCACCAAGAGAGGGGTAAAAAATAAGCATTCTGAATATATACAAATTTTTGCCATATTTGTAAATGTAACACACCTCCAAATACTGAGTAGCGGAAACGCCTCTTTTGTATAAATTTTTGTACACTAGAGTTCGGTTACGCCTCCAGCAGTGTTGCCACATATTTTGAGCGGGAGTGGGGGGTGAGTTCGTATCAAGATGATGCGCTAGAATATTATTCGTTTGTGTAGCAGACCAGGTGGTATGGGTGCAGTCGTTTCGACGTAAATTCTGACTTAATTTTTTTGCTGGAATCGGTTTTGAAACTTACCAAATGGTAACCTGGTCTGATATTGTTTAAAACAATTTTTGTTATAACAAATAGAAAAATTACGATTTTTTACTTAAACTAATTTTTTTATATATTTTGACCGATTTCCAACAAGAACTGTTCTTATTGTTTAAATGCTAATTGTGGCATTTCATAAATTCAGTTATTAATTTTTAAAAATTAATAACATTGAAAATATCAAGTTTACGAAAAAAAGTTATTGTTGGAAATCGGTCGAAAAATATAAAAATAATTAGTTTGAGTAAAAAAATTTTATTTTTCCCTTTTTTTTAAACTGTTTTAAACAATATCAGACCAGGTTACCTTTTGGTAACATAGATTTTCATAATCGGCACTGTCTCCTGAACCGATTCCAGCAAAAAAAATCAGTCCGAATTTACTTCAAAACGACTGCGCCCATACCACCTGGTCTAAAATAAGTTAAACATTTTAAATTATGCTCAGCATATGAGCACCTTTAAATTTAATAAAGCAAATTATCTGGGCTCTACAAAATCCTCGTGCAGTTTGAAAGATTAAAAGCTCTGGGCCGTTTCTCGGTAAGTGTATGGTGTGGATTTTTAGATAATAGAGTAATAGGGCCAATATTTTTTTGGACACTTTAAAAGGAGACATACCTAATATTTTGCAATATGTCATTCCCAGTTCTTGTGCACTTTATAATTTATCCCATTTTTGTCACTCTGCAACATTTTTGTATTGGGTAATGATATTTTACTTGCTTCCGTGTAGTTTAGTAAAATAATAGCTTTTATTAATTTAAATAGAATAGAAAACTAGGTACTAGATTATTGGATTTTTTTTGTTAAAAATGACAAGAGTAGAAGAGGAGTCGAAATCCAGCCAATAACCCAATTTTCGATTTCCAGTTGATATAAGCTGAACAGGAAGTTGCCATATTCGGGTAGGGAATAAAAAACTAAGACAGGAATGTAGAAGTTATTTTACTTTGAGTCTCACCGGTTAGGATATACAGCACCTGAAAGTACCCTGTATACTCGGAAACAGTTAATTTTGATGTATGGTGATATGACAAGGAATGCTTATAATTTTTAGTAGAATTCGAACATGCAAATATATAGCGGGTGTTCCATTTAAAAAATACAACTTTGTTCGCACACGTTCTTTAAAACACCTTGTATGACAACTGCATAGTTGGTAATAAACTGCAGGTAAAGCCTTAAAATTTCGTAAAGAAATATATAGTTATTTAATAAAATTAATAAAATTAGAGGAGTAGTCTCAATCCAGCCAATGACCCTTTACAAACTAATGACTTCTTCAAAGAATTTACCGAGTTATTTTTTAGGTTTTACCTGTTAGTCTACCTTTAATAATTTTGAAAACATTGAAAAATCTTGGAAGGCTATTCTATGAAACAATAATATTTTTCTAAATTAGCATACCTATCTGAAGATTTATTGTTTTTTTATCATTTTTATTTAATTTGTTTTTGTCAATCAAGTAATTAAGGTTTTTCTTTAATCACTCTTATAATTTATTTTCTCCTCATACAGACCATTTTTGGCACATTTCTCGTAAACTACTTTAAACAAGTTGGGAAAAGGGTAAAATCTATAGAGTTAATTATTTTTTAAACAGAGTTTATATCATATGGTGTCCTATGTAAAAAATATTACTGTTATAGCTTTGTGAAATATGACAACAACATTATAGAAAAGTAACTTTTTATGATATACTAGTTGACCTATATTTTGCTTTTCTAAAAGGCAAACAAAAAAATATAAATTAAATTCGTTACTTTTGGAACACAAAACATATCGTGCCTTCATTTCAAAACACTACACAAGAAAATATTCGGTAAAGCTCGTGAGTCTGACCATAATGGTGGGGATAGCTGCCATGTATCATCGTCCGTACGCAAACGCATTCATACGCGTTTGCATTCGTGAACGTGAATTTACCATGCACACGATACTCCCCACTACTTCGAATGTACACGATCACTTTATCTCCATGTAGCTACGAAAATTGAAGGCAAGGTATACCTGGTGACCACGAAATGACGCTTGCTATATCTTCTTGGTTTGACAAGATATGAATTTTGAAAATTTGGGCACGTCAAATAACGGTTAAATGTGCATTATCTCGACCAACTTTACATTTTCCGTCACTTCCGGTTTCACCGGAAATTAAACTAACTTTGATTTTTTAAATGGAACACCCTATATATTTTTACATTTTTTGATTCAGGTCAGTTTGGATACAGTTATGGCATATTGAGATAAAAATATTAATGGCTGATATTTTTATGAGCAAACTTAATTTTTCTTCTAGGCGGCCGTGACCCCAAAAATATGTTTTATTTTATTTATTTATTTATTTATTTAGCAACACAGGCAACCCAACAGAATGAATTAACATTACCAATAATAGGGCTGCACGGATAAATACAATAGAAATACATATGTGTACACATGATCTAACTTAATCTAAAAAATGAGAAAGATATTTTGGATAAGTTACAAATTAAATTCAAAAAAACGAAAAAATTTTACAAAAATACATTATTAGCTAAACGCCTGACAGATAAAAGACTGAATATATCAATGTGATTAAAAAATTCGTTAGAATTTTTTTGCAATTGATAAAAAGAAGAATTACAAGCTGAATTAGTATGATGGGTTGGATTATAAAATAGATTAGCAGATCTAGAATAGTAATGTTTTACATTGATTGACAAATTCTGAAGAATGAGAGTAGAATTTATTTCATTATTGAATAATTTATGTAAAAATATTATATATGTAATGGTTCTTCTAGAGCTTAATTTTAAAATTTTATAATGCCGTAAATTATTATCATAACTTTGAAAATGTAAGTGTCTATTAAATTTATAGTCGAGATGACTAATAAATCTTACTTGAACATTTTCGATTCTTGTTATATCTTTAAAATATAGCGGGTTCCAAATTAAGCAAGCATACTCCAAGTGACTTCTGACATTGGAGTTGTACGATAAAATAAATGAGTTAGGATCACGAAATGAATTAGATATTCGTAATATGAACCCAAGATTGCGTAGAGACTTCTTAACTATATAGATTCAATATGGAGGTTAAAAGACAGCTTCGTGTCTAAGATAACTCCTAGGTCTTGAATAAAACTTACATTTTTAAGTAAGATGCCATTTATACTATATGCAAAGTTGATATAGTTAACAAGCCGACTGAAGGAAATATAGTAACATTTTTTTATATTTAAAAATAATTTGTTATTAGTACAGTATTCAGTGAGTCTATCAATATCCGATTGCATGAGCATACAGTCGTTTAAGGATTCTATAGTTCTGTAAAACTTTAGATCATCAGCATATAGTGCAAAAGTAGTATTAATAAAACAGCTGCCAATGTCATTAATAAACAAGGAAAAGAGCAAGGGGCCCAAATGCGATCCCTGCGGTATCTCCAATTTTATGACCAAAGAAGATGTACTTTATCAAATGCTTTGGAGAAATCAGTATACACGGCATCCACTTGAGTTCTGTTGTCCAATGCCATAAAAACATCTTGTATGTATGGTAACAAATTAGTTATAGCAGAGCGCCCTCGGAAAAAACCATGTTGCTGTTCAATAATAAAATTTTTAAAATGGAAAAAATGTTCGTCAGTGATAATAGCCTCCAACAATTTCCCAGGTATTGACAAAACGGATATAGGCCTATAGTTGGATACTTCGTTTTTATCACCATTTTTATAAACTGGTGTAATTACGGCTTTTTTTCAACATGTAGGAAAAACTCCCTCTGAGAGTGATTTGTTATATATAATTAGTAGGGGCACTATTATTGAACTTCTACAGGATTTTATAAAAATGGCAGGTAACCCATCAGGTCCAGCACCCTTGTTCTGATCTAAGTTATCAATTACAGCAAGCAACTGGGCTTCCGTAATTGTGTGCATGGTTACAATTTTACTAAAAAGATTATCATTTATTGTTATCTTAGAGGGGGTGTCAAAAGGTTCATATACTGTGCACAAATAGTCAGAAAAAGCGTCGCAGATTTCTTCATCATTATAAACAGTACTATTATTATAGGTTATAAAAGAGGGAGTGGATTTATTATTTCGTTTATTAGCTACGAATGACCAGAATGATTTTACGTTTGTTTTTAAATTAGACTCTGTATTTTGTATATAGTGGTTGTAATCAATTCTGATGTTAGCTTTAACTTCCCTACGAAGATCAGAAAAAGTTATGTAATATAGATTATTATTAAATTTTTTCCAGCGTTGATGGAAGTTATATTTTCTTTTCATTAGTGATATGGTGTTTGCCGAGTACCAAGTAGGATATTTTTTATTAACAGTTTTTTTCCTGATATTTTCTACAATAATTTGATTTAATTTGGTATAAAACATTGTTAAAGAGTCATCAACACTGAGATTATGAAATTTTGCTTCAATAATTAATCAAAAAATACAATTATGGTATTATATCATATGAAATTTGTGTTATAAGATCTCGAACATTTCGGAAACAATTTTTTCAGAATAACTACTTTTTTTTAAATTAGACCATGGTGGCTCTCTACGTTATTTCAATAAAGCATTTTATGTTGTTCATATTTATAATACATAGAAATACATAAGAATAATATAACATTCAACAAGATATAAATGAAAAAAAAAAACTCATAATATTTAACAGTGGATCTCTATGAAGCAGATGCCTTTGACCCCCTGAATCAAGAAATGTGAAAATATACGGGGCGTTCCATTTAATAATCCAGTGTTAGCATCATTTCTTGTGAAACCGGAAGCAACCGAAAATGTTAAATTGGTAGAATTAATCCATATTCAGCCGTTATTTGACGTGTCCAGATTTGAAATTCATATCTTGTAAAACCCAGAATATACCAGGTGACCACGAGATGTCACTTGCATCTATCTATATCTTCTTGGTTTTACAAGATATGAATTTCAAATTTGGGCACGTCAAATAACGGCTAATATGCATTAATTCGGCCGATTTAACATTTTTTGTCGCTTCAGGCATTGAGTAAATAATATAAAGAGACGCAACCGTCAAGGGGCCGAGATTTTAGTGTTGTATTTTTTTGCCAATAACTATAGAATTATCTACAATATTTAAGGCTATGCAACCGAATAACAAATACCTTCTCGTAGCACTAAAAATTTAAAACAATCCTGAAGCTATTGGCAAAAAGTATAATACTAAAATCTCGGCCCCTTGACGGTTGCGCCTCTTTATATTATTTATTTACTCAACGCTTCAGGTTTCGCCGAAAATGATGCTAACTTTGGAATTTTAAATCGAACACCCTGTATATATTTTTACATTTTTTTGATTCAGGAGATCAAAGGCACCTACTTGATAGAGATCCATTGTTAAATATTATAACTTTTTTTCATTTCTAGTTGAATGTTATTCTTATGTATTTTAATGTATAATAATATGCAGATATTGTGAATTATTTGGTACCACGTAATCGGTAATTAAATGCTTTATTGAAATAACGTAGTGAGCCACAATGGTGCCATTTAAAAAAAATTAGTTAATTTGGAAAAATTATTTCCGAAATGTTTAAAATCTTATAACACAAATGCCATGTGGCATAATGTCAAAAATATATTTTTGATTATTTACCCAAGCAAAGCAAAACATTTTTTCTACTACCGATCTTAAAGTACTAACTTTCCGCACGCTATAGAGTGCGTAAAGAGTTTTTACCTTACGCACTAGTGCATGAAAGAGTAACATACTAAACAGTCGCATACCTATAATAATCATATCTTATTTTAAAAACGTTAAATGTGGTTATTTAATTTTATGTAGTCCAATTATTTAATATCACGGTATTATTATAAAACATACCACCTAATTTTCAGTATTCTTTAACAATAATGATTCAATTTTGAAGTTTCATTTATATACTTGACATTGACATTAGACAAACAAATAATAGACATTGATTAATTTCACTCATTTAAAATTAAGTGGGCTATAAGTATTGTGATTTTTAAATGACATATGAAGTTTTGACGTAATAGGTATGCTTTGACGTTTCACATGATTATTGGAGAATTTAGATGCATTTCGGTAGTAGAAAAAATATTGTAGCTTTTTTCACTCATGGGATTGTCATTCGTGAAAGAATCTCACCTTACGCACTTGTTGCATAAATAACTATTTTGGGATTACGGCCGCCTAGATAAAAAATTAAATTTGCTCATAAAAATGTCAACCATTAATATTTTTATCTCAATATGCTATAACTGTATCCAAAATGACATCCTGAATCTAAAAATGAAAAAATATGTTCCAAATAAGGTATCACAAGTCACAAGTCCTTACTTCCCATTCAAAAATTTAGGGGTTGCAACTGCCACTCGAACGGGGTTGAATTAAAAGATGAAATTTGTACGTTGCAGAATGTCATTTCAGAATCCAAAATCGACGTAGGTACCTAGGGATTTTAAAAAAATATGCACAATAATTGAGATAATGAATTAATTTCATTTGACTGTTCCACACTGTATGTATTAACACAAGAACATTACTTAACTATTTGATATGACATGTTGCTAATAAAATCTTGTTTTTATGCAATATATATCCACTTACTTTTGAATAATGTCGAACCTGAAAATAAAGTCATAATTGGTTATAAAAATTTAAAAAGAATAATACTACTTACCCATATCTGTATTAATAGATTGTCGAGTTCATCATCTTCAGGTTAAAGCTGATCTTTTAACACCTTTGTATAAAATGTGTATGTGTATCTATTTAATCTACTCAGTACAGTTTACAAATATTTTTGATACTGTTCATTTACAGAGGATTTTATTATTGCTAATTTACATATTTTATACTGGTTTAATAACTGCAATTTACTTACGTTTTTATGAAAAACATATTGAAATACTACGTACACTACCAACATTAATTTTTCAACCAAAGGAATAAATAAATAATTTTACACACACCAAAATCATTCACACAAATTTTTGTTCTGAATAAATAAAAACGTTAAATTATGTTTATTCTTATTTTGTTTTAAATAAGCTACTTCCAAATTATTTTTGAACTAATTGTATTTTCTAAGCCTGAGTAATAATTGTAATACTCGTCTATTTTAATTAATCATTAATCAATATGTCAATCTAGTACTAACACTAGTTACTAGTTGAACAACTATATTAATTCATAAACAAAGCTAGTACCTACGTATACATGTTAATAAAACATTATTGAAGTCAAATCGTACGCGAGCGCTTTTCCACAGAAGGTAAAATAACACCAATGAATAATATTTACACACATATAAAACTAACGTACTAACTTACCTCCGTACACTGTTGCCATATTTCTGAGGTGTATTGGTGTAGAGAACAAGTGGAGGCAAATTCTGCATAACCATCATTTGTAGCGTATATGCGTATTAACTGGTGGCGCCTTCTGGTGGAATTACAGTGAACTACATTGTATAACTGTATATGTACACCATCCCAATTGGCCTCCGACAGAAAATTTGGGAAACGCCTACTAATGACGTAATAATGACAATGAACATGTTTTACACATAGGTTCGTATTGGTCACCGATTTTTCGAAGTCGCCTCCGATTTTGGAGGCGTATTCGTTAAATACGTATATCATATTGGAGGTGTATAAGACACTTTGCATATATATATATATATATATATATATATATATATATATATATATATATATATATATATATACGTACCCAACTACCTATACCAAGCCCGGTACATATCACAGGCTCTCAGAAGCCCAGGCTTCCTATTGTAGTTAGAAGTGTGTATTTCACGTGACTGCGCTTAGGACAATTTATATACATTTAGCAACAGGAGAGGGGTAACCTTATTTAATATTTACTTAAATATATATTTCCCAGTTCTTCCCAAGCCCCCTCAAGCCACTTCACATCACCACCTTACTAAGCCCGACTGTATATAGTTAATACAGTTTACGCATTTTGAGAAGCCCAGCAACGTTGCCTTTATTTTCATGTTCTCAAGTATTTTATTACAATAATTAACGTTTTGAAAGAATCGTAGCTGTTTAACAAAATTATTATAATAATAATTTTTCCTCAACATGGGGAAAACTAAAGAGCCCGCACAATATACATATAGGCAAAAATGGCTCTAGGTGATTTTTGCTAAAATGTTAGTGTTAGTATGTTGTAGATTTTAATTTCCTGATCAGAACTGTCAAGGTCCCAACTCAATCCTGTGACTAGTTTTTAAGGTACAGGGTGTTAAAGATATAAAGTGGTTATTTTTATAAAATATGGTCCAAAAAAACCGGAATTTTCATTTTATCGTATAACTTCTTTATTTTTTCACCGATTTTCAACTTTTTGGATTCGTTTGACAGATAAATTTTCCAGCTATTTGATTCTCTATCAAAAACTGATATTATCACCATAAGTGTCAAGGCAGACGTATTTAAACTTGAGAAATTTTTAGTAACTGCTGGAATTTTGTTGAAAAGCCGCATTTACAAACGGTTTGTCATGACTGGTCTTTTGCCAATATTTTGGTGGGTAGTTTTTAAAAATCGGTCAAGGAACTACGGAACTGTACCAGAAAATGTAGAAGCGTGTTGTAAACATTTCGGCAGCAATGGTAAAATCCGGAATTTTTTATTATCCTTTATAACTTTTTTGATTCTTTGCCGATTTTAATTTTTTTCGGGTCATTTAAAACCCAAAGCCTTCCAGTACAATATTAAATCTCATAAATTGACATGAATCATAAATCCAATATGGCGGAAGTAATCAAATTAACCTAATATTTAAAAGCCTCTAGAATTCTTTTATCTTGAGGCCTTGTCTTCTAAGAACATTGGAACGTATTATAGATCACGAAAATCGGTTAAGGACTTACGAAGATATGAATAATAAATGAAATCTAATTAAATAACGGACTGAACCAGAAACATAATTTAATTACGATTCATTTAACTAAATAACAATAACTTATTGTCAAAATTAATACTTAAATAATGGAACATGACCTCCATTAGCGTTCACAACGAGCTGAACCTGCCTGTGCCAACCGTCTATTGCTTATTTAATAATTTTCTGGTCAGTTTCTTCCCAACAGTCTAAAATTCTTTGTCGCAATTCGCCTAAATTATTGAAATGACGACCATTCTTATACAACCGTTCTTGTAAATGTAAAAGTTATTGTCACGGGGATTAAGATCTGGACTATTAGGAGGCCAGTGTTCTTGTTCAATAAAATTTGCCGCATGTTCTCTTAAAAATCCAAGTGTCCATCCTAAAATTTCATTGTAGTTACCAAGACCGACTAATTTGCATGAGTATGAAATCACTAATTTAAGGTAACATTTGACTCGGAACAACTTCGCAATACTGTTGAAAATTAAGCCGTATTCCATGTTCAACAAAAATTATGCTAGTTTTAAAACCTCTACAAATTCCCACAGATACTTAATGAAAATCTTGTCTTCATTTGACAGCACCATTATAACAAAACTAGGTACCACAAGACATTTTTTATTTAAAAACAGCTGACTGAAATAACAGTTATGAATCAATGATAAATAGGATTTATAGGAAACAACTACTGGACGAGCAAAGGCCCCTACTCCCATTGAATTATACCTATAAATCCAAATTGGTAGCCAAATTTGTTATTTGTCTTTTCTCCACCAGACACAGACCGGTTTCGAACTCTTTATGTTCTCATCAATGTGCCACAGGTAGCTGAAAAGACAAATAACAAAGGCAAACCAAACTAGTCTATGGCAGACCCAGCACAAGTAAGTAGTGAGGGATAAGTGCATCCCTCTGGTGGTCAGTTGCTACTACCAGTCGAGACATCGAAGATGTCTCTGTGACCGATAGCGGATTGCCAAGCAAGCACCAAGAGCGGCGACCTCTAGCCCTGATGGACTAAAACGTGCATGATAAATAGGATTTATAGGAAACAACTACTGGACGGGCAAAGGCCCCTACTCCCATTGAATTATACCTATAAATCCAAATTGGTAGCCAAATTTGTTATTTGTCTTTTCTCCACCAGACACAGACCGGTTTCGAACTCTTTATGTTCTCATCAATGTGCCACAGGTAGCTACCAATTTGGATTTATAGGTATAATTCAATGGTAGTAGGGGCCTTTGCCCGTCCAGTAGTTGTTTCCTATAAATCCTATTTATCATGCACGTTTTAGTCCATCAGGGCTAGAGGTCGCCGCTCTTGGTGCTTGCTTGGCAAGCCGCTATCGGTCACAGAGACATCTTCGATGTCTCGACTGGTAGTAGCAACTGACCACCAGAGGGATGCACTTATCCCTCACTACTTACTTGTGCTGGGTCTGCCATAGACTAGTTTGGTTTGCCTTTGTTATTTGTCTTTTCAGCTACCTGTGGCACATTGATGAGAACATAAAGAGTTCGAAACCGGTCTGTGTCTGGTGGAGAAAAGACAAATAACAAATTTGGCTACCAATTTGGATTTATAGGTATAATTCAATGGGAGTAGGGGCCTTTGCCCGTCCAGTAGTTGTTTCCTATAAATCCTATTTATCATGCACGTTTTAGTCCATCAGGGCTAGAGGTCACCGCTCTTGGTGCTTGCTTGGCAAGCCGCTATCGGTCACAGAGACATCTTCGATGTCTCGACTGGTAGTAGCAACTGACCACCAGAGGGATGCACTTATCCCTCACTACTTACTTGTGCTGGGTCTGCCATAGACTAGTTTGGTTTGCCTTTGTTATTTGTCTTTTCAGCTACCTGTGGCACATTGATGAGAACATAAAGAGTTCGAAACCGGTATGAATAAATGTTCATTTGTTATGTAACCATGACGATAACTGCATAGGTAACTCTGCTAAGAATTAATTTGATACTGTTGTTGTGGTGTACAGTGTACATGACTACGTTATACACCTTTATAAGTTCTTAACCGATTTTCGTGTTCTGCGTCACAATGTTCTTAGAATAGGCTTCAAGTTAAAAAAAAGTCATTTAATTTGTCATTTTAAAAAATTCTTAAGGCTTTTAAATATTAGGTAAATTTGACCACTTCTGCCACATTGGATTTATAATTCATGTCAATTTCTGACATTTATGATTGTAGTGGAAGGCTTTGGGTTTTAAGTGACCCGAAAAAAATTAAAATCGGTAATGGAATCAAAAAGTTATAAAGGAAAATGAAAATTTGGATTTTTACTATGGCTGCCGAGACGTTTACAACACGTCTCTACATTTATTGGTGCAGCTTCGTAGTTCCATGACCGATTTTTAAAAACTGCCCACCAAAATATTGCCAGAAGACCAGCCATGATCATAAAGCAAACCGTTTGTAAATACGGCATTTCAACAAAATTCCATCAGTTATTAAAAATTGCTCAAGTTTAAATACGTCAGCCTTGACATTTATGATCATTATATCAGTGTCTGACAGAGAATCATTTAGCTGGAGGCTTTAGCTGTCAAACGAGTCCAACAGGTTGAAAATCGATGAAAAATAAAGAAGTTATGGGATAAAATGAAAATTCCGGTTATTTTTGGACCACCCGATATATTTATAGCAATTTAAGGATTCGATTGCAATTTTTTGCATGAATGTTATTTCTTTAACTTCAAATAATATATTGTGACAAATATGTGTTTGTATACAGGGCGAGACACAAATAAAATAGAGTAATTTTTAAAAATCGATTTTTTTCTGCTCAAACCACAAAATATTACAAAAATCTATTAGAAATAAAATATAATTTTTTGATGTTACCGGAAGCAATAATTTGTATTTCATACAGGACGAGTCAAAAGTATGGCATCGCGAATGACCCATTCTAATGGGACTTCCTGTATATTATCATATTAATTTGGGCAAACCAGGTGTGACTCCGGATGAGGTACCGCACTCTTGTAAACTCTCTTATATTTACTAAAAGTTATTCTTTATAAAAAGTTTTCCTTGCCATAGGAAGTCATAAGCAGTCGTCAAACTTAAGATAAATTATACAGGGTTTTCTAAAAATTTTAAAATTTATGGACTTTTAAGTGAATTGCTTTTTTACATCTTTATTGAACATTTTATTTAGCAAAGTGTTTCCAATTATTTAAAATACTTAATTTCAAAAAAATTACATTTCATTTAACTAAGTTGAGAACTATTCTACATGTAGGCCTCCAAAAAGTACACATTTCTCTAATCTTTTTTTAAATTCTTCGTATGCATTAGAGGTCACATCTTCATTTATGGTTGCAAGAGCTTCTACAATTTTTTGCTTTAATAAATCTACGTCGTCTTCGAAATCGTTGCGGCCGAAATACTCGAACTCGAATTGTAGAATGTGCTGGACATCCGTCTTGTTGAAAAATTATTCTTCTACGTTTTAAATTTTCATTGTCCAATTTCCAAAACAAAATTATTTAAAAGTTCTAAATAAGTATCTTGGTTCAAAATTCTATCAATAAAATAAGGACCGTTTATTCTATGATGCAATATATCGTTTTTAAACTTTCGACTGTTAGTGATAAATCGGAAAATTGGATTTTCCTGAGCCCAGTACCTACAGTTTTGAGAGGAAACTATCCCATGGCCCATTAGTCTTAAAAGTAGATTCGTCCACGAATAAAATGTTTCGATAAAATGATCTATCTGCTAAAATTTTCTCACCCCGTTAAGCAAAAGTCCAAACGACGAGCATCATCTCCAACTTGAAGTTTGTGAATTAATTTAGGTTCGAATGCACGAAATAATAATAATAATCATAATAATAAAATGACTTTATTTCAGGCGGAGTCTAGCCTAAGCTATCCTCTGAATATGAGATTTGCTAATACCTAAATTATTTAACGACCATCTTGGGTGTTCTACAATCTACAGTCTAAAACTACACCGGTAGCAGCGTCATCTTCATTTAATTGTTTTTGTTTTTTTTCACATTTTTTACTTCCCCGGTGGTATCAAATTAATAAATTAATTTACATACTGTGAATCACTGTAACATCTGGATACTTCTCATTGAAAACTTCAATAGCGTATTTATAAGAAACATTTCCGATTCCATAGCATTTGATCAAGTAAATTCGTTGTTCCAAGGTTAAGGCGCTTTTAGACAGTCATGCAAATTGTGCCAGTTGGCTTGTGTATCCAAATTTGCACAAATGTACTGAGTCGTTGTACATCTGTTTAGATGCTCATGCAATTTGCGCAACTGATTTGTGCATGCAAATTTGCACAGATGAACGTCGCTGTATTCATTTAACGTTCAGTCTACCTTACACAGTTAGTATATCAGGAGTGTTGATTTTTGACAAAAAAAAACGGGAAATTATGATGAGGAATTACTTTTTGCTACAGCTGTGGTTTGTGTTATATCAGACGTGCGACTGTCAAACTTCGTTTACACGAGCATGCAAATACTTCAACCTCATATACGTACCCAACAACCTATACCAAGCCTAGTACATATCACCGGCTCTCAGAAGCCCAGGCTTCCTATTGTATTTAGAAGTGCGTATTTCACGTGACTGCGCGTAGTACAATTTATATACATTTTGCTAGAGGAGAGGGGTAACCTTATTTAATATTCACTTAATCATATATTTTCCAGTACTTGTAAAGCCACTTCATAGCGTCACCTTACCAAGCCCAACTGAGTTAATATATTACACTTATTTTGGGAAACCCTTATTTTCACCTCATAAGTGTTGAATGAAATTATTATAATAATAATTTGACCCAACATGGACAGAACTAAATTCATAAAATCCAGATAAAAAAGGTAACCCACATAAAGAAAATTTTCTGATATTAAAAAAGGTGCAAGTTAATGGTATATGCTTATTTAATTTTCCTATGAAACGAATATCTTGACAATTATTTAAATTATGAATAATATTTCCTGCACATATAAATAATAAAGCTTTAAATAAAGCATGAGTTAATAAATGAAAAAAAGCTCATTTATACTCTCCTAAAGCTAAAATTCTTATTATTAAACCTAATTGACTTAATGTTGATAAAGCAATAATTTTTTTTAAATCAAATTCAAAATTAGCCCCTAAACCTGATATAAATATAGTTAAACTTGAAATTAATAATAAAATTAATATTAAATTTGAAGAAAAACAAAAATTAAAACGAATTAATAAATAAACCCCAGCTGTAACTAAAGTTGAAGAATGAACCATAGAAGAAACTGGAGTTGGAGCTGCTATAGCAGCAGGTAATCAAGAAGAAAAAGGAATTTGAGCTCTTTTAGTTATAGCAGCTAAAACTACCATATATGAAATTAATTTTATAGAAAAATCTTCTTTTATTAAATCCAAATAAAAAATAAAATTTCTTCTTCCATAATTTATTATTCAAGCAATAGATATAAGTAAAACAACATCTCCAATACGATTAGATAATGTTGTTAATATCCCAGCATTAAAAGATTTAACATTTTGGTAATAAATTACTAAACAATAAGAAACTAAACCTAATCCTTCTCAGCCTAATAAAATTGAAATTAAGTTAGGTCTAATAATTAATAATATTATTGATAAAACAAATATAACCACCAAATAAATAAATCGATTTAAATTTTCATCAACAAACATATATTCTTGACTATAATAAATTACTATAGAAGAAATAAATAAAACAAATCTTATAAATAATAACGACATTCAATCTAATAAGATAGTTATAATTACAGATAAAGAATTTAATGTTAATAAATTTAATTCAATAATTAAATTAAAATTTTGGATTAAAAAATGTAGCCTAAGAGAAAAAAAGTGATAAAAAAATTAATAAAAATAAATTAAAATAAATTTACAAATAGAATAATTATCTAAAATAGAAAACTATATCTTTGAAATCACAAATCATTATTTTTTATAAACTACTTAGATTAAATTCATAACACCAAATATTCACCCTTTAAAATTAATAAATTTAAAGATATTCAATGTAAAAATAATAATAAATATTCGCGTAACATTCCTTGATAAACAGAAAATGTCCCTGAATAAAAATTACCATGCTGAGAAAAAAAATATAAAAATAACGAATACACAACTCTAAAAAACGAAATTAAAGATAAAAATAATATTCTTATTCAACAAATGAAATTAAACTATTATTTAACAAAATTTCTCCTATTAAATTTAAAGAGGGAGGAGCCGCTATATTAGAAGAACAAAGTAAAAATCGTCACAATGAAAGTCTAGGTATAATTTAATTTAAAAATCCCTTATTTAAATAAAGTCTTCGTCTCCCTATTCGTTCACAAGAAATATTAGCTAAACAAAATAAACCAGAAGAACATAATTCATGAGCATTTATCATTACCAGAGAACCTCAAAACCCTCAAGTATTTAACGTTATAATACCTGCTAATACAATCACTATATGTGCAACTGAAGAATAAGCAATTAAAGATTTTATATCTCTTTGACGAATACAAACCAAAGAAACCAAAAATCCACCTACTAACCTAATAATAATAAAATAATAATGAATTTTTATTCCAATTTCAATAAATAATATTATTAAACGTAAAAATGCATAACCTCCCAATTTTAATATAATACCTGCCAAAATTATTGACCCTGAAACAGAAGCCTCTACATGAGCTTTAGGTAATCATAAATGAATAAAAAATATACGTATTTTAACAAAAAATACTAAATTTATACATAAATATATAAAAACTCTATTTACATTATTATTAAAAAAAAATAAAAACTTAAAGAATTACATTTTTCATGATAAAAAGAAATTGAAATTATTATAGGTAAAGAAACTAATAAAGTATAAAATAATAAATAAATACCAGCTTCAATTCGCTCAGGTTGATAACCTCAACCAATAATCAAAATTAAAGTAGGAATCAATCTAATTTCAAAAAATAAATAAAAAATAAATAAATTTAAAGAAGAAAATGTTAAATAAAATCTAATAAGAAAAATTATATTCTAATTTTTAGAATTAAGTGACTGGCTGCATGTAGAAATACTAATGCCATAAAAGAATTTTAGAATACTCTGTAAAATGATCTCAAGTTTGACGGCTGCTTATGGCTTCCTAAGACAAGCAAAACTTTTTACAAAGAATGACTTTCTCGGCAAATCAAAAATAAAATAGTTTACAAGAGTGCGTTACCTGATCCTGGGACCCACTGTATTTTTCTCTTTAGATAATAGTATTCTTAAATTCCAAACACTTTATAATTTTTTAATCAGTAAAACCGTTTAGAAAAACAAACATAATATTCTAATTCTAACTTTAATTTTCTCTTATTTGATTCAGTTGCTTCCTTATGCAAAACTTAAATGGATGAACAGCTTTAACAGTTGAATAAACTGCATTTAACCATAAATTAAAAGAGAATTAAAATTGACATCGAATTACATCGACTAATTTAAAAATAATGACGGTTCGAGTTTCGTGATTATTTATAGAGTAATCCACCTAAAATGAACCCATTAAAAATTTATTGGTTTTTATTTTTATAAACAAAACTGTACTTGACAATTTTATTATTAGTGAAAATTATCATAATACTGACTACTTCCAGTTTTTTAATTGGTGTATTTCTTAATAAAATGAATTTATTCCCGGTAACTTTCAATTGTTTCATTAGAAGAGACAGCTACTTTACCTGATGCGATGTTGGCAAGTTTTCGGGCTACGCATCATACGAATAAAATACTGGGCTTCGCTAAATCGGTCATATATTATCATTGTATATACTGATCAAGTTGTGCGCCCTCTATATGAAATTTTCGGAATTAATTCTGTATATTTTGAGAGAAATACCGACCTTACCAAGCCCATCAAAAATTTGGGGAGGACGTTCCATTAGCCCTACCAAGCTTAACCACTTAAATATACACGTAAGTTTTTACCAAGCCCGGAGTCGGGCTTCGTAAGTAGGTGTCGGGCTTAGTATACTCTAAAGACATACAATTTTGGGCCTGATAATGCCGGTTTATATGTATATATATATATATATATATATATATATATATATATATATATATATATATATATATATATATATATATATATATATTACAGACCTAGAGGTTGAAATTGTTAATTTTATAGATGTCACATCTAATTCAAATTTAGAACATATATGGTTAAAATTTAAGATAAAAAATAAAACTTATGCAATTGGGAACATATATAGACCACCCTCTGGTAGTTTAAGTGCAGCTATCAGTCAGCTTGATGAAACTTTATCTTTAATTGTACCTACAGTTGATGATGTTTTTTGTGTTGGTGATATGAATGTCAATTTATTACATTTAAATAATCCACTATTAAATACCCTGGAAACATACAATTTTGTGCAATTAATTAACGAACCTACAAGAATTACTGATACAAGCAGTAGTCTAATTGACCCTATATTTGTTACAAATCCTAATTTAATAACGAATGTTGGACCTATTAATGCTGATCTTATTAGTGATCATAAATTAGTTTTCTGTGATTTATCTATAAAAACTTCGAAAGGTATAGGCAAGTTAATTACTTACAGGGACTTTAAAAATTTTAGCTATAACATATTTTTGCAAGATTTGTATAATTTACCATGGCATATATTCATTGAGACTGCAGATATTGATCATAAGAGTAGATAAGTAATACCGGACCGCGGGCTCCCCCCACCACTTTTGCTCCCCCCACCACTTTTTTTTGGGGTGGGGGGCAATTAGAGTGGGGGTAATTTGTAATTGCGTAATTAGTAATTTGTAATTGCGTAATTAGTAATTTGTAATTGCGTAATTAGTAATTTGTAATTGCGTAATTAGTAATTTGTAATTGCGTAATTGGATTATTTCGCTGTAATTAGACTAGTATAATTGCAATATATCTAATAAATGTAATTAGTCTGGAGGGGGGATAATTAAAATCCAATTGTCGCGAGAAATGAAAGTAATTGGATTATTGCGCTGAGAAATGAAAGTAATTGAATTATTGCGCTGTAATTGCGTAATTAGTAATTTGTAGATGTGTAATTAGGCTATTTGCGCGTTAATTACACTATTTTATATAGTCTGGAGGGGGATAATTAAAACCCAATTGCCGCGAGAAATGAAAGTAATTGAATTATTGCGCTGTAATTGCGTAATTAGTAATTTGTAGATGTGTAATTAGACTATTTGCGCGTTAATTACACTATTTTATATAGTCTGGAGGGGGATAATTAAAACCCAATTGCCGCGAGAAATGAAAGTAATTGAATTATTGCGCTGTAATTGCGTAATTAGTAATTTGTAGATGTGTAATTAGACTATTTGCGCGTTAATTACACTATTTTATATAGTCTGGAGGGGGTTAATTAAAAAACCCAATTGTTGCGAGAAATGAATGTAATTGGATTATTGCAATTAAACTAGTATAATTGCAATATATCTAATTGAATTGGTACAATTATATATTAATTAGTACATCAATTGGAGAAAATGAAAGTTTATTACGCTGTAATTAGACTAGTATAATTGCAATATATCTAACATAATTTCACGAAACAGGTGCCTATCTGAAAATCAAACCACTCGTATTTCACATACCCTACTGTCACTGTGCCTTTACAAATTATTAAAATTCCAAATTGTAGGTAGTCTTCGACCAGCATTCCATTGACATCGCATTTATTTCCTAATGATCAAAGATTAAATCAGCTTTTTAGTTTTTACTGTCGCATATCTTGAAACAAAATAGTTGGTTAAATTTATAGCTCCCATTTGCGACAGACAATATGTCTGCATAGAGGACCCAGCGCTACGTAGGCCAGGTGGCTCACGCGAACGGTACCTGCCTGAAATCGAGGTAATGCCGCAGGCAGTACATAAGGGTATTACATTGTTATAAGACACTTCTTCTATAATGACTTCGTCATAGGGAATTAACTATCTCGTAATTATTAATATTGTTACATTTTATTGTTTGGTGTCTTTAAATCGGTTGGGGGTTTACTGTTGCTTTTGTATACATTTAATGACTACCTACATAGGGGTCCGTCCTTAAAATTTTAAGTTAGCAAGGTTATAGACAAAAGAAATTTGACAAAAGAAATCGATGTACCACATTATGGGTTCACAAAACAGGCGACATGAATCATTTAAATATATTACGTAAAAGCCATTCTAAATAGTTATACAATAGAATAATATAATGGGGGATATTTGAATATTGAAATGTGGTGGTGGGGGGGTCATATTCTGTAGATATATAGAGAGTGAGAGGAGTTGTCACAACCACTATTAGTAGCAACAGACTCCTAGTGAACACGCAAAATGTATAAGTGTACGTCTTGCAGTAAAAGTTTTACACGGATCAGCAATTTACGTCGTCATCAGAAAGAGTCGTGTGTGGGTTTACGTGATAATGGACCTCCAGCAAAACAATTTAAATTTGATTCAACCCCATCAACATCCGCAAGTATGCAAACATGTGATTGTTGTAATGTGACGCTGACGACAGCTCAGATGCATTCCCATAAGAGGTCGTTGCAACATAAGGCAAATGCATGTGTTCCTTCAATGGATGGTGTAAGCATTATCCAAAGCGCTTTCAAATACAGAATTATTTCATATCGAGTGCATAGTGAACATAATCATCTGGACTACGTAATGTTCTTTAATGAAATCAAACATAAAATTTTAAATCTGCTAGAAGAAGCGCTACAAATACATACGGCAATAAAAGTAAATCTGGAAGTGTTCGCCAAATACATGATACAAAGTAAAGAATTAACAGATATGAAATCATTTAATACAACCAACAAAATATTGGATCAAGCTATGAATTTAAGTGATGTTTTGGATAGTTTTGTAGAAGAGATGATTACCCAAACTACAGAGTTTCAAGAGCGAGATTCAGGTGTGTAATTATTTTTATCAACGTATTAGAATTGCATTTAACATTTGCATATTTTTAGGATGGGCCCTGGAACGAATCGAATTTGTTGAAATTAATGTGAACAAGTATAGTCCACTGCGTGGCTCATCATATATAAAATTACCAAAATTCATTGAAAATAAGAATGCAGTGGTAAACGTGCACAATCAAGATCAATGTTGTTTTGCCTGGGCGGTGACTTCGGCACTGCATCCTGCAAATGGTAATACATCGGACTTATCATCATATCCACATTATTCACAAGTGTTAAATGTAGCAGGTATGGATTTTCCAGTAAAATTGCGAGATATTTCAAAATTTGAGGAAATGAATAATATATCGATAAACGTATACGGGTTAGAGGAGAAATTTAAAAATAATAGAATGGAATATGAAGTTGTAGGTCCTTTACGTTACTCGGGGAAAAAACTGCGTATCCATTTAAATTTATTGCTAATTTCTGAGGTGTGTAATATTAATCATCATTGTAAGAACGACTGCGCTAAAACTCACTATTGCTGGATAAAAGATTTGTCTAAGTTAGTTTCGCGACAAATTTCTGCAAGCGATCATAAAAAATATTTTTGCGACGGTTGTTTGTTATATTTTAATACCGAACGTCACTTATTGCAACACCAGTCACACGATTGCAATCACATTTATACAACAATACCTACTACCCAATTTCGAATAGATAAATATGGTAAACAAGTACCCGAGAATATGTTAAAATTTGAACATTTTGAAAGGCGAATGCAAGTTCCATTTGTAGTGTATGCCGATTTCGAATCAATTTTAAGTCCTATCGATACCTGCCAACCCAATCCAGAACGGTCTTTCGGGAATAAAACTTTTAGACATCAACCACATTCTTTCGCGTATTTAATAAAATGTTCGTTTGACAATTCCCTAAACAAGTTTGAGTTATACCGGGGGTCTGACGCCGCCAAAGTCTTCGTATCACGTATCGAGGCTGACTCGAGAGATATCTATAATAGATATATGAAAGATATAGTCCCAATGGCTAAGCTCACAACGCAATAAAGACGAGACTTTGAAAACGCAACCGTATGCGGTATATGCGAGAAGGCATTCGAAGAAGGTGACGTGAAAGTTAAGGATCACTGCCACTTAACCGGAAAAATTAGATTTATCGCTGCACACTCTGTTTGCAATTTAAATTATAAATTACCATGTTTCATACCGATTATATTCCATAATATGAGCTCATACGACGGTCATTTATTCATTAAAGAGCTATGTGCACATAACGATAGAGTGGAGGTACTAGCGCAAAATAAAGAGAAATACATATCTTTTTCAAAACACCTTTATATGCATGATTACATTAATAAGAATGGGGAGAAGAAACAAAAATTTTTACAACTGCGATTCATTGATAGTTTTAAGTTCTTGTCAACATCGCTACAAAATTTGGGTGAAAGTTTAAATGATGACCAGTTAACTATAACCAGAAGTTTTTATACGGATAACAAAGAATTCCGTTTAATGAGACAAAAGGGTGTATTTCCATATAGCTTTGTGGATAGTTTAAATAAGTTGAATAAACCAGATCTACCATCCAAAGTCGAATTTTATGACAACCTAAACGATCAGCATATATCCGAAAATGATTATCAAAGGGCTAAAGATGTGTGGAAGTTGTTCGCATGTCAGAATTTAGGTGATTATTCAGATCTCTATTTGAAAACAGACGTATTGCTTTTATGTGATGTATTCGAAAATTTTCGAAAAATCAGTTTAGAGAAATACAAGTTGGATCCTGCTCAATATTTTACAGCTCCCGGATTGTCGTGGGACGCTATGTTAAAACTGACAGGAGTAGAGCTAGAATTATTAATTGATATAGATATGATTAACTTTTTTAAGAAAGGAATTCGTGGTGGAATAAGTCAGTGCTCTGAAAGAAAGCATATCGCAAATAACAAATTTCTTACCGATTATGATTCCAATGAACCCTCGTCGTTTATAACTTATTTGGACGCCACAAACCTATACGGTCACAGTATGTCCCAATCGTTGCCGACAGGTGGATTCACTTGGTTGTCCCAACAAGAAATTATAAACTTAGACATTACGAATATTCCAGATGAAAATCCGCGCGGGTACGTTTTCGAAGTAGACATTCATTATCCCAATGAATTACATGATCTACATTCGGACCTCCCTTTCCTAGTAGAAAACATGATTCCTCCTAATGCAAAATCGGCAAAGTTGATTCCAAATTTGTTTGACAAGAAAAGGTACATTGTACACTATAAAAATTTGAGGCAGGCCATGGATCACGGTTTGATGGTTTTAAAGACTCATAGAGTGCTCGCATTTAATCAATCTCCCTGGTTAAGAAAATATATCGATTTAAATACGGAGATGAGAAACACGGCAACAAGTAAATTCGAAAAAGATCAATTTAAATTAATGAATAATGCAGTTTTCGGTAAAACTATGGAGAACGTGGATACTAGAAAGGATATAAAGTTGGTAACGCATTGGGAAAGTATTAGAAGGTCCTTTGGTGCAAATGCTCTTATAGCCCGACCGAATTTTAAAACTTGTTCAATCTTTACAGAAGATTTCGTCGCGATTCATATGAACAAACTAAAAGTAGTATACAACAAGCCAATTTATGTAGGGTTTTGTGTTTTGGAATTATCCAAGACGGTGTTATACAATTTTTTCTATGACGTGATAAAAAGAAAATTTGGCGAAAATGCTTCCCTGTTATACACCGATACGGATTCTCTGATTATTAAAGTTTTTACTGATAACATTTACGATTTTATAAAAGAGAACCCCGATAAATTCGATACATCCAACTATAAAGAAGGAAATAAATTTGATGTTCCTAAAGGTCTGTCGGTTTTAGGGAATTTTAAAGATGAGTTCCCCGCCGACCCGATTATTAGTTTTTATGGGACGGGGGCTAAAGCTTACTGTATAAAATCTATGAATAGTGAATTGAAAAAAGCTAAGGGGGTAAAGAAATCAGTTATTAATAAAAATTTATCAATAGATGATTATAAGAAAATAGTTGAGCAGGGTGGGGTAATATTAAGGGAAATGAATACATTTAGAAGTTATTCGCATGATATTTACACAGAGATGAAAAATAAGGTGGCACTATCTCATTATGATGACAAAAGATTCGTCATTCCTAATACGTTTAAAACTTTACCATGGGGGCATTGTGACATACCGATATTTCAAAATGAGTTGGCCGTAATAACTAATACAAATAATGTTGTTGAAAAGGAGAAATATGATCCTTTAGATGCTTTACTTGCAGCAATAGATGAGTTAAGCCAGTCACAATAACATTAGCATATCAAATAAAATTTGCATTATTTATCGGGTTAAAGTTATAAAACTGGAAAATTCATACTAAATGTGAGATATTGTATTATATTTCAATAGATTTATTGTGTAATAAAATATATATTTATGAAAAAAAATAATGTTTTTTAAGTTAAGTATTTGTAGTATATGTAATAAACTTAAAAATATTTTTATTTTGTTTACAATTTAACATTAAGGAAATAAATTAAACAAATATTAATTGAGTACATTCGTTTTATTATTTATTTATTATACATAAAAATATTTCATTTGACATAACCTTATAATGATACAATAATATATTTTCTAGACAGTGACAATTTTAAACAAGAGAAGCTCTATCAATCCACGAGTTGTGTTCTTTAGAGAGTCCAAGCCATTTTACAAACACTTTATTTCCTTGCTTTTTTAAAACATTCTCTACTAGATACACATCGGGGTATTTTGCCTTTAGTAGCTCCATCTCATAAAAACACCCCTTGATTGGATGTCCAAGCATGTCTGCAAGCAGGTAAGTTGTGGGATTTGTTATGTTTATCTTGACAATTTTAAAAAGTTCTGTTGAGAAATTCGGTGTAAACCCTTTATCAAATACACCTTTATACTTGCTAATACGAACTACGTCACCGAGGTGGAATTTCGGTTTGAGAGCAATTTTTATGTTATTATATACATTTAAATGTGTAGTTGGTGTGACATCAACAGGTTTCATACCAATTGTACGATGGACTTTGTTATTATAACTTTTTGTAACATTGGGTAGGATGTCGAGCCATTTATATTTACCCATAGCTGAGAATTCTTTATACAACCAACTCTTTAATGTGCGGATTACTCGTTCAACAATTGCTGCTTTTTTTGTGCTATATGTAGAATAATGATTAATTTCATGCTGCTTCATTAGTGCGGAAAACTTTCTGTTGTAGAATTCTGTACCATTATCAGTCTGTAAATTTCTTGGCGAATAATTTGCTTCTTGAATAATAGTCTGCATAGTCTTAGTAACTTCCACAGCTGTTTTATTTTTAACAGATCTGGTCCATACGTACTTGGAATAGCAGTCAATCACTACAAGAATATAACGATACCCTCTATTTTTATCAGCGTATGGTTGCATTTCGACTAGGTCTGCTTGCCACAAATCACCAAACCCCTTAATTATGGTTCGCCTTCTACGAAAATTTCGTCGAGCATTTCTATGTAACTCGTTAACAACTTGTAATTTTTCGCTGCTAACCTCCATTATAAAATTGTCTTCAGCTATATATCAACTTCAGGCATTAGTTCTGGTGGAAATGCTAGGCCTCCGGATTGCACCTTCTTTGGTTGGAGTTCGGTGGCAATATGCTCTAATTTGGAGATTCTAGTGATTAAAGTATTGTGATTGTTTATGGCCGAACGTTTAACTTCAGAAATTGCTTTATCAACATATTTCCTCATTTCTATTTTCATTTTCTGCATCCTATCATTATTTTGTTTATTGAAAATAGTGCGATTTTCTTCTCCACTTTTTAAAAGTCCCACATCAACATATTTTTTCATTTCCTCAATAATTACATCGGTTGTATCAAAAATAGCTTTGGCAGCATTTTCATCATTTGTTTGTAGACGCTTGTTAACGTAATTACATGTTGCACCATCTTGATCATCGACAGGTTCCCCTAGATTTTTTAAACGCTTATTTTCAATATCATAGTGATTATCTCTGGTAAGTTTAAAACCCACGCCAGGTAATCCACGATAGGCTATTAACTTACTTGCACTAATTCTTTTGCTGCGTCCAAATTTGTCAATTGTGTTGTTTACAGTAGACATTTCTGATTGCGTCTGATCCATTTTATATATTTCAGGCTATATAATACTTATTGAGTATGATGATACTAGGTATTATATCTTTAATACACTATTTTTTCCTCCCTAAGTTCTGATATTATTTCTATTATTTCATTGTCGTGGTTGTTATTTCCAGCCATTTTCGAACCCCATAAGAGGCGTAAACGAGCCACAAGTTCACTAGGTTTATTCCAGTAGATATATTCTTTATCTTTATTTCTGTACAATTTGTGGGTAGGTACACGTTTTAATCCATAACCACTTGTTGACGATCGTGTCACAATTGTAGAAGATGTTAATGGTTTGATAATTTTGTGAAATTTTTCACGTTTAGTGGTGTTATAGCCACTCGCTACATTGAATTTTTTATACGGCGCTTTTGTTTTCCTTAGTATTTCTCCATATATCTTACTCCATTCATCATCGATAACACTCTCTGTATTATCATCTAGAATTGGCGGACGTTTTAGAAATATTAGATCGTACAATTTCGGATTACCTAGATACACGCCAAGTTTCTTATTGCCATACCACAGTGTAATATTTCCATGGGAAAAACGTATTTCAGCATTACCCATCAGCAGTTTACCTGTCTTGGGATCTACACGCACTCCATATAAACTATCATACTTGGAATTACCCGATTTTACATTCTGTATATGTCTTTTTACAACCTCACGTCCTTTTTCTAGTTTTCTAGCTAGAGAAGTTTCAGATACGGGGGTTGTTCTTATAGACGATGGTGGTGTTTCCATAATGGGGGTATAAGGTGGAACATCATCACCGCCTACATACTTATCAGATCCTTCCTCAGAAGCACTCTCCCATGGCACTACCCTCTGAGTAGACACCCTTGATGATGATGATGGTTGTTGGGTATGTGGTTTGTTCTCCGCTGCTGAAGATATAGCATTTAAAGGTTCAGTTATTGGTTGATAGATCTTTTCAAGTGTTACATGCATCTCAATATCTTTGTTCTTAATAGAGTTAAACTTCTTACGTACCGCATCTGTCGCCTCAATCAACTGTCGCTTGAGGGCTATTTCACTATTGGGATGCACAAGATTGTTATATTTTTTATTATCTTTGGTAACCTTCATCTTAGCGCATACGTAAACGAAGTAACCATACGAAGTCTGTGGCTCAAGTGAAGTTTTTATTAAAATTCATTATGGATATATGAAGCTATCAAACCCTTTTCTATATCGCCCACCTTGTACTTCTCTATCCTTATCAATCACTAGAAACCCATATTTGTCATTCCAGCACTCTGCACACATATTTTGAAATACTGTAAATGTTACATCAGGTGACACATGATCGGAAAATATGTGGTGAAGGTTCATGTCATCCTGTTTAAAGACAATAATTAAATTACTATTGTCTCTTATTAGCTGCTTCGGTATTCGAGAATATGTTTGACCAAGATAAAAACAATCCACATTTCTATGGCGGCCCATACTAAAATATGCTCTTATAACATCTTGCTTCTCACATATCACATCGTCAAATATAAATAAAGACTCCGGTTTTGCCTCGGATGGTTCCACTATTTGCGCTCCATTACTAAATGTATAAAATCCTAACCCCTCAATCGGCGCTAGCACCTTACGCAGATACTCATACTTGGGTTGATTTATAGACTTTGAGTATAGGTAAATGTTTAAAAAGCGTAAACCTAAGCGATGGGTGATCAAAGATATTAAGACATTTGTTTTCCCACAATTCGAGGGTCCTATTATGAGGGCACGTACAGTTGAAGGTAGTAGTGGTCCATGACGATTATGAGCGCTTAACCCACGCCCAACTTTTTCATCCAAATTATCTATGGAAAGCGTTTGTTTCTGTTTCACAATGTGCATTGTATCGCAGCTAATTGGTATATAAATAGACATGTGACTTGCAACTCTTATTTAAATGGTTTCCGCCATACGATACACACGTGAAAAACGTATGAAGCGCGGTAGAGGATTAATTAATTCCCTGATTAATAAGCTTCCCGTCGAGTTGCATTTGCCAGGTTATCAATTTTGTGGTCCAGGCACAGATTTAAATAAACGGCTGGCACGAGGTGATCCTGGCATAAATCAGCTCGATAAAGCGTGCAAGCAACACGATATTGCATACGACAAAAACAGCAGTAACCTAGCAGCCCGCCATAAAGCAGACTATCAGCTTGAACAGGCTGCGTGGAAACGGGTGAAATCCAAAGACGCAGGACGTGGAGAAAAGGTCGCTGCTTGGTTAGTTACAACTATAATGAAAGGAAAACAACGTCTTGGTATGGGATGTAATTCAACAATATCTCGTAACCCAATAAGGAAGCGAATCATCAAGAAAACAAAGAAGGGTAAGAAGAATGTTAAAAAGACAGCATTTGGATCTGGGATAGTACGAAAAGTGCGTGACACACTGCGAAGTGCTGGAGGCAAAAGAGTGAAAGACCAAACGAAGGCGACTGAAATTGCTCTAAAAGCTGCACGTCGATATATAAAACAGGCCGGTGGGAAACGCAATATTCAAACACCTCGAGTTATA
The DNA here is from genome assembly GCA_963680705.1 of Rhagium mordax. Taxonomy (NCBI): domain Eukaryota; kingdom Metazoa; phylum Arthropoda; class Insecta; order Coleoptera; family Cerambycidae; genus Rhagium; species Rhagium mordax. The sequence continues at coordinate 28,154,819 of OY796659.1, forward strand.
CCAATTCCAAAAGTTGGTGGTATTTTACCTCTAATACCCATTTTTGCTGGATTATCTGCATTGGGTAGTTTGGCTGGTACGGCTGCTGGTATTGCTAAAGCTGTAAATGACGTAAAAAAGGGTAGAGAAGAATTAGCTGAAGCAAATCGACACAACAGAAGTATGGAAGCAATAGCTATGAAAAGTGGTAAGGGGATGTATATGAAGCCATATCGAAAGGGAATGGGTCTTTATCTAAAACAGAATTCAAAAAACTAATAGACTCCCTACCTCGGAGACCTCTTACCGACATTGATCTTAAATATTATGCTAAGAAAATGAAGGTAGCATACTTTCGAGGTGTGTTTATGCGCGACTCACTACCAAGACATGGGCCACATTACAATGAATCTGCAATAATCAATTTGGATAGTATATATGGTCCTGGGACACATTGGGTGGCATATAAAAAACGAGGTAGTTTAGTAAATTACTTTGATAGTTTTGGTGATTTACCCCCACCTATAGAATTAGTTACATATTTCAATAACGATTCAAGGAGGGCCAACCAAATATTCTATAACTACAAACGTGTACAGAATTTTAACACAGTGTGGTGTGGACATTTGTGTTTAAAGTTTCTCTCTACGAAAGAAATATAAAACGCCATGGAGCTGAAAACTATAACCCCAGCAATGGATCGAGAAGATATCAAGCGAATGGGCCACTCACTAATTGCATTCTCCCGTTTGCGTAGTCTATTGAAGATGAGCAAACAACAACTTGCTGATATGCCCAAAGAAGTGATGATTGGGTTGGCTTCACATGAAATTGCATTAGTATGGGATAAGCTACCTACACATCTTCAGAATGATATCGATATATTAAAATATCAATATTGCACAGAACATTACCTTAATGATTATGAAAGCAATGTTGACGTAAATGATGGTCCAACACCTAGAAAAATGTTTTGCTGCTATTGTAAGGTAAACGATGTAAATGTGGCATCCAATAACAATGTAAATATATTACCATCAAGTTCAAAGAAGAGGAAATTATACCATTATTGCTGTAATCCACAATAAATTGGGTAACGCAATTTAATTACATCAGTCATGTCGTACACGTTCACACTAACGAGCCGCTTAAGTGTGCTAAGTGTCAACTTTAATCCACCCATTGAACTGGATAGGAGCAGTCGTCATGGGTTAGGCTTAATTGGATTCTACTCTTACAACTCCATATTCAATGTGGATGAAACAAATAACATCTTCCAATATAGGGTTAGTGCTAAAGATACATTCACTACTGTTCACATACCTCTGGGGGCTTATGAAATTGATGAAATCTATGCTGCAATGTTGAAAGCTATGAATATTGATGGAAAGGATTACACGCAAATATTCACTTTACGAGCAAACAACAACACCCTAAAGTGCGAGATTTTGTCAAAGTATGAAATAGATTTTAGACAACCAAATTCCATAGGAAGTCTGTTGGGATTTGGACCAATATATTTACAACCAAATAAAAATTATGAATCAACACAGCCTGTTGATATTATGAAAGTAAGGATGATACGTGTAGATTGCAATATTATTTCTGGAGCTTATCTGAATGCAGAAGAGTCACACACTCTCTTTGAATTTGACATAGACGTTGAGCCTGGCTACAAACTTACTAGAGAACCCAAAAATATCATATATTTACCTGTTAGACCTAAATGGTGTCAGTTAATAGACAACATCACACTACGCATACTGGACGACAACGGTGATTTGATCAATTTTCGAGGTGAGAAAATTATTGTAAGGCTAGAATTGAAGAAAGTTTGATATCACCAACCAAATGGGCTTTCGATATAAACAGCGACAGCAAGTACATCACCATCAATATGATACTGTAGCGAACAATAGTGTGGATAAAAAGAAAGGGAGATGTGGAAAGCAATTCATTCAAAGTCTATACCTTAAACAGTTAGGACATAGATTGTCAGCTGAGGATCAAGCCTTTTTAAAACATATTGGATTAAAACTGCGAAAATATTTGCCATAATAATGGTGGCGGCTGCAACTAGTGAAAAACTTGAGGTGTTTGATGAACCTGTGTTGGATCATTCCCTAGTTAGCCTACATGAGCATACATATAAGCCATATGGTTCCCCATATTACAGAAACTCTGATGAAATACGTATCCCCATCAATTTTCAAGATGTTATACTCGACATTTCAGAAAGTTATATATACATAGAAGGAAAATTTACCCCTAGTGATGCCACAAAGCGTTGCTATTTATCCAATAATGCACTAGCATTTCTCTTTGAAGAGATACGTCTGGAAATGGGTGGTGAACAAGTAGCAGTAGTTAGAAGACCTGGTATTACTACAACAATGAAAACTATGGTGTCGTATGGGCAAACGCATGCACGCTCATTAATAACAACAGGTTGGGGTCTCAGTCAAAATAGACAAGATATTTTAGATACCACCAGTCACGTGTTCAGTGGCAAACTACCCCTTAAGCTCCTTATGGGTTTTGCAGAAGATTATACCAAAGGCATTCTGAATGTGAAGCAAGAATTAATTATGATAATTGCACGCTCATTTAAAGACTCCTATATCGGTGAAGTTGATGCGGAGCTGGAAATAAGCAAAATTGAGTGGAAAATAAGACATATTGTACCTGAAGATCGACAAAAGTTAAAATTATTGAATCGAATTAATAAAAGTGGTAATAATGCCAAGGTTAATATGGTCTACCGTGCATGGGATTTTTATGAGCTTCCCTGTCTACGTGATACTGCCTACGACATATGGGCTCTTAAACTCTCCACCCGTCTTGAAAGTCCACTTTTCATCCTTCTTGGTTTTCAAGACACTGATCAGGCCAATGATAGAACAAAGGATGTTACACAGTTCAAACACGCAGACATAAATAATATTCGACTATTTCTAAACTCTGAAGTTTACCCATACGAACGTTGGAATTTAGATTTCGATAAGAAGCTCGATTCTGCAGCATATTATGCTTATGAGAACTTCCAACGTAGTTACTATGATAAAGATATGAGCGAACCCATGATGGATCTTGGGGGATACAGGAAGAATCCTTTGTTTGTCATTGATTGTTCACACCAACCTGTTGCAGTGAAATCATCTACAGTCGACATAAAAATAGAATTTGAAACACGAAAAACGAAATTTCCCGAACAAACTCGAGTGTATGCACTTATACTTCATGATACATATTTAAGTTATAATGCATTAGATGGCTCGGTTCAGAATGGTTTTCTTGATGTCTAGTAAAAACATTTTATCAACAATAACCACGATGTATATGCAAATGTTTATTTCCCCAAAATGTAATTGTGTATTTAAAATAAAACTGTTTTAATTATACTATGGTATTTTTAGTTGTGTAATAAAAATAGGAAATAAATTGAATGTAATCTTTTAATGTGTATTTTATTTGAATCCCTCCTTATGTCATCTAGTTTACAAGACAATCTTTCAATGGCAGATTTAATGTCTTCTATCAGACTTCATGTTTGAGTTGAATAATAAAATGGATCGTGATTAACTATATCATAAATTATCATAGCTTCTTTATGGAACTGAATTTTTAACTAGGTTTCATTAAATAGTTTTACAGACGGTTGAAGAGAGCCACCCCCATTATTCTGTAAAACAGATTAAAAGAGGCATATAATTATCCAGAGCTTTATTAAAGCATCGCTGTAATTTCCGTTAAAATATTGCATTTTAATGCATTATCAAAGTAGTCATCGTTTCCGCTTGCTTTTGTTAAAACGCCGTCAAGTTGGATGTATACTAATCTGTAAATATATCTTAAGATATACTGCTTTTCTATAAGGTAATAAACCATAGAATTTCGAGAAATTGCACCTAGTCTAATTAGAGCGCAATATAGTGTGCCATCATTTCAGTGTTTCAAACAACAAAAAAAATTTGCATGTTTCTTTAACACCCTGTATCTCGGAACTATGTGTTCCCGGCCCACATTTACAAATGAACTTTTTTCATATTATTTTGGTAGTTTATCACACCATAAAGTTTGATCTACTAAGCGTCTATGTTTATTTTCTCAAAAATGTAATTGTGTATTTAAAATAAAACTGTTTTAATTATACTATGGCTGTTTTTAGTTGTGTAATAAAAAATAGGAAATAAAATTAATGTAATCTTTTAATGTGTATTTTATTTGAATCCCTCCTTATGTCATCTAGTTTACAAGACAATCTTTCAATGGCAGATTTAATGTCTTCTATCAGACTTCATGTTTGAGTTGAATGGTTTTTTTTTTTGTGTATTGCCGACCTATTGTCCATCATCTTTAGTTAGTTCATCTGTAATTATTACCAATAAACCGTCTGATTTGTAGATCTATTATAATGACGAGGCATTTTTTTTTTTAATTAAGCTATGGGAAAATAAAGTTTTGCAAAAAAAAAATGATCTGATCGTTAAACAAATACCGATATAAATGTATCTTAACGTATCTTTCTTATCTAATCAATCTCGTGGGGAAGGACGATCGAAAGACAGGGATTCCATTTGATAACAATCAATATTTACCGACTATAATGTCTTCCTTAATGTCCCTTTTACAAAAGAAAAAATATTTTATGGGCTTTGTACTAACAGGTGATTTTTGTGGATTTATTTCGCCTATTTATTATACAGTTAACAAACATTGATGCTTTGTTGAAAGGTGTACCTGCCCTTATATTTTAGTATACAAGCGTATACATTGCAATTACAGAAATCTAATTATAATAAGGTATTTTTAGCTATGTAATAAAAATAGGAAATAAATTGAATGTAATCTTTTAATGTGTATTTTATTTGAATCCCTCCTTATGTCATCTAGTTTACAAGACAATCTTTCAATGGCAGATTTAATGTCTTCTATCAGACTTCATGTTTGAGTTGAATAATAAAATGGATCGTGATTAACTATATCATAAATTATCGTAGCTTCTTTATGGAACTGAATTTTTTAACTAGGTTTCATTAAATAGTTTTACAGACGGTTGAAGAGAGCCATCCCCATTATTCTGTAAAACAGATTAAAAGAGGCATATAATTATCCAGAGCTTTATTAAAGCATCGCTGTAATTTCCGTTAAAATATTGCTTTTTAATGCATTATCAAAGTAGTCATCGTTTCCGCTTGCTTTTGTTAAAACGCCGTCAAGTTGGACGTATACCAATCTGTAAATATATCTTAAGATATACTGCTTTTCTATAAGGTAATAAACCATAGAATTTCGAGAAATTGCACCTAGTCTAATTAGAGCGCAATATAGTGTGCCATCATTTCAGTGTTTCAAACAACAACAAAATTTTACATGTTTCTTTAACACCCTGTATCTCGGAACTATGTGTTCCCGGCCCACATTTACATATGAACTTTTTTCATATTATTTTGGTAGTTTATCACACCATAAAGTTTGATTCGTACAAATCGATACACCCTATATGTTCAAGTTTGTAAATTAATAAGCTGTAAATCAATGAAAAATTAATATTGTATGTTTAAGTTGAAAGGCAATACTGAGGATTATATTGAATATAAAATTAATAATAGGTTCAGTTGACATAAAGTTTGGTTCGTACAAATCGGTACACCCTATATGTTAAAGATTGTAAATTAATATGCTGTAAATCAATGAAAAATTAATTTTTGTATTGCAGACATATTGTCTGTCGCAAATGGGAGCTATAAATTTAACCAACTATTTTGTTTCAAGATATGCGACAGTAAAAACTAAAAAGCTGATTTAATCTTTGATCATTAGGAAATAAATGCGATGTCAATGGAATGCTGGTCGAAGACTACCTACAATTTGGAATTTTAATAATTTGTAAAGGCACAGTGACAGTAGGGTATGTGAAATACGAGTGGTTTGATTTTCAGATAGGCACCTGTTTCGTGAAATTATGTTAGATATATTGCAATTATACTAGTCTAATTACAGCGTAATAAACTTTCATTTTCTCCAATTGATGTACTAATTAATATATAATTGTACCAATTCAATTAGATATATTGCAATTATACTAGTTTAATTGCAATAATCCAATTACATTCATTTCTCGCAACAATTGGGTTTTTTAATTAACCCCCTCCAGACTATATAAAATAGTGTAATTAACGCGCAAATAGTCTAATTACACATCTACAAATTACTAACGCAATTACAGCGCAATAATTCAATTACTTTCATTTCTCGCGGCAATTGGGTTTTAATTATCCCCCTCCAGACTATATAAAATAGTGTAATTAACGCGCAAATAGTCTAATTACACATCTACAAATTACTAATTACGCAATTACAGCGCAATAATTCAATTACTTTCATTTCTCGCGGCAATTGGGTTTTAATTATCCCCCTCCAGACTATATAAAATAGTGTAATTAACGCGCAAATAGTCTAATTACACATCTACAAATTACTAATTACGCAATTACAGCGCAATAATTCAATTACTTTCATTTCTCAGCGCAATAATCCAATTACTTTCATTTCTCGCGACAATTGGATTTTAATTATCCCCCCTCCAGACTAATTACATTTATTAGATATATTGCAATTATACTAGTCTAATTACAGCGAAATAATCCAATTACGCAATTACAAATTACTAATTACGCAATTACAAATTACTAATTACGCAATTACAAATTACTAATTACGCAATTACAAATTACTAATTACGCAATTACAAATTACCCCCACTCTAATTGCCCCCCACCCCAAAAAAAAGTGGTGGGGGGAGCAAAAGTGGTGGGGGGAGCCCGCGGTCCGGTATTACTTATCTACTCATAAGTTACAAATTTTAAATGAATTTCTCTTAAAAATTTTTGATATACATGCTCCACTCAAATAAGTAAAAGTCACCAAAGCTAGAGCACCTTGGTTGACAGATACATTAAAAATAATGATGAAACACAGAGATGATGCCAAAAATAAGCACAAAATAAGTAAATTGCAAGCTGATTGGGAAAACTATAAGATGCTAAGAAATCAGACTTTAGCTGCAATAAGGGCAGAGAAAAAAGCATATATAAATTTTATTAACTCTAAAAATGAACCAAAAACAATGTGGAAAACTTTAAAAAATATGAATGTTAAACCTTCAACCGGCCATGAGTTACCATTAAACATTGCTAATCCACACACTATTAATGAATACTTTATCTCAACACGTCAAACAAACAATAATTGTCATGAATCAATTCAATTTTATAATAATAATTTCTATAACGAAAATAAGTTTTCCTTTCGACTGTCTACAATTCAGGAAGTGACTGATGCTATTAATCAAATTAAATCAAATGCTTATGGTATAGATAACATCTCTATTAGGATGATTAAATACTGTTGTCCATTTATTAATAAATACATTACACATTTAATCAATTGTTGTATAGAAAAGGGATATTTTGCATCAAACTGGAAATGCGCTTTGATTACGCCAATACCTAAAATATCTAACCCTCAATTGTTGAGTGACTTAAGACCAGTTAGTATTCTCCCTGCATTATCAAAAATTTTGGAAAAAATAATGTATGCACACATATTCAGTTATGCTAATGAAAATCATATATTAAATAAATACCAATCAGGGTTTAGAGCTGGTCATAGCACTGCTTCGGCACTTTGTCAAGTTACGGACGATTTAATCAGGGCTGTTGATGACAATATGGCTTCTATTTTAATACTTTTAGATTATTCCAAGGCCTTTGATACTATTAATCATGAATTAATGACTGCAAAATTTAAATATTATGGATTTGATCAAATGGCAACTAAACTTATTAATTCATATTTATGTAATAGGCGACAAATCGTTCGTATTGGCAGCACATCTTCAACGTCCGCTTTCTTGGCAACGGGTGTTCCCCAGGGGTCAATATTGGGGCCATTATTTTTTGTAATATATACCACTGATATTCTAAACCAAATTAATATACCACACCATGCTTATGCAGATGACACTCAGATATATTATAGCTTTAAAGTAGATAACATTGTTGTAGCACAAAATAAAATTAATGAAAACTTACATAACATCTATAAATTATCAATAAATCATAATCTCACATTAAATCCAAAAAAATGTAGGGTTTTACAATTCGGTACAAAAAACACGTTAGATAAATTAGGTGCAATAAAAATTGTGATAAATAATGAAACTCTTCCAAATGTGAAAACTGCTAAAAGTTTGGGTGTAATATTTGACAGTAATTTAAAATTTTCTTTACAAGTAAGCAAAGTAATTCAAAAATGTTATCTAAATTTAAAACTTTTATATTCTAATCGTCATATACTTAATTTCAATCTACGGAAAACTCTCTGTCAATCTTTAGTTCTTTCACATATAAATTACTGTATTTTTGTTTATGGCCCATGTCATGATGTTGTTGAAAAAAATAGACTGCAAATAGCTCAGAACTCTTGTTGCAGACTTATTTATGGTCTGCGTAAGTATGATCGTGGTATGTCAGCAAGAATCAAACTGTTATCTTGGTTAAATATTAGCAATCATATTACTTATCATCTGATGGTTTTTACTCACAAAGTAGTCACATCCTCCACCCCTTGTTATATTAGTGAAAAATTTATTCGTAGAAATCAGCAGCATACAGGAAATATTCGATCCAATTTGCTATATACTAGTCCAAAATTTAAAACATCTTTCTTTAAAAAATCATTCAGTTACAATGCCATAAAATTATATAATTATTTACCACAAACTCTAAAGTCTTTGAGTATTTTTGCTTTTAAAAAGAAACTTAAAATATTATTGCTTCAAAAACAGTGATTATTATTTCATACCAGCAAACAAAATCTGAACCTCAATAATCTTTATTATATTAGTATAATAATTATATTATAGTATACCTACATTTGTATAAGTAGGTATACCGGCACTTGGGCCACCCCCCACCACTTCCACTTTTAGCTCCTCCCCCTTTTCACCATCAACCAATCAGAGAGCGCCGCGGGAAATTCAAAAATTTTAACCTTACGAGGACACCCATTTCGAGGACTCCTTCCCCTCGGGCCCCATATTAGCAATTAAAAAAGTTGTTGAGTGCTGGGAGATTCGAACCGTCGTAGGCAGACGCTTTACGTGTAGTGCTATATTGTATAAACCATTATCAGCTATTAGAATAACTGTGATAACGGAGGGACATAATCATAAACTCACCACTAGATTATAAATCATAAAACCACAATTTATTATTTAAAATACATTTTTATCTCAATCTTCTGTTGGAGATCTCTGTGGCATGGGTGGACTCGTGCTATAACAAAAGAAAAAAACAATATTAGCGATATTTATAAAAATATTGCACAATACTGCGGACTCCGTTATCTGCCAACGCTGTCGGAATTTAACCTGATAACAGCTGTGCGTCGATTTACATGTATTTAAATGGGAAAATGTTTCAGGCGGTATAAAATAGACAAATTAATACATGATCATATGGAAAACTAGCACAGATTCGCTCTGCTTAGGGGGCCCTTGCAGAGTTCTTATCACCAACCGGAAATTGAGACGGATGGACAACCACGGGAATATAGTCTGATAACACCTGTTCGTCGATTTGCATGCATTTAAATGGGAAAATGTTTCAGGCGGTATGAAATAGACAAATTAACACAGGATTATATGGAAAACTAGCACAGATCTGCTCTGCTTAGGGGCCCTCGCAGAGTTCTTATCGCTAGCCGTATTATAAATTGAGTCGGATGGATAACGATTCATTAGTTCATTGATTACCAGTTATCACAACAATAAAATTATCTAAAGTTTATTCTTCTAAAAGTTTAATTTTATCTAAAAAGTTTATTATCTGTACAGTGTAAAGGTGAGTTTTTTTAATCCAAATCGTGTTACATATTAAAGCTCTCGGTCTGAGTAATACGTTTTTCCGTGTACTGTCTAGGAGGTCATTCAGCTTGTTTTATTTTTATCTTTCTTCAGAACCCGGGAAAAACTGTGTGTTTCTTTGTTCAAAGCAGAAATACCGTAAGTGTTTTAATACAAAGAACTGATTTTTCTCGGCGCTAATGCTCTCACCTCCTAGACAGTTAAAAGCGAGTTGTCTCTAAATTCTCGGAAAAATCTCGTGACATTTTCAGGTTACATCTCATTAAAACTCCAAGTACCACGACCGGCTAGTCAATCTTTCGACATTCATTGAGCGAGTCAGTTGTCTCCTGATAAAAATGGAAAAGATTGTTATCGTTAGAGATTTTGTGAAGAAGGTGCCGTTTCAATATCCAGGGACGGACATTGGAATTTAAATTGAGGCCTGTGCCGGCTGGTGTGGAGCCAATAAGCTGGGTGCGAGAGGGCATCAACCAAATAATCCAGAAGGGTACCGAAGGTCTTGCAGCAAGGGACAAAGTAGGGTTCTCCTTCTGTTCCAAAGATTTTAAACGCGGAGAAGGCTGGGTTCACTTCAGGCCCGTGGAGGAGATAACCTACGATGATGTCTGGGGCGTTATCGCTAGCGTCTACCAATCCAACTCCGTCGGCCTCAACACAGAGACTTTTTGCCTTGGTGTGACCTCTGTGAAGATGCCAGCGGGGAAAGGAAAGGGTCGCCGCTACAACACCTTTGAAGAGGAATGTGGCATGAGACGGGGCATCATAGTTATAAATAACAAGGACAATATGTGTCTGCCACGCGCCCTCGTCGTAGCAGCAGCATGTGTAAATAAAGACCCTGAGCAAACTAAAGTACGTAAAAACACTGGAAAAATACAAACGCAACGAGCTCTAAAGCTTAAGGACGAATCGGGTGTTGTTATTCCGGAAGATGGTTGCGGTATCCCTGAACTACAGAAGTTCCAAGAACACTTACACAACTATAAAATTGTGGTTTACAATTATGGGGGCAAGGGACGCGATACCATCTTCAAAGGCTCCACAGGAGGCCCAGCCCTCAATCTGCTATATCACAAGGGGCACTTTAACGTAATAACGTCCCTCACAGCTGCCTTCTGCTGTAGTTACTTCTGTGAAGAGTGTCATGCCCCATATGACCACAAGAACGAGCATAGATGTGGGGGTAAGTGCGCCAGTTGCCAGCAGAGCCCAGCATGTCCACAGATTCAGAAAGTTACATGCCCGGACTGCAAAAGGTCGTTCAGAGGCCAGGGGTGTTATGACAATCATAGGAAGCCTGAGTCTATGGATAAGAGCACTGTCTCCGCAAAGATTAGAAGGTGCGAACAGTGCTACAAAGTGGTACAAAGCAGCAGAAAGCACACTTGTGGCGAGGTGTACTGCAAAATATGCAACAGCCACATGCCTGCAGACCACCTCTGCTACATCCAACCGGACACAGGAAAGCCCAAGATTAAGGACACTTTATTTGTTTTCTACGACTTGGAGACCAGACAGGAGAAACAGACTGAAGATGGGTCTCTAGTACACGAGCCTAACCTATGTGTGTTCAAGCAGTGCTGCGACGAATGCATAGAGACAGCCGTTTGCGTGTGTAAGAAATGCGGCCTGAGAGTGCAAATCCTCAAATGTGACGATCCCATATCCCCGTTCATGCACCACCTCCTAACCATGAGGAAAAAATTCAAACAGATTGTAGTTGTCGCGCACAACGGCCAGGCTTTCGATCATCAGTTCTGTCTGAATTACATTCTGACAAGAACAGACTTGAAGCCTGAACCTATCATGCGCGGAACGAAAATTCTTATGATGGCCGTGGGGAATGTTAAATTCCTGGATTCCCTCAACTACTTCCCCATGGCGCTTTCCAAGCTACCTAAAGCCTTCGGACTGGTAGATAATTTCAAAAAGGGTTACTTCCCCCACCTCTTCAACACAGAGGAAAACGCCAACTATGTGGGACCCCTACCTGCTGTAGAATTCTATGATCCTGATAACATGAAGCCGGATGCTAGAGAAACCTTCCTCAGGTGGTACGAGGTGCACAGAAACGACGAATTTGACATGCAGCGCGATTTAGTCGACTACTGTATATCGGACGTGGAAATTCTGACCGCGGCTTGCCTCAAATTCCGACAACAACTGTTGGAGACAGGTAGTGTTTGTCCCTTTACAGAGGCCTGCACAATAGCCTCGGCATGTAATAAGGTAACTTCCTCAAACCAAACACCATAGGCATCATACCAAAAGGTGGTTACAGATGGCGAGATAACCAATCAAGGATAGCCATACAGTGGTTGATATGGGAAGAACATTGCAGAGACATTAACATACAACATGCTGCTAAACAACAAGAAGCCAGAGTGCAGGGTGTTAAAGTGGACGGGTTCTGCTCTGAAACCAAGCAGGTGTTCGAGTTCCACGGTTGCTATTATCACGGATGTACTAGTTGCTTTAAATGGGCGTGATGAACCTATGCACGACGACCCTTCTGCTACATTAAATTCCCGTCACGAGGCCACGGTAGCCAAAACAGAAAGACTTCGAGAGCTAGGCTACGAGGTCACCGAAATGTGGGAATGTGGTTTTCGGAAGCAAATAATTCAAAATAAAGAAATTGGGGAAAATACCGAAGGACATCCACTGCTATCTCAATCTCCTCTCAACCCTAGGGATGCCTTCTACGGAGGGCGCACTGGAAATACTTCTGAATATTATAAGTGTCAGCCTGGAGAGAAAATTAAGTATTTGGATGTTTGCAGCCTTTACCCCTGGGCCTGTAAATATGGCAAGTTCCCTGTCGGGCACCCCGATGTTTTTGTGGGCGAGAAATGCCCCAAGGATATCACCAACATCGATGGGGTAATAAAGTGCAAAATTCTTCCCCCACAAAACCTTTACCACCCTGTTCTCCCAGTCAAGATTAATGAAAAACTTATGTTTGTCCTATGTCGTACTTGCGGTCAGACAATGAATCAATCTGTCTGTAATCACATAGAAGAAGAGAGAGCTCTTGTCGGTTCGTGGGTCATTGACGAAGTGCTAAAAGCTGTTGAAAAGGGATATGAAATAAAGGAAATATATGAAATTTGGAGATATACCGTAGAGCAGTACGACAAGATGACAAATGTTGCTGGTTTATTTACCGCTATGATGAATAAGTTCATCAAAGTTAAGCAGCAAGCCTCCGGCTGGCCTAAAAACTGCCCCGCAAAAGAACAAAAAGACAGATACATCGAAGAGTTTCTGGAGCGCGAGGACGTTAAATTGGAATTTGCTGAAATTGTCGAAAACCCCGGCCTCCGCTCTTTGGCTAAATTAATTTTAAATTCATTTTGGGGTAAACTTGGCCAGAGAGAGAACCAACCTAAGACAGCCATAGTCCGCACCCCCGAAGAATTCTTTGGCATGCTGTCAAACCCCAGTATACATGTTAACTCGGTGCTACCGATAAATGAGGATACGCTCGTTGTTAGCTGGGGACATAAAGAGGAGGCCGCCGACTCACTATCTACTGTCAACGTCGTAATTGCGGGTTATGTTACAACCCAAGCACGCCTTAAACTTTACAGCTACCTGGAGCAGCTGGGCGACCGTGTTTTGTATTACGACACAGACTCTGTCATATATGTGTCTAAGTCCGGTGAATACGATGTCCCTACCGGAGAGTTTATCGGCGACATGACCGACGAACTCGAGTGTTACGGTCCAGGCTCCTACATTACGGAGTTTGTGTCCGGAGTGCCGAAAAATTATGCATATAAGGTGTTCTCTACTAACGACCAGAGAGAACACCTTGTATGTAAAGTCAAGGGCATCTCTTTAAATTACTCGACATCTCAGTTGTTAAATTTTGAGAGCATAAAGGAGATGGTCCTAACACCTGTAGACCCTGTATACATTACCTCCAAAAATATCCGTAGGACGAAAGAGCATGAAGTCATCACACAGGTTGAGACTAAGATTTATCGTCCAAATTCTGCAAAGAGAAAATTTTTCGATGACCATAGCTCCACCCCCTACGGATATAAAAAGTTAAAAATATAGGTGAGGTCTGTAGGTGTCTATTATTTTATCACTCTTGTAATTTCAAAACATGTACACCTCTAAATAATTTGTAAAGCTATGTTTTTACTGTATATACTCTGCATTTAATCATATATTTCAATTTACACCTCATATTTAATCATATATTTTACTATGCCTTTGTATCAACCTCAGTAAAATTGAGGACCCCTGTATATCATAGTAATATTTTACTATACCTTTGTATTCTATAACCTCTGTTTATACAAACTCTGTATATATTTTTACATCTTTAGATTCAGGAGATCAAAGGCACCTACTTGATAGAGATCCACTGTTAAATATTGATTTTTTTTCATTTCTAGTTGAATGTTATTCTTATGTATATTAATGTAATACAATATAAAGATATAGTGAAGTCCTTGGTACCAAGTAATCGGTAATAAAATGCTTTATTGAAATAACGTAGTGTACCACCATGGTGCCATTAAAAAAGGATAGTTAATTTGGAAAAATGATTTCCGAAATGTTTAAGATTTTTTAACACAAATGCCATATGGCATAACGTCATAATTGTATTTTTTTATTAATTACTGAAGCAAAACAATAGTTATTTGTGTATCAAGGCCAAAAGTTGATCTTTCTCGGCCGAATCTGAAGTTTGCAAACTTCGGATAAGGCCGAGAAAGATCATTTGGCCGAGGTGCACACAACATTTTTTAGGCAGCTGTCTCAAAATGTAAAATAAAAATATTAATAAAATTGTTTCGTACAAACTACTGCAGACATGGACAAAATTTTGCGAGAAGCCTAGTAGGCTGACATTTTTAATTCGTTTGACAAATGAAAACGTTACTGGATTTTTTATTGACAAGCCGTGCCGTTTCTGTCATTAGTAAAAATGAGTGATAGTGATAGCGATAATCCACTGGAAATTTATGGACCAGCAAATGCAAGGTTGGAAATCTACCTCTGTTTTAGTTTTCCTATGAGCCTAATAAATCCATTTCAAATATTATTATTAATGATCAATTAATACATGAGACCGCTAAGAAAATGCGGACGTGAAGTAAAAGCGGCCGTGAAGTAAAAGCGGCCAAAAAAACATAAAATTGACAAATGAGTACAAAGAGATGAAACTTTAGGAACGCTGTCAGATCCGTGAAACGTCACTTTTTGTGACAGCTGCCTAAAAAATATTTTTTGGGGATTCCGGCCGCCTAGTAAAAAATTTAATTTGCTCATAAAAATGTCAGTATTAATATTTTTATCTCAATATGCCATAACAATATCCAAAATGAGCCCCTGAATCCAGAAATGTAAAAATCTATAGGGTGTTCCATTTAAAAAATCAAAGTTAGTGTCATTTTCGGTGAAACTGGAAGCGACTGAAAGTAAAAAAGCGGTCAAAATAATGCATATTTAACTGCTATTTGACGTGCCCAACTTTGAAATTCATATCTTGTAAAACCAAGAAGATAAAGAGACGAGCGTCATTTCGTGGTCACCTGGTATATTGTCGGAATCGGGATAATGCGTAGATTTCAAAAATATAAAAACATACAGGGTATTCCATTTAGAAAAACAAGTTAGGTTTGTATCTCCAGAACGCCCTGTATAATTGTAATTTCGATAAGTACGGTGAGATCGCGGGAAAATTTCGCACAACTTTAATATTTACCATTATTTTCTAAGTAGAAGAATAAAAATGTCATAAGGGGTTAATCTTTCGATAATATCCCTGTACTGGCCTGTACAGTCTGACTCGTTCTCACCCACTTTTTAGTCTTACATTACATTTTACAAAGAATCTCCAGATGTGCATGAAATTATACGTCTTAAGCTAAAAGTAAGTTATATTGTTTTATTTCTCCAAAAATATATAATATATTATACTTAATATCTATTCCAAATGGGCAGCGAGCGGAGGACTGACTTCACTCACTTCATAGCGATATTAGGAGTAAAGCAACATTTACCGCGTGTAGTACATGGATGGGGACTATCCACGGAAAGACGCGGTCTCGCTTCCCTACTTCTAGCGGCTTGTATATCAGCTATATCGCAGAAGCAATACAACTGTAGGCGAGAGGTGTATTGAGGATATACCATCCTTCGGAGGGGATGTAAAGCAGTCGGTCCCTTGTCTATTAAATGTTAGGCAAGTAAAAAATCCCTACTCTTAGTAAGATAAGAGGTTCGGCAAAATTTCCAGGTTGGGGGTTGCTCGTCTCCTGGCGTCGGTGATTGGCCTCCGTAGCGGAAATAGGCCGACGTTAAATAAGTGATTAAAAAAAAAAAAAAAAAAAAATCTATTCCAATCATATCTTGAAATATAGCCTCTTGAATTATGAAAAATTACAAAGCTGATATATTGTATCATTCCGGTTTTCTGCAAAAATTTTCAGTATGCCACGTAAATAAAACAGTAACTATAATTTAGGATGTTCAAATGACATAATTGATGACATATTTAAATTATCACTATCCAATCTCATAATATGCTGAAATGTCCTGCGACGTTGCCTTTTTAAGGAGGCGGGAACGCTACGCTTGTGACAAAAAATTCAGCTTTATATATCAGGAGGTGACAACGTGCTCTCATTGAATACTGAATGCGACATCAGCGCCAGCGTTATATATAGGAACTAAAATATTTATTTGTGAGTATGGAAGTTACTTTGTCGCCTCTGAACAAATTTTCGTTTTTGAACTGTAGATGTCACCTTCTTTCCAAAACCGATGAAAAATAGGAGAAACGTTGTCGCCTCCGAAATCGGAGGCCATAACGTTATATATGAGGTGACAGAGTATCTTTGGTATCTACTTTGGAGGCCACAACGTACCCTTTATCAATATATATATATATATATATATATATATATATATATATATATATATATATATATATATATATATATATATATATATATATATATATATATATATATATATATATATATATATATATATATATATATATATATATATATATATATATATATATATATATATATATATATATATATATATATATATATATATATATATATATATATATAGTTTATTGATTATTCTTGGACTTTGATTTCATACAGCTTCTTATTCTTTCTTAGGTTTTTTCTTCCATTAATTTTAATTTATTAAAACATCAAAAGGGGGGAATAACGATTATTAAAAAAATTTTTTCATAAAGTCATGTTTATTATATTATTCTACACGTTAGTTGACGTTTCGCCCATGATCACGGGCTTTTTCAAAACACTTTTACATTATTAAGAACATTACTAAAAGAGAAACAAAAACAATTAAACATTTTTAGTCTGTATGTTTGCCAACTTTCGATCATTAATTTATCTATATAACCTTGTAATTTCATACTAAAAATGTTTAATTGTTTTTGTTTCTCTTTTAGTAATGTTCTTAATAATGTAAAAGTGTTTTGAAAAAGCCCGTGATCATGGGCGAAACGTCAACTAACGTGTAGAATAATATAATAAACATGACTTTATGAAAAAAATTTTTTAATAATCGTTATTCCCCCCTTTTGATGTTTTAATAAATTAAAATTAATGGAAGAAAAAACCTAAGAAAGAATAAGAAGCTGTATATATATATATATATATATATATATATATATATATATATATATATATATATATATATATATATATATATATATATATATATATATATATATATATATATATATATATATATATATATATATATATATATATATATATATATATATATATATATATATATATATATATATATATATATATATATATATATATATATATATATATATATATATATATATATATATATATATATATATATATATATATATATATATATATATATATATATATATATATATATATATATATATATATATATACGTACCCAACTACCTATACCAAGCCCGGTACATATCACAGGCTCTCAGAAGCCCATGCTTCCTATTGTAGTTAGAAGTGTGTATTTCACGTGACTGCGCATAGGACAATTTATATACATTTAGCAACAGGAGAGGGGTAACCTTATTTAATATTTACTTAAATATATATTTCCCAGTTCTTCCCAAGCCCCCTCAAGCCACTTCACATCACCACCTTACTAAGCCCGACTGTATATAGTTAATACAGTTTACGCATTTTGAGAAGCCCAGCAACGTTGCCTTTATTTTCATGTTCTCAAGTATTTTATTACAATAATTAACGTTTTGAAAGATTCGTAGCTGTTCAACAAAATTATTATAATAATAATTTTTCCTCAACATGGAGAAAACTAAAGGGCCCACACAAAATACATATAGGCAAAAATGGCTCTAGGTGAATTTTTGCTAAAATGTTAGTGTTAGTATGTTGTAGATTTTAATTTCCTGATCAGAACTGTCAAGGTCCCAACTCAATCCTGTGACTAGTTTTTAAGGTATAGGGTGTTAAAGATATAAAGTGGTTATTTTTATAAAATATGGTCCAAAAAAAACGGAATTTTCATTTTATCGTATAACTTCTTTATTTTTTCACCGATTTTCAACTTTTTGGATTCGCTTGACAGATAAATTTTCCAGCTATTTGATTCTCTATCAAAAACTGATATTATCACCATAAGTGTCAAGGCAGACGTATTTAAACTTGAGCAATTTTTAGTAACTGCTGGAATTTTGTTGAAAAGCCGCATTTACAAACGGTTTGTCATGACTGGTCTTCTGCCAATATTTTGGTGGGTAGTTTTTAAAAATCGGTCAAGGAACTACGGAACTGTACCAGAAAATGTAGAAGCGTGTTGTAAACATTTCGGCAGCAATGGTAAAAACCGGAATTTTTTATTATCCTTTATAACTTTTTTGATTCTTTGCCGATTTTAATTTTTTTGGGTCATTTAAAACCCAAAGCCTTCCAGTACAATATTAAATATCAGAAATTGACATGAATCATAAATCCAATATGGCGGAAGTAATCAAATTAACCTAATATTTAAAAGCCTCTAGAATTTTTTAAAATGGCGAATTTAGGCTTTCTTTTATCTTGAGGCCTTGTCTTCTAAGAACATTGGAACGTATTATAGATCACGAAAATCGGTTAAGGACTTACGAAGATATGAATAATAAATGAAATCTAATTAAATAACGGGCTGAACCAGAAACATAATTTAATTACGAATCATTTAACTAAATAACAATAACTTATTGTCAAAATTAATACTTAAATAATGGAACATGACCTCCATTAGCGTTCACAACGAGCTGAACCTGCCTGTGCCAACCGTCTATTGCTTATTTAATAATTTGCTGGTCAGTTTTTTCCCAACAGTCTCAAATTCTTTGTCGCAATTCGCCTCAATTATTGAAATGACGACCATTCTTATACAACCGCTCTTGTAAATGTAAAAGTAATTGTCACGGGGATTAAGATCTGGACTATTAGGAGGCCAGTGTTCTTGTTCAATAAAATTTGCTGCATGTTCTCTTAAAAATCCAAGTGTCCATCCTAAAATTTCATTGTAGTTACCAAGACCGACTAATTTGCATGAGTATGAAATCACTAATTTAAGGTAACATTTGACTCGGAACAACTTCGCAATACTGTTGAAAATTAAGCCGTATTCCATGTTCAATAAAAATTATGCTAGTTTTAACACCTCTACAAATTCCCACAGATACTTAATGAAAATCTTGTCTTCATTTGACAGCACCATTATAACAAAACTAGGTACCACAAGACACTTTTTAAAAACAGCTGACTGAAATAACAGTTATGAATCAATGTTCATTTGTTTTGTAACCATGACGATAACTGCATAGGTAACTCTGTTAAGAATTAATTTGATACTGTTGTTGTGGTGTACAGTGTACATGACTACGTTATACACCTTTATAAGTTCTTAACCGATTTTCGTGTTCTGCGTCACAATGTTCTTAGAATAGACTTCAAGTTAAAAAAAAGTCATTTAATTTGTCATTTTAAAAAATTCTTACGGCTTTTAAATATTAGGTAAATTTGACCACTTCTGCCATATTGGATTTATAATTCATGTCAATTTCTGACATTTACAATTGTAGTGGAAGGCTTTGGGTTTTAAGTGACCCGAAAAAAATTAAAATCGGTAATGGAATCAAAAAGTTATAAAGGAAAATGAAAATTTCGATTTTTACTATGGCTGCCGAGACGTTTACAACACGTCTCTACATTTATTGGTGCAGCTCCGTAGTTCCTTGACCGATTTTTAAAAACTGCCCACCAAAATATTGCCAGAAGACCAGCCATGACCATAAAGCAAACCGTTTGTAAATACGGCATTTCAACAAAATTCCATCAGTTATTAAAAATTGCTCAAGTTTAAATACGTCAGCCTTGACATTTATGATCACTATATCAGTGTCTGATAGAGAATCATTTAGCTGGAGGCTTTAGCTGTCAAACGAGCCCAACAGGTTGAAAATCGATGAAAAAATAAAGAAGTTATGGGATAAAATGAAAATTCCGGTTATTTTTGGAGCACCCGATATATTTATAGCAATTTAAGGATTCGATTGCAATTTTTTGCATGAATGTTATATCTTTAACTTCAAATAATATATTGTGACAAATATGTGTTTGTATACTGGGCGAGACACAAATAAAATAGAGTAATTTTTAAAAATCGATTTTTTTCTGCTCAAACCACAAAATATTACAAAAATCTATTAGGATCTATTAGGAATAAAATATAATTTTTTGATGTTACCTGAAGCAATAATTCGTATTTCATACAGGACGAGTCAAAAGTATGGCATCGCGAATGACCCATTCTAATGGGACTTCCTGTATATTATCATATTAATTTGGGCAAACCAGGTGTGACTCCGGATGAGGTACCGCACTCTTGTAAACTCTCTTATATTTACTAAAAGTTGTTCTTTATAAAAAGTTTTCCTTGCCATAGGAAGTCATAAGCAGTCGTCAAACTTAAGATAAATTATACAGGGTATTCTAAAAATTTGAAAATTTATGGACTTTTAAGTGAATTGCTTTTTTACATCTTTATTGAACATTTTATTTAGCAAAGTGTTTCCAATTATTTAAAATACTTAATTTCAAAAAAATTACATTTCATTTAACTAAGTTGAGAACTATTTTACATGTAGACCTCCAAAATGTACACATTTCTCTAATCTTTTTTTAAATTCTTCGTATGCATTAGAGGTCACATCTTCATTTATGGTTGCAAGAGCTTCTACAATTTTTTGCTTTAATAAATCTACGTCGTCTTCGAAATCGTTGCGGCCGAAATACTCGAACTCGAATTGTAGAATGTGCTGGACATCCGTCTTGTTGAAAAATTATTCTTCTACGTTTTAAATTTTCATTGTCCAATTTCCAAAACAAAATTATTTAAAAGTTCTAAATAAGTATCTTGGTTCAAAATTCTATCAATAAAATAAGGACCGTTTATTCTATGATGCAATATGTCGTTTTTAAACTTTCGACTGTTAGTGATAAATCGGAAAATTGGATTTTCCTGAGCCCAGTACCTACAATTTTGAGAGGAAACTATCCCATGGCCCATTAGTCTTAAAAGTAGATTCGTCCACGAATAAAATGTTTCGATAAAATGATCTATCTGCTAAAATTTTCTCACCCCGTTAAGCAAAAGTCCAAACGACGAGCATCATCTCCAACTTGAAGTTTGTGAATTAATTTAGGTTCGAATGCACGAAATAATAATAATAATCATAATAATAAAATGACTTTATTTCAGGCGGAGTCTAGCCTAATCTATCCTCTGAATATGAGATTTGCTAATACCTAAATTATTTAACGACCATCTTGGGTGTTCTACAATCTACAGTCTAAAACTACACCGGTAGCAGCGTCATCTTCATTTAATTGTTTTTGTTTTTTTTCACATTTTTTACTTCCCCGGGGGTATCAAATTTATAAATTAATTTACATACTGTGAATCACTGTAACATCTGGATACTTCTCATTGAAAACTTCAATAGCGTATTTATAAGAAACATTTCCGATTCCATAGCATTTGATCAAGTAAATTCGTTGTTCCAAGGTTAAGGCGCTTTTAGACAGTCATGCCAATTGTGCCAGTTGGCTTGTGTATGCAAATTTGCACAAATGTACTGAGTCGTTGTACATCTGTTTAGATGCTCATGCAATTTGCGCAACTGATTTGTGCATGCAAATTTGCACAAATGAACGTCGCTGTATTCATTTAACGTTCAGTCTACCTTACACAGTTAGTATATCAAGAGTGTTGATTTTTGACAAAAAAAAACGGGAAATTATGATGAGGAATTACTTTTTGCTACAGCTGTGGTTTGTGTTATATCAGACGTGCGACTGTCAAACATCGTTTACACTCTCATGCAAATACTTCAACCTCATATACGTACCCAACAACCTATACCAAGCCTGGTACATATCACCGGCTCTCAGAAGCCCAGGCTTCCTATTGTATTTAGAAGTGCGTATTTCACGTGACTGCGCGTAGGACAATTTATATACATTTTGCTAGAGGAGAGGGGTAACCTTATTTAATATTCACTTAATCATATATTTTCCAGTACTTGTAAAGCCACTTCATAGCGTCACCTTACCAAGCCCAACTGAGTTAATATATTACACTTATTTTGGGAAACCCTTATTTTCAACTCATAAGTGTTGAATGAAATTTTTATAATAATAATTTGACCCAACATGGACAGAACTAAATTCATAAAATCCAGATAAAAAAGGTAACCCACATAAAGAAAATTTTCTGATATTAAAAAAAGTGCAAGTATATGCTTATTTAATTTTCCTATGAAACGAATATCTTGACAATTATTTAAATTATGAATAATATTTCCTGCACATATAAATAATAAAGCTTTAAATAAAGCATGAGTTAATAAATGAAAAAAAGCTAATTTATACTCTCCTAAAGCTAAAATCCTTATTATTAAACCTAATTGACTTAATGTTGATAAAGCAATAATTTTTTATAAATCAAATTCAAAATTAGCCCCTAAACCTGATATAAATATAGTTAAACTTGAAATTAATAATAAAATTAATATTAAATTTGAAGAAAAACAAAAATTAAAACGAATTAATAAATAAACCCCAGCTGTAACTAAAGTTGAAGAATGAACTAAAGAAGAAACTGGAGTTGGAGCTGCTATAGCAGCAGGTAATCAAGAAGAAAAAGGAATTTGAGCTCTTTTAGTTATAGTAGCTAAAACTACAATATATGAAATTAATTTTATAGAAAAATCTTCTTTTATTAAACCAAATAAAAAATAAAATTTCTTCTTCCATAATTTATTATTCAAGCAATAGATATAAGTAAAACAACATCTCCAATGCGATTAGATAATGTTGTTAATATCCCAGCATTAAAAGATTTAACATTTTGGTAATAAATTACTAAACAATAAGAAACTAAACCTAATCCATCTCAGCCTAATAAAATTGAAATTAAGTTAGGTCTAATAATTAATAATATTATTGATAAAACAAATATAACCACCAAATAAATAAATCGATTTAAATTTTCATCAACAAACATATATTCTTGACTATAATAAATTACTATAGAAGAAATAAATAAAACAAATCTTATAAATAATAACGACATTCAATCTAATAAGATAGTTATAATTACAGATAAAGAATTTATTGTTAATAAATTTAATTCAATAATTAAATTAAAATTTTGGATTAAAAAATGTAGCCTAAGAGAAAAAAAGTGATAAAAAAATTAATAAAAATAAATTAAAATAAATTTACAAATAGAATAATTATCTAAAATAGAAAACTATATCTTTGAAATCACAAATCAATATTTTTTATAAACTACTTAGATTAAATTCATAACACCAAATATTCACCCTTTAAAATTAATAAATTTAAAGGTATTCAATGTAAAAATAATAATAAATATTCGCGTAACATTCCTTGATAAACAGAAAATGTCCCTGAATAAAAATTACCATGCTGAGAAAAAGAATATAAAAATAACGAATACACAGCTCTAAAAAACGAAATTAAAGATAAAAATAATATTCTTATTCAACAAATGAAATTAAACTATTACTTAACAAAATTTCTCCTATTAAATTTAAAGAGGGAGGAGACGCTATATTAGAAGAACAAAGTAAAAATCGTCACAATAAAAGTGTAGGTATAATTTAATTTAAAAATCCCTTATTTAAATAAAGTCTTCGTCTCCCTATTCGTTCACAAGAAATATTAGCTAAACAAAATAAACCAGAAGAACATAATTCATGAGCATTTATCATTACCAGAGAACCTCAAAACCCTCAAATATTTAAAGTTATAATACCTGCTAATACTATCACTATATGTGCAACTGAAGAATAAGCAATTAAAGATTTTATATCTCTTTGACGAATACAAATCAAAGAAACCAAAAATCCACCTACTAACCTAATAATAATAAAATAATAATGAATTTTTATTCCAATTTCAATAAATAATATTATTAAACGTAAAAATCCATAACCTCCCAATTTTAATATAATACCTGCCAGAATTATTGACCCTGAAACAGAAGCCTCTACATGAGCTTTAGGTAATCATAAATGAATAAAAAATATACGTATTTTAACAAAAAATACTAAATTTATACATAAATATATAAAAACTCTATTTACATTATTAATAAAAAAAATAAAAACTTAAAGAATTACATTTTTCATGATAAAAAAAAATTGAAATTATTATAGGTAAAGAAACTAATAAAGTATAAAATAATAAATAAATACCAGCTTCAATTCGCTCAAGTTGATAACCTCAACCAATAATCAAAATTAAAGTAGGAATCAATCTAATTTCAAAAAATAAATAAAAAATAAATAAATTTAAAGAAGAAAATGTTAAATAAAATCTAATAAGAAAAATTATATTCTAATTTTTAGAATTAAGTGACTGGCTGCATATAGAAATACTAATGCCATAAAACAATTTTAGAATACCCTGTAAAATGATCTCAAGTTTGACGGCTGCTTATGGCTTCCTAAGACAAGCAAAACTTTTTACAAATAATGACTTTCTCGGCAAATCAAAAATAAAATAGTTTACAAGAGTGCGTTACCTGATCCTGGGACTCACTATATTTTTCTCTTTAGATAATAGTATTCTTAAATTCCAAACACTTTATAATTTTAAAAAAACATAATATTCTAATTCAAACTTTAATTTTCTCTTATTTGATTCAGTTGCTTCCTTATGCAAAACCTAAATGGATGAACAGCTTTAACAGTTGAATAAACTGCATTTAATCATAAATTAAAAGAGAATTAAAATTGACATCGAATTACATCGACTAATTTAAAAATAATGACGGTTCGAGTTTCGTGATTATTTATAGAGTAATCCACCTAAAATGAACCCATTAAAAATTTATTGGCTTTTATTTTTATAAACAAAACTGTACTTGACAATTTTATTATTAGTGAAAATTATCATAGTACTGACTACTTCCAGTTTTTTAATTGGTGTATTTCTTAATAAAATGAATTTATTCCCGGTAACTTTCAATTGTTTCATTAGAAGAGACAGCTACTTTACCTGATGCGATGTTGGCAAGTTTTCGGGCTACGCATCAAACGAATAAAATACTGGGCTTCGCTAAATCGGTCATATATTATCATTGTATATACTGATCAAGTTGTGCGCCCTCTATATGAAATTTTCGGAATTAATTCTGTATATTTTGAGAGAAATACCGACCTTACCAAGTCCATCAAAAATTTGGGGAGGACGTTCCATTAGCCCTACCAAGCTTAGCCACTTAAATATACACGTAAGTTTTTACAAAGCCCGGAGTCGGGCTTCGTAAGTAGGTGTCGGGCTTAGTATACTCTAAAGACATACAATTTTGGGCCTGATAATGCCGGTTTATATGTATATATATATATATATATATATAGAAAATTATAATTTTGAGGACGCAGTCATTAACAAGGGCACTTAGAAAACAAAAAGAAAACTCTTTGTTCTTTGTCAAGCTTTCGGAAAAATCTTTATTCCTTTATCAAGACATCTAAAATACAAGAACATTCCTTTTATTAAAAAACTCATAAAAAGAAATCAAAAAACTTACAAAACGTTGAGATTGATATTGAAAACTGCACACTTAAATATGAACATTTTCTTGTTAAAAAACACATAAATTATAATCAACCATGTGTAAAATCAGAAATACAAATAACACAGTTAATAGTTTAAAAACAATTTTCCTATTACATTTACTCTACATTTAAAAAAAATTTTTTTTTTTTTTAATTAAAAACAAATCGAGAATATAACTACCACGCTTGAAAATGACATGGTCGGTATTTAAACCAAGCCAACAAGTAAATATGAATAAAAAAGCACGTGGACACATGCTCAGCTGCAATTGGTCCAAAGTTCTAGTTACAAACTAGATCATAGGGAGAATTACTACCAACATAAGTGCCAACTTAATATTTGAAATAAAAATTAATTTACGGAATATGTCTAACCAAAAAACGCTTAGCTTTCCAGTCGAGAGGAAAACGACGAAAAAAAAAATACCAAGATGATAAAATAAACACGGCATTATTAAAGATAATAGTCTAATGGGAACTACCTCTTTTCAATGACGTGAAAACAACCATCTTACTATTCAAATAACCGCCATTTTTTTTTTGGTTAGACATATTCCGTAAATTAATTTTTATTAATATTAATTATTAATTAACAGAGTTACCTATGCAGTTATCGTCATGGTTACAAAACAAATGAACATTGATTCATAACTGTTATTTCAGTCAGCTGTTTTTAAAAAGTGTCTTGTGGTACCTAGTTTTGTTATAATGGTGCTGTCAAATGAAGACAAGATTTTCATTAAGTATCTGTGGTAATTTGTAGAGGTTTTAAAACTAGCATAATTTTTATTGAACATGGAATACGGCTTAATTTTCAACAGTATTGCGAAGTTGTTCCGAGTCAAATGTTACCTTAAATTAGTGATTTCATACTCATGCAAATTAGTCGGTCTTGGTAACTACAATGAAATTTTAGGATGGACACTTGGATTTTTAAGAGAACATGCAGCAAATTTTATTGAACAAGAACACTGGCCTCCTAATAGTCCAGATCTTAATCCCCGTGACAATTACTTTTACATTTACAAGAACAGTTTTATAAGTATGGTCGTCATTTCAATAATTTAGACTGTTGGGAAGAAACTGACCAGCAAATTATTAAATAAGCAATAGACGGTTGGCACAGGCAGGTTCAGCTCGTTGTGAACGCTAATGGAGGTCATGTTCCATTATTTAAGTATTAATTTTGACAATAAGTTATTGTTATTTAGTTAAATGATTCGTAATTAAATTATATTTCTGGTTCAGCCCGTTATTTAATTAGATTTCATTTATTATTCATATCTTCGTAAGTCCTTAACCGATTTTCGTGATCTATAATACGTTCCAATGATCTTAGAAGACAAGGCCTCAAGATAAAAGAAAG
Organism: Rhagium mordax; assembly: GCA_963680705.1. NCBI lineage: Eukaryota > Metazoa > Arthropoda > Insecta > Coleoptera > Cerambycidae > Rhagium > Rhagium mordax. The sequence continues at coordinate 28,182,290 of OY796659.1, forward strand.
CCTAAATTCGCCATTTTAAAAAAATTCTAGAGGCTTTTAAATATTAGGTTAATTTGATTACTTCCGCCATATTGGATTTATGATTCATGTCAATTTCTGAGCTTTAATATTGTACTGGAAGGCTTTGGGTTTTAAATGACCCAAAAAAAATTAAAATCGGCAAACAATCAAAAAAGTTATAAAGGATAATAAAAAATTCCGGTTTTTACCATTGCTGCCGAAATGTTTACAACACGCTTCTACATTTTCTGGTACAGTTCCGTAGTTCCTTGACCGATTTTTAAAAACTACCCACCAAAATATTGGCAGAAGACCAGTCATGACAAACCGTTTGTAAATGCGGCTTTTCAACAAAATTCCAGCAGTTACTAAAAATTGCTCAAGTTTAAATACGTCTGCCTTGACACTTATGGTGAAAATTTTTTGACAGTTCTAACAACTAATTAAATTTCGTTATTTCTTGTCATGTGACACAAATCACATTTCATTTCATCATTTTAAGATTACACTGATAATTACCATCCAGGGAAATTTTCAATCACTATGACAACAAAATTATTCAACTTTGACGACTTCATAATAACTGCCAAATAAATTTCAAAATGTCATGTTTTGGCAATGCCAATTATCAATCTATAAACTTTTAATAAATAAATAATTGTTTTGGTGTGTTGCGACATTTTGATTTTATTTTTTCAAAAAATTTTCTGACCGAATATCCCTCAAACATTGACAAATGCCTCATAATTTTATGACAACCTCAAGCAAGTTGCTTGGTAATAGCCCTCCGCCTTCGGCGTCGGGCTATTACCAAGCAACGTGCTTTCGATTGTCATAAAATTATCTCATACATTATCAATGTCTTAGGGATATTATAGCTGATAATATCAGTTTTTGATAGAGAATCAAATAGCTGGAAAATTTATCTGTCAAACGAATCCAAAAAGTTGAAAATCGGTGAAAAAATAAAGAAGTTATACGATAAAATGAAAATTCTGGTTTTTCTGGACCATATTTTATAAAAATAACCACTTTATATCTTTAACACCCTGTACCTTAAAAACTAGTCACAGGATAGAGTTGTGACCTTGACAGTTCTGATCAGGAAATTAAAATCTATAACATACTAACACTAACATTTTAGCAAAAATTCACCTAGAGCCATTTTTGCCTATATGTATTTTGTGCGGGCCCTTTAGTTTTCTCCATGTTGAGGAAAAATTATTATTATAATAATTTTGTTGAACAGCTACGAATCTTTCAAAACGTTAATTATTGTAATAAAATACTTGAGAACATGAAAAAAAAGGCAACGTTGCTGGGCTTCTCAAAATGCGTAAACTGTATTAACTATATACAGTCGGGCTTAGTAAGGTGGTGATGTGAAGTGGCTTGAGGGGGCTTGGGAAGAACTGGGAAATATATATTTAAGTAAATATTAAATAAGGTTACCCCTCTCCTGTTGCTAAATGTATATAAATTGTCCTATGCGCAGTCACGTGAAATACACACTTGTAACTACAATAGGAAGCCTGGGCTTCTGAGAGCCTGTGATATGTACCGGGGTTGGTATAGGTAGTTGGGTACGTATATATATATATATATATATATATATATATATATATATATATATATATATATATATATATATATATATATATATATATATATATATATATATATATATATATATATATATATATATATATATATATATATATATATATATATATATATATATATATATATATATATATATATATATATATATATATATATATATATATATATATATATATATATATATATATATATATATATATATATATATATATATATATATATATATATATATATATATATATATATATATATATATATATATATATATATATATATATATATATATATATATATATATATATATATATATATATATATATATATATATATATATATATATATATATATATATATATATATATATATATATATATATATATATATATATATATATATATATATATATATATATATATATATATATATATATATATATATATATATATATATATATATATATATATATATATATAGAGTAAGAAGGGTGACACGACTGTCAGTTAAGGATTAAGTTTTTTAATTTTGTTCAGGCTTTTGCAGTCTCGGTTTGAAAAAATTAGTACACTCTTTTTTCTAATTCAAGCTTTCGAATCCATTTATTGATTCTTCATCAGGAAAAACTACAATTTAAATTATTTGTATTTACAACGTTAAAATAGTGAAAAGGTACTTACGATAGTTGAGGTTAGGTCAGAAGCCTTGTAATTTAAGTAACAAACATTCATCACTATCATGATTAAAATTATAAAACAATGTGGATTAACCACTATATTAAAGATTAAACTGTAAAATGTACATAATTAAAAGGATAAAACTAGATATAATGTAACATGTTAAAAACTTTTTTAAAAAACATGAATGCAGCAGAAATAGCAACCAGCCTTTTCTTTAGAAGAGGAAGAAACTGGTATTATAAATGTAAAACAATTTTATGTTGTTGCCAACTGTTAAATTGAACTGATCTGAGCATCACTGATCAGTTCAGATCACTTAAATGTAAGATAAGGAGAAAATAACTCACAAAAATATAAACAAATCAGTTAAGTTGTTGTTAATAATTATTATTACAAGGTGTCACTGAGATCACCATCGTTGAGTCTATTTTTTTCTAAACTGAGTAAATAAGTATAAATAATGCTAAGACTTTCAATGTCTGTTCTAGCATTAACAGTGTTGGGTTCTTTTAAAATATGTGCCATTTCTAAAAATTGTCTTTTATATCTATTCGGTTCTGTATCTAATATTTTAACATTTTCATATTCGAAGGAATGAATATTCTCTATTGCATGTCTTGCAAGGGTACATGATTGTTTATTGTGTCTTACGTCACTTTTGTGTGATGTAATGCGGTCTTTCAATTTTCGACCAGTCTGACCAATATATTTTTTATCACACTCCAAGCAAGGAATGCTATAGATCACATTTGAATTATTTAAAATTTCATCTTTATCTTTTAATTTAGAAAAAAGGGTTTTTACAGTTAATGTATTACGAAAAGCTAGTTTAACATTTGGAAATTTTGAAAAAATTTTTCTTAAGTTATAACTTAAATGTTCGAAATAAGGTATGGAAAAAAATTTAAATGGAATATTATTATTCTGTGGGTTTCTATTAACATTATCATTAATGGTGGTTCTATTGAAAAGTAGGCTATTAAGTAATCTTGGTGGATAACCACTATTCTTCAAAAGTTCATAAAGTAAATTTAAATTATGTACTCGCAAAGAGGGGTGTGAAGTGAGTACTACCCTATTTTTCATACCTAGCACTAGGTTGATCTTGTGTTGATGTAAGTGGTAAGATTCGTAGTGTAAGAATCTACCTGATGCCCCTGGTTTCATATACCAAGAGGTAATGATTGTATTATCATCCTTTCTGATAACCTTTGTGTCAAGAAAGGGGACACTTCTTTGAAGATCTTCATGTTCGATGGTAAATTTTAGATAGGGATCATAGCTGTTGAACACTTCAAGTAGATGTTCAGCCCCATTTTGCGGAATACATAAAATCATATCATCTACATATTTTTTTAGAAAGGGAATTTGAAAATTTAATTTTGTTAAACACTCTTCAATTAAATCATCCATTACATACTGTGAAAGAATAGGTGATACTGGACTGCCCATTGGCATTCCTAATGTTTGTTTATATATGACATCATTGTGTGAAAAGACAGTGGTGTCAAATAGAAATTCAATTAATTGAACAAGTTTAGTTTTTGAAATTTTACACTGTGTTTGTATTTCCTGCCAATGTTTATTAATGCTTTTTTTAACTAATTCTAGTGATATGTTATTAAACAACGCTTTTACATCCAAACTAATTAAGACATAATTGTCTGGTAATTGTAATTCATTAACGTTTTCACAAAATTGAAATGAATCCTTAATAAAAAAATTATTTTCATCGTTATATGAAACTGTCAAAATATCTGTCACAAGTTGTGCAACGCCTCTGTTAGGACTGTTGACACCTGATATAATTGGTCTTAGTTGTAGTACGGGTTTATGAATTTTAGGGAGACCATAAAATTTGTTAATCGTGCCATTGTACACTCTGAATTTACTGGCCTCTTCTTTTGTTAACATTTTACTTTTTTCTAGTCTTGAAATTAATGTATTTGATTTTTGTTGAATTGTTGACGATGGATTAATTTCAAGACTAGAAAAAAGTAAAATGTTAACAAAAGAAGAGGCCAGTAAATTCAGAGTGTACAATGGCACGATTAACAAATTTTATGGTCTCCCTAAAATTGAACCGAATAGATATAAAAGACAATTTTTAGAAATGGCACATATTTTAAAAGAACCCAACACTGTTAATGCTAGAACAGACATTGAAAGTCTTAGCATTATTTATACTTATTTACTCAGTTTAGAAAAAAATAGACTCAACGATGGTGATCTCGGTGACACCTTGTAATAATAATTATTAACAACAACTTAACTGATTTGTTTATATTTTTGTGAGTTATTTTCTCCTTATCTTACATTTAAGTGATCTGAACTGATCAGTGATGCTCAGATCAGTTCAATTTAACAGTTGGCAACAACATAAAATTGTTTTACATTTATAATACCAGTTTCTTCCTCTTCTAAAGAAAAGGCTGGTTGCTATTTCTGCTGCATTCATGTTTTTTAAAAAAGTTTTTAACATGTTACATTATATCTAGTTTTATCCTTTTAATTATGTACATTTTACAGTTTAATCTTTAATATAGTGGTTAATCCACATTGTTTTATAATTTTAATCATGATAGTGATGAATGTTTGTTACTTAAATTACAAGGCTTCTGACCTAACCTCAACTATCGTAAGTACCTTTTCACTATTTTAACGTTGTAAATACAAATAATTTAAATTGTAGTTTTTCCTGATGAAGAATCAATAAATGGATTCGAAAGCTTGAATTAGAAAAAAGAGTGTACTCATTTTTTCAAACCGAGACTGCAAAAGCCTGAACAAAATTAAAAAACTTAATATATATATATATATATATATATATATATATATATATATATATATATATATATATATATATATATATATATATATATATATATATACATATATATATATAAACCTTTTATATATTTGAAAAAAGAAGAGATGTACAACATGAATTTCTGGCCGAAAGGAGTAGGAGTAAAACGTTACGACTTTAAAAAACACAAGGAGACTGAAACAAGACAAAATCAAAATTTTATGTAGGAAATAATCTAGCTGATCAAATCATGCAAAAGAAACCGCCTACTCATACCATAAATGTGTTCCACATAAATGTTCAAAGTATTAAAAACAAAATAAATGAGTTACAAGGTTTTCTGTTGAATGAGATACCAGAAGTCGAGGTGGTCTGCTTAAGTGAGCATTGGTGCAGCAAAGATGAAGCACAAGATGTTTACTTGGATGGCTACACTGTTTCAACATTTTACTGCAGATCTGAATCGATTCATGGAGGTACCTTAATTTTAATTAAAAACTCTCTTGATTTTACTGCTCTAAATTACATAAATAATCTTTCAAAAGAATTTCACTGTGAAGTAGCCGCAGTAGAAATAAAAAATCCTCAAATTATAATTATTACAATATATAGGTCACCTACAGGCGATTTTAATGTTTTTATAAATATTTTGGAAAGCATATTAAGCAATGTAAAATTTAATAGCTACGACCCTCGTAATGCAATTTTATCTGAACTGCTTTTATCTTTTAACTTTCTACAAACTATACATCAAAATACCAGAGGTGCAAATTGTCTCGATAATATTTTTATAAATTTCTGTCATGATGACTTTTCCGCCCGCATCTGTGACCTTCTTTTATCAGATCACGTGGGACAACTTATCAAAACACCAATATTTAAAGCAAATAATGATAAAATATGTAAAATCTGCAGACCTATGACTTCCAAGGGAAAACACATATTTTACAACATAATAGAGGAAACTACCTGGGATTTCGTTGACAGTGAAAGTCTTGACATTGACAAGAAATTTGAAAGGTTTACAAATATCCTTACGGAAGCTTACAACACTGCTTTCCCAGAAAAACATTTCGTTTCCAATAAGCAGAACATCCAACATAAAAATTGGTTCACGAATGAATTAAGAGTGATGAGAGAACAACTTAACTTTTTAACTGATGTCTGTAAGAGGCATAATAATTCTGAAAATAGGAAAATTAAAAATAATTTTAGATTGCGATACAAACACGCACTAAAATTAGGTCGAACTGCTGCAAATGATTCTTTTATAAAAAACTCGAGTAATACGTCAAAGACTGTTTGGGACATAATAAAGCCTAACCAAACAAAACACTCTCCACCCACAACCTTAAGTTCTAACGACTTTAACAATTTTTTTGTCAATGTCGCGGCAGACACTGTTAATGAACTCCCAACGACTGGCGTTAATCCCATTAAATATCTTAATCATCTTAACACCCTTGATATTACACAAAGTTTCAAGGAAGTGACATACAACCAAATCAGGGACATTATTGATTCTCTGAAGAATAGCAAGAGTAAAGATGTATTTGGGCTATCTGTTCCATTCATAAAAACTGTTAAAAACTTAATTGTAATACCCTTAACCAAACTTATTAACATAAGTATTAGATCTGGTAGATTTCCTGAGGTTTTGAAGATAGCATCTGTAGTGCCTATTTTCAAAAAAGGTGATAGTAACGATGTCTCAAACTATAGACCTATTTCTTTACTACCTATATTATCAAAAATTTTTGAAAAGGTGTTAAAATTACAAATTGTCAGTTATCTGCAGGAACATCGATTATTGAATAATTGTCAGTACGGATTTAGGGATAAATTAGGCACTACGGATGCTATAGTCAAATTCACGGAAATGACACTAAATTGTTTTGAAAATGGACAGTATTCGGCATCAATATTTTGCGATCTTAGCAAAGCTTTTGATTGCATATCCCATAGGACTCTGCTAGTGAAGCTGTCAAGGTATGGTTTCAGCAATGATAGTTTAGAATTGCTGGCATCCTACCTTGGATGACCGTAGACAGTTGGTTCGTATAGACCGGGACGTGTCTGGTGAGCTGCCAATTAAGGATGGAGTACCACAGGGCTCAATACTGGGCCCCGTGCTATTTCTAATATATATATTAATGACTTGCCGTTTGCACTCAACAGTATCAACTGTTTGCTGTATGCGAATGACACGACATTAATGAGATCGGGTTCGGATCTGGACAAACTTATGGAGGACTGTGAGAATGCTAAATCGGAAGCTGAGGCATGGTTTGCTGCCAATAAACTTAAATTGAATGACAGTAAAACGGTCACTATGATTTCATCTACCAAAGATCTGAGCAGTCTAAAGGATAACCCTGCCTCTGTTAAGTTTCTGGGAATTAACTTGGACCCTAAACAAACTAGGAATGCTCATGGCAATCTGCTAGGTAAAAATCTAGCAAGTGCCACGTTTGCATTACGCCTCAAATAAAGCATCTAAGGAAGTCATGAGAACTGCGTATTTTGCATTATTCCAATCAAAACTATCTTATGGTATTCTTGCTTGGGGACACTCAACTAGCAGAAATAGACTTTTTGGCCTATAGCGAAGAGCGGTCAGAGTTGTGGGAGGGGTAGGATATCGGGCAGATGTTAAACAAGTATTTATCGATCTTAATATACTAACTCTTCCTTGCATCTATACACTAGAGTGCCTCACTTATGTGAAAAAACATGTTGACGATTTCCCTACGCATACGGAAAATCACAATTACAACACCAGGTACAAAGATGATATAAACCTCTGTTTTAAGGGTCTAACCAGATCGCGCACAGGAATTGCATACTATGGCCCTAAATCTTATAATAAAATAGATGATAAAATAACTCGTTTACCTAAAAATTTATCGCTGCGTTAGAGAAGTCACGCCCAACAATCTCCAAGACAACTTAACATCGAGAAGCACGTCGAACAGCTTATTTCCTTTTGTCCCGTTGAAATATGTATAGCCGAAAACCATATGTAACTTAAAATTTTGTCGTTTTTCGCAATTTACAAAGATAGCGGTGATTTGAAGCAAATTAAAATATATGTTCAACTCCCCTCTCAATGCCTGATCCAATGGTATGACACACGGTTACAGTACAGGCAAAATGTACCGAAATTAATCAAATAAGCAAGAAAATTGCGAAATCTTTGTAACTCTATACTTATTATTTATATAATTTGAAGGTGGATTTTTATTGCATCCACATTTGTACGACGTATGTTAACTACGTGAAAACCAAATTTAGGCAAAATTCAGTAATCGTAGCCCTCCCTCAAGAAAAGTTTTTGTCAAATGATATAACCGAAATCCGATTAATTTCAATGTTGCCAAAAATTCTTTAAAACAAAGTATTGTTTGTAAAACAAGCTGTAGATGATGTAGATTCACCTATTGTTAAAATAGCAATTGAAATATTAAATAATTGACGAACATTTGTACTTAGTTGATGAGGACGTTGATCTCCTTGTTCTATTAATCGCTTTAACTCCAGAAGAAAAAGATATATTTTTCATAAGGCCAGGAACAGGAAAAATTATATGGAAAATTCTTTCTTCGTCAGAAATCCAGAAATGACAAGAACGTATAAAAATAGTTACTTACATTACTAGATGCGAAAGATTACTTTAAGGCGTGAGGTTATTTTTGAATGGTCGAGGCAAAGCCGAGACCTTTCAGAAAACACCGAATACTTAAAAGGGCTTTCGCATCGTGAAATGTATTATATTTTTTCTACTATATAAAAAAAAATTATGGGTTTTACTAATTTAAAATTATGAAATGAAATTAATTGGCGTTTTTAATAAACTTTATAGTTTAGGAGACAGCCTGTGAAAATTGTTTCCATGGCAACCAAATATTACACATTTTAATTTCTGGTGGTTTCAAACTAAAATAAACAAATACATATGTTTTGTGGCGATATAAATGGGAATATTGCTTGTGCCTTGTTTAACCCCAAGAAATTCAAAGCAAGGTATATGCAAACTTATGAAGTGTTTTTAAAATGGAGTAGGTAGGTACCTACTACGTTGGGTACCACGTGCCGACAAAAATGTTGGCGTACTTCCTTGAAAGACCTGGTCTTCTTTACTAATACAAAATTATTTAGTTGTGTTAATTTGTTCAAATAGAACGAATTAACGTTTAAAATTAGTTTTTCTACTTTTCTGCCCTGGCCGCATAAGTTTTACTTTCGTAGATAGCAACGCCTTAGCAACCAGGTAACTTGAATGTTTACTTTCGTTATCGCGCGTGCTGCTAGGGTTACAAAGTTCATTTATATAGACGGTAGTAGAAAAATACGGTTTTACTGACTCATGCCTTCAGTGGTTATGTTACCACGTCTAGAATATTTCAGAAAGAAAAATTAAAAGTGATCAAACTTCTTCAGAAAGGATTGCAGTTGGTTAATGTAGTAAGAACTTTCAGTGGCAAGAATTCAACCCCCTCACAAGTAAAACAGGCTGGTGAAACTCTTTTCCTACTTGTATACGGTGCAAGGAAAATCACAAATGTCTCACTCAACTCATACAGATTTAGTCAATTCAAAAAATCGCTGCACGAACAAAAATCAAAGTTGGAAATATTGCCACCAACTTCAGAGGCAATCGCTTAATATTCATTACGAGTATTCTACAAAATTCAGAAATGGCTTGGCAATGAAAAAAATCCACAACAGTGGGGATAGAAGAAAATTAACGTCTCCTTACAACCTGTGACAACACTTTTTGTGCCAACAGCAGAATCAATATTGCAGCTTATCTCCTGCAACCGCAACAGAAAAGCCGGTTGAAGATGCTTACAAATTTACGGAAATTGTCATGAAGTACGATGTCTAAATTCATACATGGATAAAATTATTTATTTATATGCTATCGATTCCGATCTTCTTTAGATACAAAGTGTGTTTCATTCAATATATATAAAATTTTAAACAACTCGATAATCCTCACTTGTACAATTATTATGTACTTTTTCATTTTGCAGAATATACTCACAGATAAACAAGCAAAAAATGAAGGAAACAAACGCAAAATTGGTAAAAAATTTAATAAAAAAGGCAAAAATTGATATTTCTCTATGAATGAAAATATTCTAATTTCTGTGGTGTGTTTCAAATGAAAATTTTCTTATTTTTTGAAAATTTCTCAAGGTTCAATTGCCAATTTTTATTATGCATGTGAAAACCTAGTTCATCCCACGATTTTTCAAGTAGGCAGCTCCGACACACCCCTTACGGTTCGGGACTCTTAAGTTTCTTGAAACATAGGTATGTATTTTTAAACGTATATGTCAAGTTTCAACGAATTCACTATGTTCTTGTTCAGTTTGGACACTTTTCCTGTACTATTAGCTGCGTTTAATAGTTTGCGATTAATCGATATCGGTATTTGTAATTGTTAGGAATCACTTTTCATCTTCACGAAATTATTTTAAATTATTTTAGTTTTAACATTAAAAATGTTTGTTAGTGATTAGTTTTCATTATGAGAATGTTTTTGTTAATAAAATAACTTTTTATTTTAATTTCTAAATAAAACTACTGATAATAAGATTTTAATTTTTGAAAATGTTTTGTGTTAATGAAATAACTATTTACTACTTTGCAACAAATTTTCATTTTTATCACATCCGAAATATCACAAGATTTGCGTTCTACTTCGTCATTTCCAATGTCACCTCCGGTTGCATCTTTTGCGAAGGACTGTGAATTTTTATAATGTGCATTGTGACATTTTGACAAACCATAAGAAATGTAAACTTGTAAATGTCAAATATCATGAAAACGAGCAACTTTAAGTATAGGGAAACCCTATACCAGCTTGAAGGGAATTTAATTCTACATCGATCTAGGGAATAATATACGGGGTGTTCCATTTAAGATTTTTGACTTATCAAGGTTTAAAGCTTTGGAAATTGACAGCTACTTTACAACCACCCTGTACAAAAAAATTCAAATTTTCCTGCGACTGTTCTACACAATGGCATGTGCTAATCATCTGTGCAAAGTTGCAAATAATAATAGTATCTAGTATCGGAATTATCAATTTTTCAAAGTTGATCCCAATCTGTCAATTTTTTATTTTAAATGCTTGTAACTCAAACAATAGGCATTTTAGATACATGATACTGTATATGACGATGATGAGAATTTTACGTAGAATCTAAAACGGCAACAATATACAGGGTGTTCCATTTAAAAAAATACAACTTTAACTTATCGCCCTGTATAAAAGCAAAATAGAGATCTCGTTTTGTTATAGTATAATTGTTCATTTGATTTCGAACAACTTTTACTTCAACATTTTTTTGATAACACCCATAGTTTCTGAGATAAGGTATAGGCCCAAGTTAAACGGGCCACCCTGTACATTACCATTCTAAGTAATTTTTTTCAATAAAATACATATTAAAATTATTTGTTAGTCCCGGGATTTCTGTCATTATTTGATCCCGGAGGGATTAAATGTGATACGTCAGTCCCTATCAAAATGGAGTGAAGTTGTTAGGTACTTTATTCCCGGAAGTGCGAAAACACCCTTATGGACAATGCAATACGGTTCAGATTCCAGCATTACAATTTCGGCCGTAAACTTGTATACCAGTAGAAGTGGGGGTCGTGACGGCACAACTAATAGAGTCTATTGGATTAGTATTTGGATCTATAGAGGAATACTTACTAAAAAATATATTGAATTTAGAAAACAATATAATATTTCAAAAATCCTTGATAAAGAAATAATAGTACTTAAAATTTTAAAAGTTCCATATGTATATTAAGAAGTCATTTATATGGACAAAAAAAAATAATGAAATCATAGTTGTACCTTTTTTTGGTCTGTCAGTAGGATATAGGACATTTTTAGGTATTTTATTATGTTTTACTTAAGGCAACCCAAGCAAGTGTTGCCAGACGTACGATAATTATCGTTTCTGTACGATTATTATAGCATGCGTACGATGTACGATAGTGCATGTACGATAATGACAAACTGTACGATAATTGAAGTAACAGAAAAAAATTAACAAACAGGTAAATTTAAAAATTATTTTCTACTTTTAAAACCTTTTGGAACCACTACTAACCACCGAGAAATTAAGTTAAACTTTCGGTTGCCACTGGAATGTGATAGTAGCCAACCCTACCAACCGAACAGATCTAATTTCCTTTACGAGCGTCGACGCCGATGCGAATTACGATACTCCGTGGATAATGTAGTTGTCACAATTGAGACAAAGATAGTTAGATTATTTCTTTACGTTTATTAAACATATTCTTGTAAAAGGAGGATTTAAATTTCTATGGCTTTCTGGGATTTACTCAGCTTGATTTTTAATGTTGGTTGGCTACATTAGCTAGGTTTTGTTTAAAAGTTATTTGTGGGCATCTTTCTGTATTTTCTTTCTGTTCTTATTTGGCCACACTTCTGAACATTACCCAGATAATCTGAAAAATATCTAGGTTCTTAAATTCGCTCCGAGATGAGAGCAGAGCGAGAGCAGATTTTGGTTCACGTGGTACTCGAGTTCCGAATTAGCGGATTAAATAAAAGAACGGGGAACGATGACTAGACAGATGCTAGATGACTTGTTTGGGAATATGAGAATTTGAATTTGAACTTAACCTAATTTTGTATATTTGTTGCACCTTGCACCTTATCAAAACAATGAGGTTTTACACATAAAAATGTTACAATTCTTTTATTTACCTTTTTGAGCCCTATTTAACTCATAACTTGTTAAAATGACTAAATTCTACACCACTTGGATGGGTCATGGTCACTAATTGTATTTACAATCGATCCATCATTTATTTAAGTAAGTAGGAAAGTTGAAAATTCTAAATACAGCAATAGTGAGGTTAGACAATCAGCAACCACCAACGACATAAGAATTACTATGTCGTTGGCAACCACAGACCTAAATAGTAAATACATTTCTGTGAGAGCAATCCACGGAGTATTTTATCCTTGTCTTGTAGCCAATGAGATTATCCTCCTCAAGATGAACTCTCCGAGCTCGGCATTGTTGCTCGGACTTCGGAGCAAAAAGATTTAGCTCGAAAGCATCGCCGAAATTAAAAAATAACTCGAACCTCGAACAGATTTACTCTTTATGCTCTATATACAGAGAGGTCCTAAAGTCACCCCCTCCCCTGCTATCTCTTGAACCGTTTTGAATTTTTTATTGCAATTCTGGGGCGATATTCCCAGGCAGGTTAGGTACCTCGTGAGCATAAACTCGAATATTAATAATCCAATATGGCGTCTGGCCGCCATATTGGATTTTCCTACAGCGTGGTACAGGAGTGTGTTACATATCAAATTAAAGGTCTTTATGTCGCCAATGTCACTCTAAAATTTCATGATGATTCCTCTAAGCCTATGGAATTGGTGGACTAATCATTATTTTTAGATGCAATAATTTGGCACAACATTTGAGCAGTAAACAGAGTTTTTAGAAGAGCAATCATTATGCAGAAAGCTGCAAATTGTGATCACACATCTCAATAAATTGTTCTTATTTACTATCGAGTTATTTAAACTAGGAGTGATATTCGTGATATACACATTGTAGTAATATTCTTTTATTAAAGGGAGTGACAAGAGTTCCGAACGGTCGGAACTCGTACAATACTGCAAGAGTTCCGAACGGTCGGAAACGCGTATTTAATAACACGGTTTCCGAACGCGCATGCGCTTTGAAAGACGGTCCGACGCTGAACTTATTCTTGCTTGACTCGCGTTTTGTCAGTGGTACCGATGGCCCAGCGGGAACGAGCCGGGCTTGGCAAGCAGGAGGTTCCCGGTTCAAATCCCACATGTTCTTGTTTTTTTTTTTTATTAAATGCACCAGACATGACATGAGGTCTATTGCGGGTTAGAAGCCGGAGGCGATAGCCGGAGGCAGGTTAGATATGTGTGTTATTCCCCTGATAAAGGAATTTTTTTTTATTAGATTAAAGGAATTTTTTTTTATTAAATGCATCAGGCATGACGTGAGGTCTCTTGCGAGTTAGAAGCCGAAGGCGATAGCCGGAGGCAGATTAGATATGTGTGTTATTCCCCTGATAAAGGAATTTTTTTTTATTAGATTAAAGGAATTTTTTTTTTTATTAAATGCATCAGGCATGACATGAGGTCTATTGCGAGTTAGAAGCCGGAGGCGATAGCCGAAGGCAGGTTAGATATGTGTGTTATTCCCCTGATAAAGGAATTTTCTTTTATTAGATTAAAGGAATTTTTTTTTATTAAATGCATCAGGCATGACATATTGCGACGTTCGGAACTCTTGCAGTATTGTACGAGTTCCGACCGTTCGGAACTCTTGTCACTCCCTTTATTAAAACTCAATTAACCAAAACAACTGTATTTAGGAAAAGGCATTGTTTAATGTGAGTACAATATAAAACACTTATCTAATTCTTATTATTACAACAATTGTGCAAAATGACCCCCATTTTGCTGTTGACAGAGTCGAATTCTTTTTTTAAATCCTTCGCGAATATTACGAAGCATACCTGCAGTAATATTGCCTATAGTGTGTTGTATTCTCCTTTTCAGTTCTTCAATATTTTCGGGTTGAGTGGCATAAACTTTGGTTTTAACATAACCCCAAATAAAATAGTCCAGCGGCGTCAAGTCGGGAGAGCGCGCGGGCCATCCTATTGGACCTCCACGACCTATCCACGATTGGGGAAAATTTTCATCCAAAAATTCCCTTACTGGTCTAAAAAAGTGCGGTGTAGCACCATCCTGTTGGAAAGTTATGTTTTCGCTAAATTCCTCTGGGTGATCATTTGCGATCTGGTTTATCTTGGGTAGAATTTGCTCTTGTAATATTTGCAAATACAATGGTCCAGTTAAATTTTCTTCAATAAATATTGGGCCTATAATATGGTTACCTAAAATACCTAACCATACATTTATTTTACGTGGATATTGTGTGTGATTTTCTCTTATTAATCCAGGGTTGTGGTTACTCCAGAATCTAGTGTTCTGTTTGTTGGGTTTACCGTGCAGCATAAATGTGGCTTCATCGGTAAAACAGACATGGCGTAAAAAATTCGGACACCTAGCAATAATATCTGATATTTCTCTACAAAATTGTAGCCTAGAGTGTGGATCACGGTCACAAAGTTGTTGCACTAACTTTGTTTTGTATGGAAAGAAGCGATTTTTTTTCAATAATCTGAGTACAGATGATTTTGAGATGTGACACATTTCAGCAGCTACTCTGGTTTGAGCATTTTCTCTAAATAAATTAACGACATTATTGACAGTGTTCAAAGGTATTGAAGGTCTTCCACTTCTTTTCTTATCATTTAAATTTCCAGTTAAATCTAACTTTCTTACAAACTCTCGCAAATATTTTCTGCACATAGGATATCTTTCTCGATGACGATCATTAAAAGTTCTCACAGCTAAACGATAATTCCGCCCTACTTCGGCAAAAATCAATAGGGCTTCCTTTTTTTCTTCATTTGTACGCCGTGGCATGATAGAAAATACAATTAATAATTAAATATTAGTCAAATAAACTATTTAACGCTATTCACACCGTCAAATTATTAAATCAGTGACAGGTAAACATTGTTTTTTGTTTTCACACGCAACTATGCACTATTTAAATGTTGTGCCAAATTATTGCATCTAAAAATAATGATTAGTCCACCAATTCCATAGGCTTAGAGGAATCATCATGAAATTTTAGAGTGACATTGGCGACATAAAGACCTTTAATTTGATATGTAACACACTCTTGTACCACGCTGTAGGAAAATCCAATATGGCGGCCAGACGCCATATTGGATTATTAATATTCGAGTTTATGCTCACGAGGTACCTAACCTGCCTGGGAATATCGCCCCAGAATTGCAATAAAAAATTCAAAACGGTTCAAGAGATAGCAGGGGAGGGGGTGACTTTAGGGCCTCTCTGTATGTAATAAAAGAACGACAAAGGATTTAATAGAGCCAATCGAGCGAATTTAAGAACGTAGCTTGTGTCTTTGAAGCATGTTGTTATAAGCTGATTAACCTCACTTTTGCTGTATTTTTTAGAATTTTCAACTTTCCTACTTACTTAAATAAATGATGGATAAATTGGAAATACAATTAGTGACCATGACCCATCCAAGTGGTGTAGAATTTGGAGTCATTTTGTTATGAGTTAAATAGGGCTCAAAAAGGTAAATAAAATAATTAACATTTTTATGTGTTAAACCTCATTGTTTTGATAAGGTGCAAGGTACAACAAATATACAAAGTTAGGTTAAGTTCAAATTCAAATTTTCATATTCCCAAACAAGTCATCTAGCATCTAGTCTAGTCATCGTTCCCCGTTCTTAATCCGCCGATTCGGAACTCGAGTACCACGTGACCCAAAATCTGCTCTCGCTCTGCTCTCATCTCGGAGACCTAGCTACAACAAACTGGTTTATATATATATATATATATATATGTCTCCCTTAGTTTTTATGAGATGAAAAAGAGTACCGAGACTGTCCGTTTTTTTAGCTTTAAATGGAAAGTGCTAGCAAAAAGAAAAAATACGTCAGAGCTATTTTTAAAAATGTTATAGTCTGGTATAATTTTCAAAATTTCGAGGAAGAGCCCAATGCCTATTATACTATGCCAAAAATAAGTGGCAAACTAAAAAGACAACCGCGCCGGCAAACTTCAAAGGATTTTGAGCTAGAGTGTCGCCTCTGTATTTTACCCTGTTCTGTGACTCAAGATTCATACAAGCTTGAAACCTACCTTACCGACTCAACAATGGCTTCGATCATGCTTCGATCAATTTCGATTGTTGGAAAAACGCGCGAGTAGTGTCCCAGAATATTTTATGATGAGGTTATAAGTATTCTTTGGTAGTGTACCTAATATACCTTTGTACGTTTTGTGTTGTGTAGTGTACCATAGGGAGTACGGTGTACAGTGTACATCATTTTAACCTTTTTTATAAGACTGTTGTTTTTTAGGTAAGTTCTGTAGTTATTTTTATGTTCTTCCTTGAACGTAAAAATAACATACAAAAGTCTATGATTATTTACCTATGTAGTTTGTGTTGATTTGCCTTTTTGTTTCAAGAATGGCAAGTAATGACAGCATTGCAGGTGCTATATTAGGTGCTGCATACCAGGCGGCAATAACTCCGACGAGTGAGGAAGTTTCTTTTAGAAATTTAGTAGCGACAACTAGAAGCTGTTTCAGGAGACAGCATAATGATAATGCAACGAATCGCCCTGCTCGGGGCTCTGTTCGTCCAAGGGGAAGAAGGCGTTTAAATGTTTTTAAAAGAAAAGTTTTCGTGTTAAAATTAGCTCATGCCGATTTCCTGCCACCACAATATGAGACGTAGCTGAAGTTGGATTTAAATCTAGATTTAAAATTTAAGTTATTACAGTGGACCAGATGAATAAGGTATATACTTGCAAAAAATGCCAATAATATGATTGTTAAGGGTAAAACACAAACGTTATTGACAAATATACGCCAAAAGAACACCACGAAGAAGGATGATAGTCACGCAAAGGGTTGAAAAATTATATCGTGTCTGGGGCTGATGAAGACAACCCCTTTATTTCAAATAATAAAAATGCACTACTTATAGACAGAAATGTGTGATGAAAATCAATTGTGACACAAACAAAAACTGAAGGAGTCCATTCGCCGGAAAAGGAACTGAGGGTTATAAACACCCCATTATATGAAATAAGCATAATAAACCATAGAAAATCATTCTGACGTTGTACATCGTTGTGCTATTAATAATAATAAAATATAACATACCCCGAAAACAACTGAAAGAATGAGATTCACTAAAAAAGGGTCTGAGGGTGGAAAACACCCCATTTTATGAAATAAGCATAATAAACTTTAGAAAATAAATCCGACGTTGTACATCGTTGTGCTATTAGTAAAAGTAAAATATAACATCCCCCAAAGACAACCGAAAGAGTGAGATTCACTAAAAAAGGGTCTGAGGGTGGAAAACACCCTATTTTATGAAATAAGCAT
The DNA here is from genome assembly GCA_963680705.1 of Rhagium mordax. Lineage (NCBI taxonomy): Eukaryota > Metazoa > Arthropoda > Insecta > Coleoptera > Cerambycidae > Rhagium > Rhagium mordax. The sequence goes on from OY796659.1 coordinate 28,200,467, forward strand.
AATAAATCATAGAAAATAAATCCGACGTTGTACATCGTTGTGCTATTAGTAATAGTAAAATATAACATCCCCTAAAACCAACTAATAAAGTGAGATTCATTAAAAAAGAGGCGGAGGTGGAAAACACCCCATTTTATGAAATAAGCATAATAAACCATACAAAATAAATCTGACGTTGTACATCGTTGTGCTATTAAAATTAATAAAATATAACATCCCTCAAAAACCACTGAAAGTGCGAGATTCATTAAAAAAGAGGCTGAGGGTGATTAACACCCCATTTAATCAAATAAGCATAATGGAGCATAAAAAATAAATCTGACGTTGTACATCGTTGTGCTATTGAAACTAGTAAAATATAACATCCCCCAAAAATAACTGAAATAGTGAGATTCATTAAAAAAGAGACTGAGGGTGATTAACACCCCATTTTATGAAATAAGCGTAAAAAATAAATCTGACGTTGTACATCGTTGTGCTATTGAAATTAGTAAAATATAACATCCCCCAAAAACAAATGAAATAGTGAGATTCATTAAAAGAGAGGCTGAGGGTGAATAACACCCCATTTTATGAAATAAGCATAATAAACCATAAAAAATAAATCTGACGTTGTACATAATTGTGCTATTAAAATTAGTAAAATATAACATCCCCCAAAGACAACTGAAATAGTGAGATTCATTAAAAAACAGGCTGAGGGTGATCAACACCCCATTTTATGAAATAAGCATAATAAACCATAAAAAATAAATCTGACGTTGTACATCGTTGTGCTATTAAAATTAATAAAATATAACATCCCTCAAAAACCACTGAAAGCGTGAGATTCATTAAAAAAGAGGCTGAGGGTGATTAACACCCTATTTTATGAACTAAACAAACAAAAATAAATCTGACGTTGTACATCGTTGTGCTATTGAAATTAGTAAAATATAACATCCCCCAAAAACAAATGAAATAGTGAGATTCATTAAAAGAGAGGCTGAGGGTGAATAACACCCCATTTTATGAAATAAGCATAATAAACCATAAAAAATAAATCTGACGTTGTACATAATTGTGCTATTAAAATTAGTAAAATATAACATCCCCCAAAAACAACTGAAATAGTGAGATTCATTAAAAAAGAGGCTGAGGGTGATTAACACCCCATTTTATGAACTAAGCAAAAAAAATAAATCTGACGTTGTACATCGTTGTGCTATTGAAATTAGTAAAATATAACATCCCCCAAAAACAACTGAAATAGTGAAATTCATTAAAAGAGAGGCTGAGGATGAATAACACCCCATTTTATGAAATAAGCATAATAAACCATAAAAAATAAATCTGACGTTGTACATCGTTGTGCTATTAAAATTAATAAAATATAACAACCCTCAAAAACCACTGAAAGCGTGAGATTCATTAAAAAAGAGGCTGAGGGTGATTAACACCCTATTTTATGAACTAAGCAAAAAAAATAAATCTGACGTTGTACATCGTTGTGCTATTGCAATTAGTAAAATATAACATCCCCCAAAAACAACTGAAATAGTGAGATTCATTAAAAAAGAGGCTGAGGGTGATTAACACCCCATTTTATGAACTAAGCAAAAAAAATAAATCTGACGTTGTACATCGTTGTGCTATTGAAATTAGTAAAACATAACATCCCCCAAAAACAACTGAAATAGTGAGATTCATTAAAAGAGAGGCTGAGGGTGAATAACACCCCATTTTATGAAATAAGCATAATAAACCATAAAAAATAAATCTGACGTTGTACATCGTTGTGCTATTAAAATTAGTAAAACATAACATCCCCCAAAAACAACTGAAATAGTGAGATTCATTAAAAGAGAGGCTGAGGGTGAATAACACCCCATTTTATGAAATAAGCATAATAAACCATAAAAAATAAATCTGACGTTGTACATCGTTGTGCTATTAAAATTAGTAAAATATAACATCCCCCAAAAACAACTGAAATAGTGAGATTCATTAAAAAAGAGGCTGAGGGTGATTAACACCCCATTTTATGAACTAAGCAAAAAAAATAAATCTGACGTTGTACATCGTTGTGCTATTGAAATTAGTAAAATATAACATCCCCAAAAACAACTGAAATAGTGAGATTCATTAAAAAAGAGGCTGAGGGTGTTTAACACCCCATTTTATGAAATAAGCATAATAAACCATAAAAAATAAATCTGACGTTGTACATCGTTGTGCTATTAAAATTAATAAAATATATCAGCCCTCAAAAACCACTGAGAGCGCGAGATTCATTAAAAAAGAGGCTGAGGGTGATTAACACCCCATTTTATGAAATAAGCATAATAAACCATAAAAAATAAATCTGACGTTGTACATCGTTGTGCTATTAAAATTAATAAAATATATCATCCCTCAAAAACCACTGAGAGCGCGAGATTCATTAAAAAAGAGGCTGAGGGTGATTAACACCCCATTTTATGAAATAAGCATAATAAACCATAAAAAATAAATCTGACATTGTACAGGGTTATTCCATATATTTAGAGAGCGTCTACCTCGCTTATTATAAAAGATAGAAAAAAACTTTAAATATAAAAGTTGTAGGGTTTGTCCTAAATCGTCAGAAAGTGTTGCGCAATATCACGAATTGATATTGGAAAGTTAAAAAAAAACACCAAGTTGGTAAATTTCTAATGGAACACCCTATATATTTTCAAAAAATCAAATAGATCTTTTTCATCTGAATTCAAAAATATATGATATGTTGATATTTGGTTTAGCCGTTTTTGAGATATTTGCATTTAAAGAACGTGAATATATTGTTTTGCTATATCGCGGTTGCCATGAAAAAACAAATGCTCCAAACGTCAATAATAATTATTGTTTATTTGGGTATCACATTTTCTTCGTTCTATCCGTAAAATGGGTTATACAGAAGGAGAAATGTTAGAAATAATTGTTTTTTCATGGCAACAGCGATAGGCAAAACAATATAATCACGTTCTTTAAATGCAAATATCTCGAAAACGGCTAAATCAAATATCAAAATATCATATATTTTTGAATTCAGATGAAAAAGATCTATTTGATTTTTTCCAAAATATATAGGGTGTTCCATTAGAAATTTACCAACTTGGTGTTTAAAAGGGTTATTCCATATATTTAGAGAGCGTCTACCTCGCTTATTATAAAAGATAGAAAAAAACTTTAAATACAAAAGTTGTAGGGTTTATCCTATATTGCCAGAAAGTGTTGCGCAATATCACGAATAGATATTGGAAAGTTAAAAAAGAAACACCAAGTTGGTAAATTTCTAATGAACACCCTATATATTTTGAAAAAAATCAAATAGATCTTTTTCATCTGAATTCAAAAACATATGATATGTTGATATTTGGTTTAGCCGTTTTCGAGATATTTGCATGTAAAGAACGTGATTATATTGTTTTGCCTATCGCGGTTGCCATCAAAAAACAATTATTTCTAACATTTCTTCTTCTGTATAACCCATTTTACGGATAGAACGAAAAAAATGTGATACCCGAATAAACAATAATTATTATTGACGTTTGGAGCATTTGTTTTTTCATGGCAACCGCGATATGGCAAAACAATATATTCACGTTCTTTAAATGCAAATATCTCGAAAACGGCTAAACCAAATATCAACATATCATATATTTTTGAATTCAGATGAAAAAGATCTATTTGATTTTTTTTAAATATATAGGGTGTTCCATTAGAAATTTACCAACTTGGTGTTTTTTTCTAACTTTCCAATATCTGTTCGTGATATTGCGCAACACTTTCTGACGATCTAGGACAAACCCTACAACTTTTGTATTTAAAGTTTTTTTCTATCTTTTATAATAAGCGAGGTAGACGCTCTCTAAATATATGGAATAACCCTGTACATCGTTATGCTATTAAAATTAATAAAATATAACATCCCTGAAAAACCACTGAAAGCGTGAGATTCATTAAAAAAGAGGCTGAGGGTGATTAACACCCCATTTTATGAACTAAGCAAAAAAAATAAATCTGACGTTGTACATCGTTGTGCTATTGAAATTAGTAAAATATAACATCCCCCAAAAACAACTGAAATAGTGAGATTCATTAAAAAAGAGGCTGAGGGTGATTAACACTCCATTTTATGAAATAAGCATAATAAACCATAAAAAATAAATCTGACGTTGTACATCGTTGTGCTATTAAAATTAGTAAAATATAACATCCCCCAAAAACAACAGAAATAGTGAGACCCATTAAAAAAGGATCTGATGGTGGAGAATACCCCATTTTATGAAATAAGCATATAATAAACCATAGAAAATAATTCCGACGTTGCACATAGCTGTACTATAAAAAATAGTACCTAAAATATATTATCCCCTAAAACAACTGAAAGTGTACGATTTGTTAAAATGAACATTAGGTGCCGGCCGGTTCATTAACAAAGATGCTGAGGGTGGAGATAAGTTTAAGTGACGAAAATAAATATGCATTTCAAAATAGACTAATATAGTCATGAAATTAACTGAAACTTTGTGTTCGTTTAAAACTGGCTGAGGGTGGAAGAAGACCCATTATTTATTTTAAAAAAATTTAAATAAATCTATATACATAATATGTGACGTAGGTAATTATTGTGCATTCTAAAATAGTCAAAACTACGGAAGCGTAGAAGGGCCATATAGATTTTTATTTTTTTTATACTGACTTATAACTCGTAATTACGACTTATATCTCGCAATTCCTATTTATAACTCGTAATTACGACTTATAACTCGTAATTCCGTCTTATATCTCGTAATTCCGACTTATATCTCTTAATTACGACTTATATCTCGTAATTACGACTTATAACTCGTAATTACGACTTATAACTCGTAATTACGACTTATAACTCGTAATTCCGACTTATAACTCGTAATTACGACTTACGACTCGTAATTCCGACTTATGACTCGTAATTCCGACTTATATCTCATAATTACGACTTATAACTATTTTGACATGCACCGAGACTTCTCCCCCCATTTTCGCGGGTGCTGAACACGATGGTGTTGGCCAAATTTCTTTTTCGTGTTGCGTTCACCCCCTATTGGCTAAAAACTACCCCTATTGAGTGTTCCCCCCTCGCTGCTTTTCGGTTGATAAAAAATCTCTACCCCGTTTTCACGGATGGCCAACACCGTGGTAGTACCCTCCACTACCCCCATCCCTACCGCGACCTCCAAGGGCTTGAAATGAGATATTCAGCGGAAGTCGGCCAAATAACGGCGCTCGCCCATTTTCGAGGATGCTCAGCACGATGGTCGCCTTCTCCACCCTCCCGGACTCATTTCAACCCCCAAAATGTATGAAAACACCCTCCACAAGGGTGGAAATGACATATACTCGTGAACTCGGGAAAACAAATGTGCTCCCCCGTTTTCGAGGATCCCCAGCACGATGATCGCCCTCTCCACCTGGTCATGAAAAACAATCATTGTAGGGGCGTTTTTTTCTTGTAGGAAATAGATGGAGATTAAAATCAATAATTTTTTATTTATGACAATGGTATTTGATGAAAACATGTTGGATGATTATACGATTACATAAATGGTTTTTACTTTATTACAATAATAAATCGTCTGCTTTAATATCTCTGGTAGTACATATAAATACAATTAAAATGAAATTCTTGAACAGATTTTTATACATAAAAATGAACCGAGTTGGAGTGACTCGAAACGACTCAGAGTGACTACAGATGACTCAGTGAATCCGAAAAAATCTGGCTGCGACTCGGTCCGAGTCGTTTCGAATCACTTTGAGTCACTCCTAGTCACCTTGAGCCGCTTTGAGGCGCTTCCAGTGACTTGGCGAGTCCGATGTTACACTTCGATTTTGCGCTAGATTAATGCATATCTTATTTGGGTTAATGTGTAGTTAGATTATAACCAATTATTCTCCAATGAGTATAATATGTTGCCTATTCAGTTAAAATTAGTGATTTTTGTTTAAAATTCGTTAATTCCTAATATATTAAAAGGAGGGCGTTCGATCTAATCTCGGTTGTGGATACAAAAAAGGAAATTCCACACTGGAAAAAAATTAGGTTTTTCGAGACAGTAAAGTGTAGTTAGCTTTCTGGTGTACAAAAATAATTAGTTGTTGGTTATTTAATTACCTGTATGGGATTTAATCATCAGAAAGTTATTGAGCTGTGTATAGTGATTATTTTGAAGTATTTTGTCTTATTTTCACAACTTGCCGTCTGTGGGATTTTGTAAGTAGAATCTTTTGAATTTTTCTATATGTTCCATAACTTGGGAATCTAATTTAGGTTGCTGGTTTAGTAACCACACTACACCTTCTGGAAAAGCTGTCTATATCGCTGGTTATTCTAGCCATCCTTCATAAGGGAAGAAACCCTCCACTGTTGAGGTAAAAATTTAATTATACTTGTATGTCACCAATGGACAATTTCACAATTTTTAGGGTTTTTTTTTCTTTTCCTGGAGAAATATATTTTCTTGTTTTTGTGCCGAAACCACCCTGTGTTGTCACCCGCTGGTTCAAACTACCACTTTTTGCTATTCATACTAGTCAGCAGGTACAACGCTGGAATACGAGGTAGGAACGAGCCTTTTTCTCTCTCATAAGAACACCGACTCTGTAATATTGGCCGTCAATAACATCAAAAATTTGTCAATCAATAATTTGTTGATAACCTACACTTATTTTAATTTTATCATTAACCAATCATCTTGGTTTTATCGTTTTTATAACGTATGCATTTTACCCTTGTACGCTACTGTAACGATGGCTGCTTTTCCAGATACTTACGTAATCTTTTATACGGAAATCTCGGGCGCCAGTACTTTAACTTTTGAGTGCAAAGGACAGCACTTTTTGGCTTTCCTATTTGGGAAAGCAATCCGGGGTAGCTAACAGCTGGAGATACGGATAATGCCAGCGGGTCGTAAGTTGGGGGTCTGTCTAAAGGACTTCAACCCCTGCTCAAACGGGTTAATCAGAAATTTTTGGACAGAAATAATTACTCGTGAATTTTACCTCCTTAAAATAACGGATTTATTCAAGGATAATAATGAACAAATTAATTTACTCTAAACCTCCACGACTGATAGTCGAGTGTGTATAAAACTATTTCAAAAATGATAACAATAAGTTGAGCTGGCAAGCCAGAATCTTTACGTGCTTTTACGTTGGAATTTTCGGATACGTGAGATAAATGAATTCTTATGTACGACAAGCAAACGGACCTTTCCACGAGGATGTATTATGCACGGCGTGCAATCGATTAGCTATAGATATTCTAGGCTATACGGAAATACACGGCAAACTACTGCCACAAACGTAGAGCTATTTGTTAATGCTTATGTTATTACACGTTTCACGAGCCAGTTCTATGCAGATCCCCCGTTTGGATGGCCCTAGCGAACAAATCCTCCCAGTTGATGCATATAATGGCTATTAGGTTTATCGTAGGTTTTCTGGTAACCTATTATGCAGTGGGGCTTTTGAGGTGGCCCTAGCGAACAAACCTCAGCGGCTGCTGCATGTATTAACAAACAAAAGACCAACGGAGGTATTACTAATTAGCTCTAGTTTGATTGGTAGTATAATACAACAATACGTGCGGACACAAAGACCTTTGAATATCTATACTTAACTGAAAGCAGTACCTGCAAAATGCAGTGGACTCCGGTGTATTCGTACCAAAATAATTTTCAAATAACGTTCTGACGGAATTTACTATGCAACTCGGAGCGGCGGCGCGAAACTGTAGACGGCTTTGATTTGATCTGGCACTTCTGAAGGTGGATCGGATCTGATGTTCACTCCAGGGCGATTTTTCCTTTTTATTACCTTTCTGACGTATCCATATGTCGTGTTAAGAGGGGCGTACTGATTTGACACGATGGGATCGTGTGCTCATCACGACGTTCGTTGCAGAGTGCAAGCGGATTATGCAATTAGGAGCATTCATTCAGAGCGTCAATAACCGGAAATGCGTTACTTGCAATTTCTATACTATGTTGCAAAAAGAAACGGATTAAAACGGGCAAGGATTAACATTTTTATTAACGAATGATTTTTATTTCCGACTCGACCATTATTTATAATATATCTCGGATTTTACTTATACGAGGTATTGTCGAAAATTAATCAATTAATTACTTAATTGCTTGTTTACCAGCGGACTTTTTAACAACTCATTAGTAACTTAATTAAAACAGGACTTACTTACTACAACAGCGGCAGGGTGTACCCAAGTGACGGTAATATTTAAAGCAAAAATGAACATTCCTTGATTGGAAAAAAATCACTTCGTTACACCCCCCTCTTACTTCGGTGAAAAAAAAATAAAAATTATTCATTATACATTTTTATTTTCTTCTCCCTGGGAGGCTCCAGATAAACAAAGGCAAAATTAATTGAAACGGAAAGCTCCCTAATCTAGTATTTACAGGACTCAATTCTAAATTAGTAAAAAAACAAAATTAACTTTACACAGCCTCCCGGGACCGGTGTCATTACCTCTGGGGTTCTTCATTCGGTGTTTCTTACCAGTTGGGCTTAACATGTTCCAGGGCGGGCGACATTCCCTGGGCAGTCCTTCAACTGGACCGACCATGGTCAGGGGCTGGTCCTTCTGAAAATTCAAAAAAAAATCTTATTTTCGGGGAAGTTACTTCACGGCGGTGTAGGTAGAATGTCGGGCGGGTGAACTTCAGGTTCGGTAAACCGATGGACGGCCGGGATGATAATCCGACGTAGAGGTCCCGAACGGGTAGGTAGCAGGAACTTGTGTCGCCGGTCTGGGTTAGCATTAGCGGGACGTAAGGCCTGGACCCGGTTCCATAGTTCTAGACCCCATGTCCGGATCTGCGAATGCGCAGCCATCTCCCGGGAGATAAAATTGCGATGATTTGAGTTATGTTTTTTAAAAAACACTAATAAAACTTTTTATTAATTATTCTTTATTTTTCACAGTTACAAAGTCTTAGCTTGGTTGACAGAATAGATTTGGTCCTAATTTCTAGAGAACCTGTATTTATAAGTTTACTTATCGCAGTTGCTGCATTGCATTATTACACGTGCTACGCATAGTCATCATTATTACACGTGCTACGCATAGTCAGCATTCTGGTTAATATTATCTACAATACTAGGAATTATAACTCCTCCGGCCTTAGAGTAAAATTATACTGAAAGGGTAATTTTTCGAAAATAATTATTTAAACTATAATCTCATTGGTAGGGGGAGTTTTACATTGTTTCCTTTTACTTATATATTTCTTAAATATGTTTTCAAGTAAACAACATACAAAAGAATACACAATAATAATAAATACAAAAGAATAGTCCATACACTAGTTGAATAACTAATTTGAATATCATTAATTTTCTTAATTTCTCTAGATTGTTCTGCTAGTAGATTTTGAGTTTCTAGCAATTTATGGTTATTAATGGCTTCAATCTGTAAAGGTCCTGGATGATAATTAATTTTTGGTTTTTGATCATAAGTTATATTTAACTTTGGCAATTCAAATTTAATTTCATGTGACTTGGAGACATGAGTTTGCAATACTTGATTTTCAATTAAAATCTGACAATCTTTATTCAAATCAATTATAAAAGTTCCTTGTAGTTTTGATTTAGTAATAATTTTATTACAAGTCAAGGTAATCGTAATTTCTTTTGGAATTATAACAATCCATTTATTGGGTTTAATTTTTTGGATCTGAGTTTCAGTTATCTCGATATTAATTTGGTGACAATCACTTAAATCAGTAGCATAGGACAATAAAGCTATTTCACAAGGTGGTTTTTTATTAATCGGAATAGGGTTGACATCTTTACATAGATATTAATTATTATCTATAAATATACAATTTTTATTAGTTAGTACATAGCTGTTTGTTCCTAAAGCTACAAATTTTGTTTTGGGTAATAATAGTTGGTAAGTATAATTCATTCGTACAGGTAATGTATATAATTCGAAAAATTGAAATTTTGTATTTTCAATTAAAGGAATTTCTAATATGAAAATCACTGTAAAACCTTTAGAGTATCCCTTGATATTAATGATTTTTTCGTATTTAAGTATATTACTGATTTCGGGTTCAAAGGGTAATTGAGTATTACTTAAGAGTTTTTGTGTATCTTTAATTTCTTGTAGAAGTTCTACTGGATTTATAATCGAATTATGCAAGGTATTTAACTTGGCAAAGGTTGAGGCTGTTCCTATTTTCTCTAATATATCATAGATATTTTGGTACAAAAATGTTAATTGATGTTAAACATCAGGAAGTATTGATAGTGTTTAGCTTCATAATTTACAAAATAATTTACGTCAGCTTCCATACGTTGAATTCTAGATTCTAGAAGTATTTGATTGTGAGATAAATTTTGGGCTATTTCATTAAAATTCTTAATGGTTGAATTTAGAATAGTTATCTGATTTATTGTCGATTCTGTAGAGGTGGTGAAGATCGTACAGCATCTGTAACAGGTTTACGAAGTTCTTTTAAATGAATTACTATTACTTTATTGTTTTTTGGATTTTTAATTTTTGCTTTATTAAATTCTAATAATTCGGTAATTATATAGGGTCCTGCGAATTTATTTTTTGCTTTTGATCTTTCATCTAATTTCTTATATACCGTTTGATTTATTTTAAATTCATGTTGTATGTCGCCTTTAGTATTTCGTTTTTCAAGTACTTTTTGTTTTTGAACAATTTCTTTGTTATTGATAAATTGACATAGATTTTCGGTACGATTTTTGTGGGCTAATGCATAATCGGTATAAAATGTAGTTTCAATGAGTTCTAAGGGATTCTGTGAATTCGTGTGTCCGAATGTAATTTCAAAAGGAGATAATTTTAAATTTGAATGAATTGCTGTATTATAGGCAATAATAGCATAAGGCATTAGTTTAATAATTGAGGAATTAGGCTCTTTTTCCTTTAATATACGTAGGTGTTCAATTAGAGTGGAATGAAATCTTTCAACTGGGCTATTACTTTCGTGATGTTTTGGTGTTCCAAAATGAACATTAATTTTATGGCTTTTTAATAATTCTTGTATATTTTGGTTTTTAAATTCCGTTCCGCTATCTGAAACAATAGTTTCTGGTTTTCCGTAAAATGAAAAGTATTTGATTAAATTATCATGAATTGAAATAGTATCTTTTGTAGCGGGAAAGGCTTGTCCTAATTTTGAAAATGTATCAATAATCGTTAGAAATGATAAGTTTTCAATAGTAAACATATCTATGTGGAGTACTTGGAAAGGTTTTGATGGAGTTTCGGTCATTACCAGAGGGGTATATGGTTTGTGTCTAGCGTATTTGGCTCGTTTGCAAATTTCACAATCATTTATATACGAGGTAATGTCTGATTTTTGGTTTTTCCAATAATAATTATTTTTTAATTTAGAATAAGTTTCATCAATTCCTCTATGGTTAGATTTTCCTTCGTGATATATTCTTATAAGAGTTAATCGTTCGTCTTTGTCGCTAACAGTATTAATAAGTTTTGTACATATTGAAAGTTTTAAGTTGTCAAATTTAGAATTCTGAGTGGTTGTAAAAATGGGAATTAATTGTCTGTCATGAAAATAGATATAATTGGATTTTGTTGGATTTGTATGGTCTCTAAGAAGTTCAGTAACTAATTCTAGAACTTTGACATTTTTTATAGCATGTCCGCCTATAGTTTCGGTGTCTACTCGTAATTCATGGTGGGGGTTTCTTTGTATTAAAAACTGAATAGGTTTATTATTTATTATTTCGTCTAAAATTGGTATTCCATAATTATCAGGTTGTCTTGAGGTATGAACAGTATTTACTTCATCGTCATCGTTTTCTATTAAATACACCACATGTAATTACGACCCCCTTTATCCCAGAAGGCTGAGCCTTGTGCGGGAGGGGGCTACACATTTATAGACAAGGGACACACATCCAATATCCGTGTATAATGGAAAAATCCCTCTCACAGTATTTTCCATTGCCACGACCGGGATTCGAACCCGGGACTTTTGGGTGAGAGGCAGGTACTCTACCATCTCGACCATCAGTCATATTATTTCGGGTATTTCAAAATTTGGATTTTCAGGTATTATAGGTATATTTTGAATAATTTTTATTTTAGGATTTCTATTATGAGATAAATTTTTATTAGTCTCGTCCGGTTTAGGATTTAAGTCAGGGTGAGATATTGGGTTTTCAGAAAGTTCTCTCAGATATTGCGTAATATCTTCATTTATATTTCCGGGTTGGTTTATTACAGATTCTGTTTCTAGGGCATTTAATTGGATACGACTTAACGCGTCGGCGTTGGTATTTAATTTTCCTTTTTTATACATTATAGTATAATCATATTCTTCTAATTGGAGTCTCCAGCGTACTAATTTTGAACTGGGGTCTTTCATGTTAAATAAACAAACAAGGGATTTATGGTCAGTATATATCGTGAATTTTCTTCCATATAAATAAGGTCTAAACATTTTTACTGCCCAAACTACTGAAAAACATTCTTTAAGTATTGTCGAGTAGTTAATTTCATGCTTATTTAATGTTCTGGAAATATATGCTATAGGTTTATCATTTGGGGGTGTATTTTGTGAAAGTACAGCTCCCAATGCATAATTTGAACTGTCTGTGGTTAGTATAAACGGTTTGGAAAAATCTGGATACTGTAATATCGGTGCGTTAATTAATAAATTTTTTAAGTGATTAAAAGATTCAATAAACTGGGGTGTATGCATGATTTTTTCATCTTTCTTTAATGATTTAGTTAAAGGTTTGGCTATTTTAGCAAAGTCTTTTATGAATTTTCTATAATAACCAGCTAATCCTAGGAAAGATTTGATTTCCTTGGCTGTTTTTAGTATTGGAAAATTTTTTACTGCTGCGATTTTATTTGGATTTGGTTTTATCCTGTCAGGTGTAATTACGTGTCCTAAATATTCTACATTTTGTTTTAAAAATTCAGATTTGTCTAATTGTATTTTAAAATTACTTTCACGTAATCTTTGGAATATTTTTCTAAGTCGTTCTATATGTTCTTGTAGACTTGTTGAAAAAATAATTGTGTCATCTAAATATACTGCGCAAATTTCATTCTGTAATCCTCGAAGGATATTATTCATAACACGTTGGAATGTACTTGGTGCGTTTTTTAATCCGAAAGGCATCCTATTAAATTCATAATGTCCGGTCTCTGTAGAAAATGCTGTTTTAGGTATATCTTCAGTTGTCATTTCAATTTGATGAAAGCCGTTAGCTAAATCTAATGTCGTAAAATAATTACATTTTCCTAGTTTATCAAGTATTTCAGAAATATTTGGTAAGGGATATTTATCGTCAATTGTTTTTTGGTTAAGTTTTCGATAATCAATAACCATTCTCCATTTAGTTGTACCTGAAGCATCTAATTTTTTTGGTACAACCCAAATTGGAGATGACCATGGGGAATTTGAATGTTGTATGATTTTTGAGTCTAACATTTTAGATATTTGCGAACTAACTTCAGCTTTATGGACATGTGGGTAACGATAAGACTTAGTAAAAATAGGGGTTTCGTCAGTAAGTTTGATTGTGTGTTTGATAGCGTTAGTGAAAGTTAATGGAATATTTTCCGAATGAAAAATATCTCGATATTCAAAGCATAATTTTCTAATCGCTTTATTTTCTTCTTGATTACAATGTTTAAGTCTAAGATTTTTTAAATTTTCTTTATATATTTTATCTAATTCAATATTACTTAGAGTATTTTCAGAATTTTCCATAAAATTTATTTCTTTCTGGTCAAAAGGTTCAGATTCTAAAAAGTCTGTTAATGTCAATTCAATAGCATTATCTGTTTTATTAATTAAAGTTGTCAATGCAAAATTGTCTTCGATATTTACAATAGCAGTAGGTGTTTCTAGTTCGTTAAATTGCATATGATTAAGAATAGCTGTACCTGATTTTTGAAATGTAGGTAACATAACTATCTGTTCAGTTCTTGATGGAATTACTAATGAATATGGTTGTTTCAAACGTACTTCAGGAGATTCTTTAGTCCTTTGAGTCGAATTTTTAAAGTATATAGGAATCTTAATTTGTGGGAATTCTAGTACTTTTTCATCTATGTCGATTTTAGCTTTTAATTCACTAATAAAATCTATACCTATTAATCCTTGAAAGTTTTCAGAAAAATCGAATAAATAAAAGGTATGACATTTATTTATATTAAAGTCTGCTAAAAGTATTAAATCAATAATTTCGTTGTGATAAGAGATTCCATGTGCAGTTCTTACTTCAAATGTTTTTTGTTGAATAGAATTAGAAAAGTGCTGTTGAATTAATTGGGGATTTAAGAAACTTTTTGTACTACCTGTGTCTATTAAAATTTTTGCTTTAAGTGTTGGAATATTATGGTAGGTTTTGTCCAAAATAATTAAAACTTATTATGTCGGGGGTTTCATAATCTGAGTTGTTGGAAAATTTATTTGTGAAAAGTCAGTTGGTTCAGTTCCGGTATATTGTTGTTGATCATATTGTTGATTACATTGATGTGGTATAGTATCATCATCATAAGAATAGAAAGTTGAATCTGGATATTGTTGCTCTAAATTATCATTAGATTGGTTATCATATTGATCGTCAAATTGATAATATTGGTTTTCATTTTGAGTTTCAAAATTACTTTCATTATAATCTTGGCTAGTAGAGTCGGGTAAATCACATACAAATTGGTTATGTAATCGAGTTGAAAAGGGTTTAGTTGTTCGACTATGGCCAGATGTAGGTTTTGGTAAGAATTTATGTACTTGGGACTGTGGTTTAAAAACGTTTGTTTGTGGAAGTCTTTGGAAATTATTGTTATGAGAATTGCTATGATTAAAGATATTTTGTCTCATTGGGTAATTTTGAAAACTTGGTAAAGGGCGATTATTATTTTGACTTGGATTAAATGTAGGGCGGTAATTATTTTGATTAGGGTTAAAATTATAATAATTAGGATTATATTTTGGTCTTGGTTGAGTTTGTGAATTTCTAGAATTGGGTCTATTTTGATAAGACATTTGATTGTTAGTAATATTGCTCGAACTATTTTTATTTCTATATTCCATAAAATTTTGTTCTTCTACTGTGAAACTCATGGCTTGTTCTAAACTATCGGGATTTTTAACTCTGATAGCTAATTGCATATGGCAAGGTAAACAGGTTATATATGTTTTTAAAGATAATTCATCATAATGTTTAATTTTAATCAGTTTCGTCTCGATGTTTTCAAAACCTCGATTTAATTTTGTAATTAATAAACTGCGTATGTCTTGAATACGACTTGCAAATTCTAACAATGGTTCGTTCTTATTTGGCTTTAAAGATATCAAATCTTTGAATAAGCAATTTGTTGACCTTTGATCAGCAAAGCTTGCTATAAGTACGTCCATGACCGCATTCCAGTTATTAAGTTCACTACGTGGACATACTAAATCACTGGCTCGACCTCTTAATTTACTATATATTGTATCCAATAAACACGTATTAATAGGTGCTGTTGGATTAGCAACATTTTGAAAAGCTGTAATGAGATTTTTGCTTGCGATTATAAATCTTTGTAGAGTTTTGGGATTACCGTCAAAATGTGGGACATTATCAGTTTGATACCGTAAAAGAGTATAATTAGTTTCAGACATTTCTTTTTTATTCAAATTTTCAGTTAAAATTTCAGGATTGGTATTTTCAGTATTTACAGTTAGATTTTCAAATTTAACTAGAATATCTTCTAGTATTTCGTCTATCATTTAATGTCAAATCGAATGAGTTTTTATTTTAATTTTTCGAATTGATCCAAATTAAATTTCTTAGAATTATTATAACTTTTCTTTGAGTTTCTCTTTAAAGAAAATATGACTTTTCCTTTGCTAATGTAACGAGAGACTTTATATTAGCGATGCTAAGGGGTGCTCTATTACACAGACTAGGTATAAAATTATATGAAATTTTGAGTAACTCAAAATAGTATATTATATTACTTGGAGTAGAACGCACACAAAGCTCTTTTTTTTTAGATCAGGAATACACGATAAATGTGCTCTAACCCTGGGGCGTTCACTGATTTTCAACTAATTTTAAGGTCTTCACGAATCCGTTACGACTGCGCCAGATAAAATTGCGATGATTTGAATTATGTTTTTTAAAAAACACTAATAAAACTTTTTATTAATTATTCTTTATTTTTCACAGTTACAAAGTCTTAGCTTGGTTGACAGAATAGATCTGGTCCTAATTTCTAGAGAACCTGTATTTATAAGTTTACTTATCGCAGTTGCTGCATTGCATTATTACACGTGTTACGCATAGTCATCATTATTACACGTGCTACGCATAGTCAGCATTCTGGTTAATATTATCTACAATACTAGGAATTATAACTCGGGCGATCCATTGATGCTCTTGGTCCCGTGCCTCCAGCTCAGGAGACGGGGGGACCACCCTCCGTGTTTCCGGTACGCTGTTCACTGGTTGCTGGGGCGACACCACCCCGTCCTGGAGCGTACGTGGAGATGGGCGATCCTGCACGGACACGAGGGCGGCGGGGTTGGCAGGCGCCGGCGGCGTCGTGGGGGGTTTCCCCCTTGGCGGACCCGGCTTCCAGGGTGTCAGAGACACATCCTGCAGGATCCGGACAGGATCCGGACTTTGGGTATTGGACGTTGGGCATTATTCAATTGGTCCTATCAACGTTTAATAACTAAACTAATTTGCTAAGGCTGTGTCAACGTTAGTTAACCATTCGTTATAACCAGTGATAGTTGGAGGGAACGACCGATATTCGTATTAAGTCAACCAACCGCTGTCACAACATCTGATTTAACTCTTGGCCGTTGAATTCAACGCAGGTCGTGGCAAACCCTTAATATATCGATGTCTCGACATCGATAGATTAACGGCAACTGTCGACAATGAATACTTCCTCGTATACAGGTTTCGCAACTTCCTGAACTAAAGATATAACAATAGATAGACACTGCACAATACACAATTCACTTCTGACTCCTGCCCAGACAGGACTTGTTCGTTCACTTTTCTTTGGCTTCAGCCGAATGGTCAAACCGACGCAATTGCGAGGGTCGTAAGCTATGGTGTCAACACAAATACCAGACTAATACTAGAATGCAATAAAGAAGACAGAGATAATAAATAAAGATATATATTAAACGATCATCATAGTACATATAGAGCCTCACCTAGCAAGGTCTACCACCATAGCCACGATACCCCCACAAGGGGTCAGCGACCGCGACGACCTGCTTAAAGGAAAGTGATCGATTGCCGAAAGAGAATTATATTACATGGACGTGACAGGCAATTTAGTGAGTGGGATTTAGGAAGGAATTAGGTAAAAACCTTTAAAATTTATTGTAATATTCTCAAAAAGGGGTATATGCCGTTAGACGTCTGTGGATATCTCGAAAAAGGGAAATCTCTTCGAATGCTATCTCACAAGGCGGTCGCCTGATAATAATGGGGAAGTGCCCCGGTACCCGTGCGTACCGCACTGAGGCATATCCTGGCTTGATTTAACCAAAAATACCGCATTTCTATTTTGCGAGATCGTTGGGTGGTCGCCCCTTATATATATGGAAAGGATCCGGTACCACTCCATGTCGCCACGTGGCATCGCAAAATTCCGCAATTTCACTTTGTAAGTCAGTTCCTAATGTTTTCAAAATGGTGCTGGCAGACACGATCCCGGTAGAGACGATGACCAATGGGTAGGCGAGGCCAGCTCAACCATCCTTGGAAGCCGTAGGTCACGGACTCACGAGGAATTTCAGAACGCGAGGGTAGAGTGAACCTATTATTCCGTAGATCAGTGCGACCACGAAGGTGGACCAGTCTATGGTAGATCTGATCAAGAGCTACTGATCTACGGTAGATTCACTCTCGCGCCTTTGTGGAGTATTCCTGTGATTCCGTTAGACCGGCTTGTGACAATGATCATCTGCGCTATGATCATTGTCGTGGCGCAGTCCGTCCTTCGAGGAATCGGTACTGGCTGAGGACAAGGCATGTCCCTGGTCGTCTCTATATGCTGCATCGTGCCTGGATGCGTTCGTTCAAACATGGGATAATGGCCGAAAAAGATAAAGGGAATTTTGGAAAGTGTACTGAAAAGTCTTAAAAATTTTATAAAAAATCCTGATATGCATGGATTCATGCATATCAGGCAAAAAGATGAAATTTTGGGTTTAGGAACTGAAGTGAAATTCGACATATTTTTGATAAAAAAAATGGTGTACATGGAACAGATGTTCCACATACACCATTCAAGCCTTAGCTTGTGTACTTATAACTAAAAGGATCTTTTTGCTTATAACTACTTATACTGCTTCTCCTGGGTACGTTAACAGTCCCTCAGGTTCCGGACGGTCTGTCGCCGGGTGTCTGCCTCCATCTGTCGGTGTCTGCGGTCGGACCTCTAGTGGATGAATTCCATGCACGATACTCCGGTTGGCGGAGCTGCGGGACGGATACTGGTTCCTTTCCGACGGCCCATTTGAAAACGGAAAATGCTGAAACAGACGGAGAGTGAGTTACGCGGACGGGGGAATTGGGGTAGGTTTTAAATCCTTTATGTGGATATGTCGCACTTGCTTGCCGGTATCACTTTCAAATCGTAAACGACGGGTGAAACGACTCGGGTGACAGTGTACGGTCCGGAAAATTTCGGAGCTAGTTTAGCAGCGTATCCGCGAGCGGCGGAAGACAACGGGTTTTCTCGCTTCATAACGCGGTCGCCACGGTGGCAGCGCCATTCACGTCTACGCAGGTTGTAATAGTGACTTTGCGTAGAAAACGCGCGGGCTAAGTTTATTCGAACGAGCTGAAAAACTTCGCGCAGTTTTTCTAAACGGTTACTCAGGTCAGCGGGTTGGAGAGAGTCGGTGGTTATTTCTTCCCCTTGTTGTCGGGTTTCAGTTCGATACAGAGACTTGGGTAAGTCCAGTTCTCTCCCAAAATTGAGGAACGCAGGCGAAAATCCGGTTGACTCGTGTTTTGAGCTGTTTATTGCCAATTGGAAATCAGTGATGTTCTGATCCCATTTACGATGGTCTTGTTCACAATATTGTGCGATCATGGTTTTGATCGTCCGGTTGGTTCACTCCACGGGGTTGGCTTGAGGCGTATACGGAGGAGTGAAGCGGTGTTGGATGCCCAATTCTTCCAGGGTGCGACGGAACAGGCGGCTATCATACTGAGAGCCGTTATCACTTATAATGGTACGGGGGCAGCCAAAACGGGTGATAACTTCGTCATACAGTTCCTGACTTACAGTACGGGCTGTAGCACTTCGGAGCGGCTTGCACTGGATCCATTTAGTAAAGCGATCTTGAAAAACCACAAGGTAATCATTCCCTTTACTGGATCGTGGCAGAGGACCGACCAAATCTGTACTGACGGTTTCCCACGGATTTCGGTTCACGGAAGGTTGCATTTTTCCTGCAACCTGTTGCTGGGATGGTTTGTACCTTTGACACTGTAGACATCCTCGGACATATTTGGCGATATCGCGAAACATACCAGGCCAATAGTACCGGTGAGCCATGCGTGCCACAGTTTTGGCTATTCCCATATGTCCAGCGGACGGAGCATCATGGTTTTCGGCCAATACAGTAGGACGGAGCGACGTGGGTACGCATAGCTTCCAGGGTCAGACAGCTCCAGATCAGTCAGATCATGTGCATCCCAGAAGTGGCGGAACAGACGGTTGTCTCGGATGCAATAATCTGGAAAGGCTTCGGGATTTTTTTCCACTTCGGCTTTTTTCCGGTTGTACCAGGAGCAGTCAGCGGTTTCCGTTAGGGATCCCAATTCCTCGGAATCTGGGGCAGACGACGGTCCCGGTAACGGTTGTCTGGATAAAGCATCTGCCACTCGGTTCAAGGTGCCTTTCCGGTATTTAATCTCAAAATCGTATTGTTGCAAAAAGATACTCCAGCGAGCTAGGCGTCCTGCCGGGCTCTTGATCCAGTGCAACCAACGGAGAGATTGGTGATCGGTTAGCACGGTAAAACGGTAGCCTTCTAGGTAGGGTCTCATCTTTTCTACTCCCCAGACAATCGCTAAACATTCTCGTTCTGTGACAGAAGAGTTTTTCTCGGCGGGTGAGAGAGTACTACTAGCGTATGCTATCACTCGGTCATGACCCTCTATTTCCTGGGTTAACGCTACCCCAAGGCCTTGGTCGGACGCGTCTGTTTGCAGAGTGAATGATTGAGAGAAATCCGGACACGTCAAGACGGGGGCCTCGGTCAGAAAGCCTTTTAAACGGTTGAAGGCTTCTTCTTGTTCGGCAGTCCATTTAAATCGATGATTCTCCTTTAGCAGTCTCGTCAGGGGAGTTACGATTTGCGAAAATGCAGGCACAAATCGACGGTACCAGGATGGAACTCCTAAAAAATCGGCGGACGTCGCGGACGTTACGTGGCGTCGGAATTTGACGAATAGACTCCACCTTGTCGGGATCGGTATTTATTCCTTCGGACGTAACGACATGTCCCAGATATTTCAGTGACTTCCTACAGAATTCACACTTTGCAGGGTTCAGTTGTAAGTTCGCGGCTCGGAGACGGCGAAATACTTCACTCAAGTTGGTCAGGTGTTCCTCGAAAGTTTCTCCTAGGACGATTATGTCATCCAGATAAGGCGGACGCGTGGGGTTCCAAGTCGGGTCCAATAATGCTGTCGAGTAGTGGCGGGGGCGGAGTGCAGTCCAAACGGCATTACTCTAAACTGGAACAGTCCACGGCCCGGAACGGTGAACGCGGTGATGGGTTTACTGGAACGGGAGAGAGGTATCTGCCAGTATCCCTGTTTCAATTCGATACTAGATATATATCGGGCTCGGCGTAACTTGTCGAGAATATGGTTGATGTAGGGTAGCGGGTATGCATCTTTTTCGGTAACTTCGTTTATTTTTCGAAAGTCTATACAGAACCGGGGTTTTCCATCTTTTTTCTTGACTATGACTACCGGTGAACTCCACGGACTGTGAGACGATTCGATGATCCCATTTTTTAGCATCTCATCAACTTGTTGGTTAATGATCTCCTGCATTTTCGGGTTTTGTGGGCGGTACCTCTGCTTGATCGGTTCGGAATGCGACAGACGGATGTGGTGTTGTACCTGGTCGGTAGTACCACGGATTTCTTGAAAACTTGGTAACTCGTTATCAAGAAAATTCTGCAGGCGATGCTCCTCACTTGTAGTGAGAGTCAAGGAAACTGTGCCCAACGGGCTGGCGGGCGTGACTCGTGGTCGCGAGACCACATGACCATTCAGTGAAACGGAAGCGGTTCTTGGAGTTATGAGAAAGTCGTGCTTGCTCATTACGTCCATTCCCAGGACAATGTCGGACGAGAGATTTTCCAGATACAATAGATCTTCAGCGAATTGTGTTTGGCCGATGGTAAATTTTAGCGAATATGCTTGGGCGACGGTAGCCAAGTTGCCATTGGCCAATCGGGCAGAGGGTGCGGTAACAGTTTGCGGTTTAATCCCCAATCGCGTACAAAATTCATGTATTTGGTTACCGACGTACAAACGGACGGCGCCGGTATCCACAAGGGCGGAGAAGGTCTTATTACGAATGCGTACGGGGACATGTGGGCGGTTGTCATGATCAGGTGCCAGTTCCTGGTGCGAGGCGGTAATGTTTCGGAACCAAACTGGCCTCGGTACGGTGCAGTTCCGGTTTAGTTTTCCGCTGCATTGCACTTGCAATCGCGGGTCATTGTGCCTTGACGACCGCAGCGAGAACAAAACAGACGGGGTGGCGAGCGACATTCACTGCGGAAGTGACCAGGCTTGCCGCAACGCCAACAGATCGTACTTCGGTCAGTGGGGACGGCGGCTGACGCGGTGGGTGCTCGAGACTCGTCTCGCGTCTCTTGCGTCCTTTCGGATCGCGGCGTGGTCCTTGGTCGCTCCTTATCTATCGGAGGCGATGTCCGTGCTGGACGTTCGGAAGTACGGTCCCTAGAACCGTTATGCTGGGGTTTAGTCGAATAGTCGTAATTTTTTCTGGTGACGGCAGGTACAGGGGATAAGCTAACAGGTTGTGACGCGGCGAGCTCGAGACAGAGTGCCTCATATTCATCTATCCGAGCTACCAGATCCCGCGGGCTGGTTATGTCATTTTTACCGATATACTGGCGGTACTCCGGTCTTAAATTCCCATACAATCGGTATAACGCTTGGTCGGGCGAATATCCACCATGCCGGCGCAGTAAAGTCTGCAAGGCCACGACGTAGTCGCGCCCCGCCTCTTTCGGCAGCTGACGGCGGTTGTGGATGTGGTCCTCCAAGACGGATTGGTAATTCGTGGGTAGATAAAATCGCTTAAAGTCAGAGAGGAAATCGTCCCAACTTGACCACAGGTCGCGGTTATTACGGTACCAGGCCAACGCATTGCCTAGAAAAATTTCGTACAAGGCGGTTAGCAAGTCAGTTGTCGGGATGTCACCGTGTTCCTGGAATTCTAGTAGTTTTTCTAGGAACTCCACGGCGTCGGTTTTTCCGTTAAAGTGTAAATTCCACTTTCTGACGGTTTCGCATACGGTGCTAACCGTCATCCGGCGGGCTGGTTCAGTGAGCGTCGTTACGCGTGGCAGGCTGACGGTGGGTTCAAGGGGGTTGTTCATTACCGGGGGTATCATCAACGGTGGTAACGGCGGCGGAAAAACAGGTGGGGCGGTATTTGGTCTAGGCGAAGAGCACCCCTCTTTGATAAACTTGACCAAACGGCGCTTCTTCTCTCCCACGGTACCGGTTACGGGTAGACCAAACTTCCCTAACTGATCATCTATTTGTTTCCTTCTTTAATTTATATATCCAGCTTCGATGGGTAATACGGGCGTGTCGGTTTTATCTCCTTCGGTAGGCATTGTGTTACTCCCTAAAGATGTCGGTAAAACTAGTTCAGATCGAATTGGACGGACGATATGAGCCGGAAAATCCTAAGTCTGGAACGGCTGGTCGTATCGAGTTTAAACTATCGGCAATCGCTTTAGCGTCCTCGGTTTACTATTAAATGAGGGGTCACACCCTCGGAAAATTCTGACCCCGGAGTCACGAAATAATCCGGCCAAACTCCGGTAAAATCGTAAAAGACGGCACGGATGCTGTATGGCGATCAAGGATACGGAAAACTGCAGGTGGTGATGATATTCAAACTCAGGCGCCGCGACGGTAGGCGTCTTTCAGCAACGGTGCTTCAGATCGGGTTGCACATATCACCAATCGGTTTCTAGGGTGCGATTATCCTAAAAAGGATACCCCACAAGGCTAGCTTGTTCCTGGGTATTTCTGGATGACCTTGGCTACAACCGACGGTAATTCGATTCGGAACTTGCAATCGTAGTTCCTCTCCACGTAAATTAGAAACGTCAAACTCGGTCAGGCTTCAAAGTTGTGCAGCGTCAAGAAGTTATATATAACTTCTTAACTAGGGTTTGAATCGGTATAAAACTAGTCGCAATCGGTTCTTCAGGTTCGATTTAATCAGAATCAACACGTCGCAAGCTTATTTACCGCGGCTGGTAAAAATTTGGTTGCGTTCGGTGCGTGTCGAATTAAAAAAAAAACCTAACAGATCGGTGTACTACCCAGCGGATGGGCAGTCGGATGCTAACAGAAGAAGATCAATCTGCGTTGCAGATTTCTGGAATTTCCTAACTACGCGCTATACAGCAACAGTGGTGCAAACACACCTTGGCCACGTCGAAATATCACAAAAACAGTCCTAAGATTGTTTAAATCCTCGGTATACGGTAGCAGTAAGGTATGCAGTATCAGTAAAGTAAGCACACCCTGTATAATATCGGATAAATTATGTTGACGTTGCCTTTCCACTCAACATGGCAGAGAGTAGCGGGAGTTAAGCCCAATGGCAAAGTCAAAATAATTTCGAAAATCCCCTAACGATTCGGTAATTACGAATGGTAGCGGTTTCAGTATTTTTCGGACGATTATAATAAACCACCTTCGGATGTGATTGCAATGCGGACGTATTAACAAGTTAAGTTGCAATCACTTGACTAGGTTACAGACAGACAAACAGATGTGAAACCTACAAATAATTTATTTCAAATTTATTTCGATGTTTAAATCCTCCGAGTT
Source organism: Rhagium mordax (assembly GCA_963680705.1). Lineage (NCBI taxonomy): Eukaryota > Metazoa > Arthropoda > Insecta > Coleoptera > Cerambycidae > Rhagium > Rhagium mordax. The sequence goes on from OY796659.1 coordinate 28,224,653, forward strand.
AAATAGGAAATGTTTTTATTCGTCAGTTCAGTAAGGAATGTTTTTATTCTTCAGCAGACGGACAGACGATATTTAATTTAAATCGCCTGATAACGGAATCGTATTTCTTTACTAGAAACAAAACTGTTTGGTTTTATAAATTTTAAATTAGCGGCTGCATATATTAACAAACAAAAGACCAACGGAGGAGGTATTACTAATTAGCTCTAGTTTGATTGGGTAGTATAATACAACAATACGTGCGGACACAAAGACCTTTGAATATCTATACTTAACTGAAAGCAGTACCTGCAAAATGCAGTGGACTACGGTGTATTCTTACCAAAATAATTTTCAAATAACGTTCTGACGGAATTTACTATGCAACTCGGAGCGGCGGCGCGAAACTGTAGACGGCTTTGATTTGATCTGGCACTTCTGAAGGTGGATCGGATCTGATGTTCACTCCAGGGCGATTTTTCCTTTTTATTACCTTTCTGACGTATCCATATGTCGTGTTAAGAGGGGCGTACTGATTTGACACGATGGGATCGTGTGCTCAACACGACGTTCGTTGCAGAGTGCAAGCGGATTATGCAATTAGGAGCATTCATTCAGAGCGTCAATAACCGGAAATGCGTTACTTGCAATTTCTATACTATGTTGCAAAAAGAAACGGATTAAAACGGACAAGGATTAACATTTTTAGTAACGAATGATTTTTATTTCCGACTCGACCCTTATTTATAATATATCTCGGATTTTACTTATACGAGGTATTGTCGAAAATTAATCAATTAATTACTTGATTGCTTACCAGCGGACTTTTTAACTCATTAGTAACTTAATTAAAACAGGACTTACTTACTACAACAGCGGCAGGGTGTACCCAAGTGACGGTAATATTTAAAGCAAAAATGAACATTCCTTGATTGGAAAAAAATCACTTCGTTACACTACCAATAACAATAGGTCCATATTTCGCATTATTAAATTGATAATAAATTATTTTAATTTTAATTGTTATGTATATTTAATATTATTGTCAACAATATAGTCATTTATGTCCCTATAACTGTGATAAATATATATGGTTTTTCTTATTGTGTGAGGCCGGAATTATAGTACTATATACTGGTTAATTTCATGAATTATATTTGATGTCATATACTTAATTAAAAAGGTTACTAATTAATGGTTAATAATAGGAAACTAAGTATAATTATTATTGTTGATAATATTTAATATAAAATATTAACATACTTAAGTGCATTGTTTGATGCTCGCTGAATTAGAATATATCATTACTTACGTAGAATCTATCTCCAGAGGTTTAATACCCTCCTTAAAAAGGTAAGTGCCAACCTCAAAAAAATTAAGTGCATATTATTCAATCCCTTACAGGACACGAACTACCACCCCGCACGCAGAGCTAACCGGAGTGTACAACAGCTTCTTTTCACTGCTTGTACACTATAATAAATATTTATTGCCATTTTTGGGTGGTCATCTTAACCCCTCTTCTCAAAAATAAATATACAAATATAGATAATAACGTAAGAGGTAATACCGAGTCGTAAGAATTCCCCATTGTGCTGGGCAGGAGTCGGTAAGTTTAACGGACATCCAACTAGCCGAGCCTTTTGCTAAACGATGTCTCCTTTAACACAACACTCCTTTTGCCGGAAAAATTTTTCTCCTAGGCGTGTGATTTGAAATTGACAACGGGCGACATGAAAAAGGCTTAGCAAACTCTAATTTTCCGGACTTTCCCGGGGTTTTCCGGTTTTCCAAAACTCTCTCGAACATGCGCATTCTGTTTCCCATGCTTAGACACGCGTTATTCTTGCGATATCCAGCCCTAAAAGTTCACGGCTAGTTGGCCGCCCGTTAAGTTTAACGTCCCAAATAGATGTAAAAAACCTCTCGAACACGCCAAGATTAATTACCAAATTTTTTTCTCATCCGGTCGAAATAACATATCCACCCCTGTTTGCATCGATTTTGGGGGGTTGAAATGAGTCCGAGAGAGTGGAGAGGGCGATCATCGTGCTGGGGATCCTCGAAAACGGGGGAGCACATTTGTTTGCTCGAACAGAGACAACCCTGAGACGCGCAAGTGCATAGGAAATTCTATCCGATTATTTATATTTACTCGCTATCTCTATTTAACATATGAAAAACCCAATACAGCTATCCTAGTTTAATAAATGGATGGTGAAACCAGAGGGTAGCACCTGCACCGCTGTCAGAAACATCCTGTCATTATTTATTTTATGTCGCGCCATTTTGTCTGTCAACTTGAAATAGTAAACAGAAGCGTTAGCGTTTGTCGTGATTTTTATTATTTTTTGATATATTTTGTGATATTTGTGTGTTAAAGACTGTTATTTCTCTCTTTGAAGAATTTCGTAAAACTGGTAAGTTATAATATTATAAATAATTTTATTAGCTATACCTAACCTGTACTTTCATCGCAATCTTATAACAGAAAATGTGCTAACTACCTACATCCCTATTCATTCATCATTCCTAACTGTATCCATATTTCATTCATAATAAATGCTAAAATTGGTTGCAGGTTATTTTCTGTTTGAGATGGCCTCAAAGCTACGAACCAGATTATGTCTTGTGTGTGGTTCTTCGGAGGACGAAGTGGCAAAACTTCATTATTTTCCTACACAGTTGGAAAGGTAAATTAAGGCCTGCATTAAATTAACAATATTTCTAACAACACAATAATTATTTATGTTCACAGGTCAAAAGTTTGGCAAGAAAGTATGGGTATGTGTTACACCAACGAAACTCTCCAAAATCATAGAATATGCTCCCGCCATTTTACTGATGAGAGTTATGTAAACCTAAAAAGTCGTAGGTTGACCAATAATGCATGCCCTACACTTTTTCCAGTAGTCGTCAACCGTCAGTCGTCAACATGCCAAGTGCAAATAGGTAATAAGCGTTTTACAAAATGTTGATGGTGAAGGGTTCTTTATTCTATAGTTGTTACTTGCTTGGTGGAATTATCGCATACTTCTCGTTATTATTTAATTTATTTAAAATATAGCAAAATTAAATTTACCTTTATACTGATGGACATTGTCGTTGATATCCTGTCATATTTTACTTCAGATTTAGCCTTAACCGAAGCCTCAACTTCAAAGGAAGTGGTTCAGCTGCAGAGACCATAAGGAAATTGTCTTAGAAGCCATTCTCCGGGGAGTTGTTAGAATTGGGATTCCTTGGTGGTGCAAGAGGCACAATGAATCACATAAGCAAATTAAAAAAGATGCTCGGGAAGCAAAAAGAGTAATACAATCACAAAAAAAGGGGCTCATGAGACAAAGCGAAAATTAAACATACTTTCGCATAATTGACATACACCATACAGGATTTTTTTCTGGCACTTGACAATATTGTATGTCGCTCTATAATGTTGCAAGTCAAACAATAATTATTTTAAATCTAATTTTGTTAACTTGTCAAACAGTTTCTAAAAATATAAAGGTTTATTACAAAGGTAAAATGCATCTACATCAACCAACAACAATTATATGTCGATATGTGAGACATCAGTTAATAAATGCCTCTACATCGCTTCCAGGTCCAGGGAACCAGAGCATAGATCGCTAACATTGATTTATATACCGGGTGACCACGAAATGACGCTCGCCCTTATATCTTCTTTGTTTTACAAGATATAAATTTCAAATTTGGGCATGTCAAATAACGGTTAAATATGCATTATTTCAACTGTTTTATCACTTTCCGGCGCTTCCGGTTTCACCGGAAATGATACTAACTTTAGTTTTTTAAATGGAACACCCTGTATATTTTTACATTTTTGGATTTAGGAGGTCATTCTGGATACAGTTATGGCATATCGAGATAAAAATATTATTGACAGATATTTTTATGAGCAAATTTAATTGTTCATCTAGGCGGCCGTGATCCCAAAAAAATGTTTTGTTTTGCTTCAATAATTAATCAAAAAATTCGATTTTGATATCAGGCTGTCAAACTATTCATTTGTTTCTTTCGTTACATTTCAAAAGGCACCTATTTGATAGAAATTCAGTGTTAAATATTAAGAGAGAGTTAATGTGCATTTACAACTTGTTAAATGTAATTTTTATGTATTATAATATGAACAAATAATGAAGTGTTTGGTACCAAATTATCGGTAATGAAATGCTTTATTTAAATAACGTAGTGAGCCACCATGGTACCATTTAAAAAAAAATAGTTATTTTGAAAAAACGATTTCCGAAATGTTTCAGATCTTATAACACAAATGTCATACGACATAATATCATAATTGTATTTTTTGATTAATTATTGAAGCAAAACAAAAAATTTTTTTGGGGTCACGGCCGCCTAGATCAAAAATTAAATTTGCTCATAAAAATGTCTGTCAATAATATTTTTATCTCAATATGCCTTACCTATATTCAATATGACCTCCTGAATCCAAAAATGTAAAAATATACAGGGTGTTCCATTTAAAAAACGAAAGTTAGTGTCATTTCCGGTGAAACCGGAAGCGACAGAAAGTAATAAAATTGTTGGAATAATGCATATTTCACCGTTATTTGACGTGCCCAAATTTGAAATTTATATCCTGGAAAACAAAGAAGATATAAGGGAGAGCGTCATTTCGTGGTCACCCGGTATATATATGATTTTATTATATTTAATATTATTTATGACTTTATTAAAATTTTGTAATGTTTTATTGACAGACAGCTTCTAAGAGAGATTATTTTACTATATTTGTTATAATCTTACAATTTTATATTGTATAATCATTAATTAATATTCTTTATGTTTTATTGATATTTTTTTTGTAGTTTTGATAAATAAAATTTTTTTTATTTCTTTTTTTTTGAAAATGCGATGCTAGACACAGCTGTGGCTGGTAAATTTTCGATATTTGATTTGTCAATTTAGAGACATGGGACCTATACCAAATTATAAGGTTTCATTTGGGATCAAAATGAGAATATTGGTGGGAAATAAAATTGAAACACAATTTGTGGAAGAGAACTCCCCCTGCCCACCATGGAAAGTGCTGAAATTATATATTTAAATTTTTTTTTTTTAAATATCAATCAATCTAAGACGAGGTTTTTTTGCTTTTGAAAAAATATTGATATTAATTTTTGGAAAAGTTCCCAGCACTTGAAATTTTTTGAAACTAAGATTGAAGCTTTGAAAAATTTTAAATGCTGGAATTTCCTAACTACGCGCTATACAGCAACAGTGGTGCAAACACACCTTGGCCACGTCGAAATATCACAAAAACAGTCCTAAGATTGTTTAAATCCTCGGTATACGGTAGCAGTAAGGTATGCAGTATCAGTAAAGTAAGCACACCCTGTATAATATCGGATAAATTATGTTGACGTTGCCTTTCCACTCAACATGGCAGAGAGTAGCGGGAGTTAAGCCCAATGGCAAAGTCAAAATAATTTCGAAAATCCCCTAACGATTCGGTAATTACGAATGGTAGCGGTTTCAGTATTTTTCGGACGATTATAATAAACCACCTTCGGATGTGATTGCAATGCGGACGTATTAACAAGTTAAGTTGCAATCACTTGACTAGGTTACAGACAGACAAACAGATGTGAAACCTACAAATAATTTATTTCAAATTTATTTCGATGTTTAAATCCTCCGAGTTAAATAGGAAATGTTTTTATTCGTCAGTTCAGTAAGGAATGTTTTTATTCTTCAGCAGACGGACAGACGATATTTAATTTAAATCGCCTGATAACGGAATCGTATTTCTTTACTAGAAACAAAACTGTTTGGTTTTATAAATTTTAAATTAGCGGCTGCATATATTAACAAACAAAAGACCAACGGAGGAGGTATTACTAATTAGCTCTAGTTTGATTGGGTAGTATAATACAACAATACGTGCGGACACAAAGACCTTTGAATATCTATACTTAACTGAAAGCAGTACCTGCAAAATGCAGTGGACTACGGTGTATTCTTACCAAAATAATTTTCAAATAACGTTCTGACGGAATTTACTATGCAACTCGGAGCGGCGGCGCGAAACTGTAGACGGCTTTGATTTGATCTGGCACTTCTGAAGGTGGATCGGATCTGATGTTCACTCCAGGGCGATTTTTCCTTTTTATTACCTTTCTGACGTATCCATATGTCGTGTTAAGAGGGGCGTACTGATTTGACACGATGGGATCGTGTGCTCAACACGACGTTCGTTGCAGAGTGCAAGCGGATTATGCAATTAGGAGCATTCATTCAGAGCGTCAATAACCGGAAATGCGTTACTTGCAATTTCTATACTATGTTGCAAAAAGAAACGGATTAAAACGGACAAGGATTAACATTTTTAGTAACGAATGATTTTTATTTCCGACTCGACCCTTATTTATAATATATCTCGGATTTTACTTATACGAGGTATTGTCGAAAATTAATCAATTAATTACTTGATTGCTTACCAGCGGACTTTTTAACTCATTAGTAACTTAATTAAAACAGGACTTACTTACTACAACAGCGGCAGGGTGTACCCAAGTGACGGTAATATTTAAAGCAAAAATGAACATTCCTTGATTGGAAAAAAATCACTTCGTTACACTACCAATAACAATAGGTCCATATTTCGCATTATTAAATTGATAATAAATTATTTTAATTTTAATTGTTATGTATATTTAATATTATTGTCAACAATATAGTCATTTATGTCCCTATAACTGTGATAAATATATATGGTTTTTCTTATTGTGTGAGGCCGGAATTATAGTACTATATACTGGTTAATTTCATGAATTATATTTGATGTCATATACTTAATTAAAAAGGTTACTAATTAATGGTTAATAATAGGAAACTAAGTATAATTATTATTGTTGATAATATTTAATATAAAATATTAACATACTTAAGTGCATTGTTTGATGCTCGCTGAATTAGAATATATCATTACTTACGTAGAATCTATCTCCAGAGGTTTAATACCCTCCTTAAAAAGGTAAGTGCCAACCTCAAAAAAATTAAGTGCATATTATTCAATCCCTTACAGGACACGAACTACCACCCCGCACGCAGAGCTAACCGGAGTGTACAACAGCTTCTTTTCACTGCTTGTACACTATAATAAATATTTATTGCCATTTTTGGGTGGTCATCTTAACCCCTCTTCTCAAAAATAAATATACAAATATAGATAATAACGTAAGAGGTAATACCGAGTCGTAAGAATTCCCCATTGTGCTGGGCAAGAGTCGGTAAGTTTAACGGACATCCAACTAGCCGAGCCTTTTGCTAAACGATGTCTCCTTTAACACAACACTCCTTTTGCCGGAAAAATTTTTCTCCTAGGCGTGTGATTTGAAATTGACAACGGGCGACATGAAAAAGGCTTAGCAAACTCTAATTTTCCGGACTTTCCCGGGGTTTTCCGGTTTTCCAAAACTCTCTCGAACATGCGCATTCTGTTTCCCATGCTTAGACACGCGTTATTCTTGCGATATCCAGCCCTAAAAGTTCACGGCTAGTTGGCCGCCCGTTAAGTTTAACGTCCCAAATAGATGTAAAAAACCTCTCGAACACGCCAAGATTAATTACCAAATTTTTTTCTCATCCGGTCGAAATAACATATCCACCCCTGTTTGCATCGATTTTGGGGGGTTGAAATGAGTCCGAGAGAGTGGAGAGGGCGATCATCGTGCTGGGGATCCTCGAAAACGGGGGAGCACATTTGTTTGCTCGAACAGAGACAACCCTGAGACGCGCAAGTGCATAGGAAATTCTATCCGATTATTTATATTTACTCGCTATCTCTATTTAACATATGAAAAACCCAATACAGCTATCCTAGTTTAATAAATGGATGGTGAAACCAGAGGGTAGCACCTGCACCGCTGTCAGAAACATCCTGTCATTATTTATTTTATGTCGCGCCATTTTGTCTGTCAACTTGAAATAGTAAACAGAAGCGTTAGCGTTTGTCGTGATTTTTATTATTTTTTGATATATTTTGTGATATTTGTGTGTTAAAGACTGTTATTTCTCTCTTTGAAGAATTTCGTAAAACTGGTAAGTTATAATATTATAAATAATTTTATTAGCTATACCTAACCTGTACTTTCATCGCAATCTTATAACAGAAAATGTGCTAACTACCTACATCCCTATTCATTCATCATTCCTAACTGTATCCATATTTCATTCATAATAAATGCTAAAATTGGTTGCAGGTTATTTTCTGTTTGAGATGGCCTCAAAGCTACGAACCAGATTATGTCTTGTGTGTGGTTCTTCGGAGGACGAAGTGGCAAAACTTCATTATTTTCCTACACAGTTGGAAAGGTAAATTAAGGCCTGCATTAAATTAACAATATTTCTAACAACACAATAATTATTTATGTTCACAGGTCAAAAGTTTGGCAAGAAAGTATGGGTATGTGTTACACCAACGAAACTCTCCAAAATCATAGAATATGCTCCCGCCATTTTACTGATGAGAGTTATGTAAACCTAAAAAGTCGTAGGTTGACCAATAATGCATGCCCTACACTTTTTCCAGTAGTCGTCAACCGTCAGTCGTCAACATGCCAAGTGCAAATAGGTAATAAGCGTTTTACAAAATGTTGATGGTGAAGGGTTCTTTATTCTATAGTTGTTACTTGCTTGGTGGAATTATCGCATACTTCTCGTTATTATTTAATTTATTTAAAATATAGCAAAATTAAATTTACCTTTATACTGATGAACATTGTCGTTGATATCCTGTCATATTTTACTTCAGATTTAGCCTTAACCGAAGCCTCAACTTCAAAGGAAGTGGTTCAGCTGCAGAGACCATAAGGAAATTGTCTTAGAAGCCATTCTCCGGGGAGTTGTTAGAATTGGGATTCCTTGGTGGTGCAAGAGGCACAATGAATCACATAAGCAAATTAAAAAAGATGCTCGGGAAGCAAAAAGAGTAATACAATCACAAAAAAAGGGGCTCATGAGACAAAGCGAAAATTAAACATACTTTCGCATAATTGACATACACCATACAGGATTTTTTTCTGGCACTTGACAATATTGTATGTCGCTCTATAATGTTGCAAGTCAAACAATAATTATTTTAAATCTAATTTTGTTAACTTGTCAAACAGTTTCTAAAAATATAAAGGTTTATTACAAAGGTAAAATGCATCTACATCAACCAACAACAATTATATGTCGATATGTGAGACATCAGTTAATAAATGCCTCTACATCGCTTCCAGGTCCAGGGAACCAGAGCATAGATCGCTAACATTGATTTATATACCGGGTGACCACGAAATGACGCTCGCCCTTATATCTTCTTTGTTTTACAAGATATAAATTTCAAATTTGGGCATGTCAAATAACGGTTAAATATGCATTATTTCAACTGTTTTATCACTTTCCGGCGCTTCCGGTTTCACCGGAAATGATACTAACTTTAGTTTTTTAAATGGAACACCCTGTATATTTTTACATTTTTGGATTTAGGAGGTCATTCTGGATACAGTTATGGCATATCGAGATAAAAATATTATTGACAGATATTTTTATGAGCAAATTTAATTGTTCATCTAGGCGGCCGTGATCCCAAAAAAATGTTTTGTTTTGCTTCAATAATTAATCAAAAAATTCGATTTTGATATCAGGCTGTCAAACTATTCATTTGTTTCTTTCGTTACATTTCAAAAGGCACCTATTTGATAGAAATTCAGTGTTAAATATTAAGAGAGAGTTAATGTGCATTTACAACTTGTTAAATGTAATTTTTATGTATTATAATATGAACAAATAATGAAGTGTTTGGTACCAAATTATCGGTAATGAAATGCTTTATTTAAATAACGTAGTGAGCCACCATGGTACCATTTAAAAAAAAATAGTTATTTTGAAAAAACGATTTCCGAAATGTTTCAGATCTTATAACACAAATGTCATACGACATAATATCATAATTGTATTTTTTGATTAATTATTGAAGCAAAACAAAAAATTTTTTTGGGGTCACGGCCGCCTAGATCAAAAATTAAATTTGCTCATAAAAATGTCTGTCAATAATATTTTTATCTCAATATGCCTTACCTATATTCAATATGACCTCCTGAATCCAAAAATGTAAAAATATACAGGGTGTTCCATTTAAAAAACGAAAGTTAGTGTCATTTCCGGTGAAACCGGAAGCGACAGAAAGTAATAAAATTGTTGGAATAATGCATATTTCACCGTTATTTGACGTGCCCAAATTTGAAATTTATATCCTGGAAAACAAAGAAGATATAAGGGAGAGCGTCATTTCGTGGTCACCCGGTATATATATGATTTTATTATATTTAATATTATTTATGACTTTATTAAAATTTTGTAATGTTTTATTGACAGACAGCTTCTAAGAGAGATTATTTTACTATATTTGTTATAATCTTACAATTTTATATTGTATAATCATTAATTAATATTCTTTATGTTTTATTGATATTTTTTTTGTAGTTTTGATAAATAAAATTTTTTTTATTTCTTTTTTTTTGAAAATGCGATGCTAGACACAGCTGTGGCTGGTAAATTTTCGATATTTGATTTGTCAATTTAGAGACATGGGACCTATACCAAATTATAAGGTTTCATTTGGGATCAAAATGAGAATATTGGTGGGAAATAAAATTGAAACACAATTTGTGGAAGAGAACTCCCCCTGCCCACCATGGAAAGTGCTGAAATTATATATTTAAATTTTTTTTTTTTAAATATCAATCAATCTAAGACGAGGTTTTTTTGCTTTTGAAAAAATATTGATATTAATTTTTGGAAAAGTTCCCAGCACTTGAAATTTTTTGAAACTAAGATTGAAGCTTTGAAAAATTTTAAATGCTGGTAACTTCTCCAAAAATTAATATTTTTTTAAAAGCAAAAAACTTGTTTTTAGATTGCATTAAAGATTATTCTGATATTAAAAAATACAAATGTATAAAATTACAGGACTCTCCAGGGTGGGCAGAGTGAATTTCGGAATTTTTTTTCACAAATTGTTTTTCAAATGAGGTGTCTCATGACCCCTGTTTGTATTTAAAAAATTTGTCGATTACGTCATTACGCCAACACTGGTGACGTAACTTCTCTTACATGCATGTTATGACATGGCCCTTCAAAAATTAAAATTGACGAGTTTTAGGTTTTTTTTCAAAAGTCGTCTATTTTTGAAAATATGAATTTATTTCATACATTAGGTCTCATGTTTGAAATTTCGAACATCGAAAATTCACCAGCCGCCACTGCTAGACACTCTTCTTTTCCTGTGTCTTCGATGTACTCAGGGAAGAAACGGCAACAGTCACATCCTGCAGTATAAATTCTAAAATCGTGTGCTTAAAGTAAGCGAAGGGACCCTATAATATAAAACGATATTAGATTTTAATTTTGTACAGTACCTTGCCTACTACTTTGTGTGTTGAATATTTTATTTGTTATATATGCAATACAAAAACGTTTTTATTAAATCTTGTTTAATAAAAATTTAATTGACATTTCGTTCTGTATCACAACTTTATAACGGGCTTTGTTTTTGCAGCGGTTGGTAATCTTTTGTGGATCATTAGAAATAATCGCTTCCAGTATTTAAAAACAGCTGATCGGTTACTTCTGATCCATACGATCACCAGCCGCTGTAGAAACGAAGTTTATAAATAATATCAATAATATAATAAAAATGGGAAGATTTGAATTTTCGCGGGATTTACTACTTGCGCCACCTAGTTTCACCGTCCCACTCCAATCGACCAATTTAGTACTGCGGATTAGATGTCAACACGTACTTGCGCGTCTCAAGGTTGTCTCTGGCTCGAGTTCGCGAGTATGTGCCATTTCCACCCCCGTGGAGGGTGTTTTCATCGATTTTGGGGGGTTGAAATGGGTCCGGAAGAGTGGAGAGGGCGACCATAGTGCTGGGCATCCTTGAAAACGGGGGAGCGCCGTTATTTGCCAGACTTCCGTTGAATATTCCATTCCAACCCCTTTAGAGGGTAGTTTCGGCGTCGCGGTAGGAATGGGGGTAGTGGAGGGTACTACCACGGTGTTGGCCATCCGCGAAAACGGGGTTGGGCTTTTTTTATCAACCAGAAGGCAGCGGAGTGGGGATATCAACGTTTAATAACTAAATTATTAAGGCTGTGTCAACGATTCAGTTAACCATTCACTATATTCAGTAATAGTTGGAGGTTCGACCGATATTCGATTTAGTCAACCAGCCGCTATTACAACATCTGAATTAGCTCTTGGCCGTTGAATTCGACGCAGGTCGGGACAATAATTTTAATACCTATATCCATATCTCGATATCGATAGATTAACGGTAGCCGTCGACAATGAATGCTTCCTTGTGTACAGGTTTCGCAACGTCCTGAACTAAAGATACAACACTATATAGACACTATGCACAATACACAATTCACCTTAGACTCCTGCCCAGACAGGATTCGTTCACTCCTCTTTGGCTTCAGCCGAAGGGTCACTGTCGCACAATGCGAGGGTCGTTAACTAGATGGTCAACACAAGTACTTTATTACCACTAGAATGCAATAAAAGAAGAAACATATATATATATACATATATATATATATATATATATATATATATATATATATATATATATATATATATATATATATATATATATATATATAAAGATATATTGTATAATCATCAATCTACACATAAAGCTTCACAAAGCAAGGTCTACCACCATAGCCACGATATCCCCACAAGGGTCAGCGACCGCGACGGCCGCGCTTAAAGGAGAGTGATCGATTGCCGAAAGAGAATTATATTACATGGACATGAATTGGCAATTTAGTGAGTGGGATTTAATTTATGCTTGAAATAGATACTAGAAATAATAAATAAATAAATAATAAATACACCACATGTAATTACGACCCCCTTTATCCCAGAAGACTCTAGGAGCCTTGTGCGGGAGGGGGCTACACATTTAAAGACAAGGGACACACATCCAATATCCGTGTATAATGGAAAAATCCCTCTCACAGTATTTTCCATTGCCACGGCCGGGAATCGAACCCGGGACTTTTGGGTGAGAGGCAGGTACACTACCATCTCGACCATCAGTCATATTTATTGTAATATTCTCCAAAATGTTATTACACCGTTAGACGTCCGTGGATCTTTCAAAAAAGGAATTCTCTTCGAATGTGATTTCACGAGGCGGTCACTTGGTATATACAGGGTGAGTCGTGAGGAACTTTACAAACTTCTACCACGTATAGAGTCCATTGAGTAGAATATCAAATGGGCATTAAAAAGTTTCAGATCCCTTTTTTTATTGATATACAGAGTGATTTATCGATTTTAACCAAAATTTCTTTTCGCTGCCGCTTTTAAACGGTAAATTCAAATTGTGTTATATTTTGGTAAAACTATAAACTAATGTCTAGCATCACTGTGACGTATTCAAAATTTAGAAATTCCAGGACCGGCGTAAGCAAAGTTCATCAGTAGGTCCATAAAGAAGAAAACACCCTGTATACGGGTGTTTTCAAATTTTATTGCCGGTTATTTAAAGAGTACAAATGAACAAATAAATAACGCCATACGAAATTTTTGTCACGCTTTCCACAGATTTTTAGAAACCGATCAATTTTGGTTAAACCTGAAAATTCCTCACCACTTCGTACAACACGTATTCGATTTACAAGAATAACGCCTTTAAAGGCAAACACTCAACTTGAGGTAGTTACTAGGCAGTTAACTCTTGATCCAGTTTTATTTTTCCTCGTCTAGAATCAAATCTACAGGACCGGATTAACCATTTTTAAATAATTGATTAAAAAAGTCAATAGAGAAAATAATTATGTAAACTACGTTTGGAATATTAAATTTAAGCGAAAATAAGTACTAAATGTTTTTTTAATAAATCCTTATGTAAATACAACTGATTATTATTTGTAGTTGTAAATTTTTTTTGACTATTTTAGAATGCACAATAATTACCTACGTCACATATTATGTATACCGGGTGGCCACGAGACTAGGGTCATGCTTATATCTCTTTCAATTATGAACCAATTTAGACGAAATTTGGTACAGTTAATTTCGGATGGACATGCAGATATAGTCAAAATAGCCGACTTCCGGTTTCACCGGAAACGCGTGTACCTTCGATTTTTTAAATGCATCACCCAGTATATTTTATGTTTTTCGGAATCTACAACTCAAATTACATAGAATAGCATTGCCAAATTTACATTTTTCTCAAGGAAATTTTCTTTTTTTCAAATTTATTTTTTACCATAGAAGGCCGTGATTGGGAAAAAATATGTTCCAGTTGATTCTAGTAACTCATATTAATAGTGATTTCATCAATTAAATCAAAAATAAATGCCTCATGAAAGAATAAAATTTGCCAAACGTGTTTTTTTAAGAAAAGGTCATTTTTTTAAATGGCACTTACTAAGGGCCATAATGCCATTAAATAGCAAATTTAATTACCAATCTAACTGCACCACTTCATCGTTGTCTAAAACTGGAAAATGTTTATTATTTGTAAAGTGTTTACTTTTATGTAATAAGTAACGTGCATTTATTGGAAAACATAGTAAACTATTCGTATTTGCAAGTTGCATAAACTAATTTAAAAAGTACCTATGTATTTAAAATTTTATTTAGAAACAATACCTATTTTTAGTAGAACATCCCAATCACGCCTTCGACGGTAAAAAATAAATTTGAAAAAAAGAAAAATTCCTTGAGAAAAATGTAAATATTCTATGTAATTTGAGTAGTAGATTCCGAAAAACATAAAATATACTGGGTGATGCATTCAAAAAATCGAAGGTACACACGCTTCCGGTGAAACCGGAAGTCGGCCATTTTGACTATATCTGCATGCCCATCCGAAATTAGGTCTAATATCCTTGTACCAAATTTCGTCTAAATCGGTTCATAATTGAAAGAGATATAAGCATGACCCTAGTCTCGTGGCCACCCGGTATAGATTTATTTTAATTTTTTTTAAATAAATAATGGGTCTTCTTCCACCCTCAGCCAGTTTTAAACGAACGCAAAGTTTCAGTTAATTTCATGACTATATTAGTCTATTTTGAAATGCATATTTATTTTCGTCACTTAAACTTATCTCCACCCTCAGCATCTTTGTTAATTAACCGGCCGGCACCTAATGTTCATTTTAACAAATCGTACACTTTCAGTTGTTTTAGTGGATAATATATTTTAGGTACTATTTTTTATAGTACAGCTATGTGCAACGTCGGAATTATTTTCTATGGTTTATTATATGCTTATTTCATAAAATGGGGTATTCTCCACCCTCAGCCTCTTCTTTAATGAATCTCATGCTTTCAGTTGTTTTTGAGGGATGTTATATTTTACTAATTTTAATAGCACAACGATGTACAACGTCAGATTAATTTTTTATGGTTTATTATGCTTATTTCATAAAATGGGGTGTTAATCACCCTCAGCCTCTTTTTTAAAGAATCTCATGATTTCAGTGGTTTTTGGGGGATGTTATTTTACTAATTTCAATAGCACAACGATGTACAACGTCAGATTTATTTTTTATGGTTTATTATGCTTATTTCATAAAATGAGGTGTTAATCACCCTCAGCCTCTTTTTGATGAATCTCACTATTTCAGTTGTTTTTGGGGGATGTTAAATTTTACTAATTTCAATAGCACAACGATGTACAACGTCAGATTTATTTTTATGGTTTATTATGCTCATTTCATAAAATGGGGTGTTAATCACCCTCAGCCTCTTTTTTAATGAATCTCACTATTTCAGTTGTTTTTGAGGGATGTTATATTTTACTAATTTCAATAGCACAACGATGTGCAACGTCAGATTTATTTTTTATGCTCTATTATGCTTATTTCATAATATGGGCTGTTAGTCACCCTCAGCCTCTTTTTTAATGAATCTCACGCTTTCAGTTGTTTTTGGGGGATATTATATTTTACTAATTTCAATAGCACAACGATGTGCAACGTCAGATTTATTTTTTATGCTCTATTATGCTTATTTCATAATATGGGCTGTTAATCACCCTCAGCCTCTTTTTTAATGAATCTCACGCTTTCAGTTGTTTTTGAGGGATGTCATATTTTACTAATTTCAATAGCACAACGATGTACAACGTCACATTTATTTTTTATGGTTTATTATGCTTATTTCATAAAATGAGGTGTTAATCACCCTCAGCCTCTTTTTTGATGAATCTCACTATTTCAGTTGTTTTTGGGGGATGTTAAATTTTACTAATTTCAATAGCACAACGATGTACAACGTCAGATTTATTTTTATGGTTTATTATGCTTATTTCGTAAAATGGGGTGTTAATCACTCTCAGCCTCTTTTTTAATGAATCTCACTATTTCAGTTGTTTTTGGGGATGTTATATTTTACTAATTTCAATAGCACAACGATGTGCAACGTCAGATTTATTTTTTATGCTCTATTATGCTTATTTCATAATATGGGGTGTTAATCACCCTCAGCCTCTTTTTTAATGAATCTCACGCTTTCAGTTGTTTTTTAGGGATGTTATATTTTACTAATTTTAATAGCACAACGATGTACAACGTCAGATTTATTTTTGATGGTTTATTATGCTTATTTCATAAAATGGGGTGTTAATCACCCTCAGCCACTTTCTTAATAAATCTCACACTCTCAGTTGTTTTTGAGGATGTTGTATTTTACTAATTTTAATAGCACAACGATGTACAACGTCAGATTTATTTTTTATGGTTTATTATGCTTATTCCGTAAAATGGGGTGTTAATCACCCTCAGCCTCTTTTTTGATGAATCTCACTATTTCAGTTGTTTATGGGGGATGATATATTTTACTAATTTCAATAGCACAACGATGTACAACGTCAGATTTATTTTTTATGGTTTATTATGCTTATTTCATAAAATGGGGTGTTAATCACACTCAGCCTCTTTTTTAATGAATCTCACTATTTCAGTTGTTTTTGGGGATGTTATATTTTACTAATTTCAATAGCACAACGATGTACAACGTCAGATTTATTTTTTATGGTTTATTATGCTTATTTCATAAAATGAGGTGTTAATCACCCTCAGCCTCTTTTTTGATGAATCTCACTATTTCAGTTGTTTTTGGGGGATGTTAAATTTTACTAATTTCATTAGCACAACGATGTACAGTCGGCGCTAGCCAAATGTGAACGCATTTTGGTTGTCATGGAATTTTCTTCTGAATTTCATTGTAGTAAGTCAGACTTTGTTTAGTGGCGTAACACAGAGAGGATATATTGACAGTAAATAATATTACTTTTATTATTTTCTGTTACCATAATAATTGGAAGAACGAGGGCTGATACGAATAATATAAAAGAAGTTAGCAAAATAATTAACTAATATTACCTACATCTTAGTGGAAGAAGGTTAATATTAATTATTCGTTTAATTCATTCATGTATAACGATTGTGAGAAATAAAATGACACAAACTAAGCGTATTAACAATAATTAATATATTTCAACACATACCTAATAATTCGAATAATTCAGAAAAACATTAATAAAATAAATATGGTAAAAACTAATCTTTATATTTAAAAATCAGCAATTCGTCAGGCCAGATAGCTTAAGACGTCTTTGTGCTATTCTGAAAGACCCTGGGAATAATGTTTCTTCTTGAGTTTTGACAGTGGTTTCGAAAGGATTCTGATGGATAAATTCGACCAGAGCACTGTCTTTATTCTCATTGGAGACCTTCCCTATACCTTGCCTTATAGATCTTTGCAGTCTTTGTTCTTCTTGCCAGCGCTTTTTTTTATATAAAGTATACAACTTTTTACCAACATTTAAATCAGCAGCCACTTCACTCAAAGACTTATTTTCTTCCAATTTAGCTATAGCCCTCGCTTTTTACGCTTCAGTTAAATGTCTTGGCATAGTTATCTTTACTTTTACTTTTGACAAATTATGACAAATATATTTGACAACTATTTTAAAATTTTACGGCGACTATGATTTAAAGTGCAAATTACACTATACAATTTTGCCGTTCACATTTGGATGGCGCCGACTGTACAACGTCAGATTTATTTTTATGGTTTATTATGCTTATTTCATAAAATGGGGTGTTAATCACCCTCAGCCTCTTTTTTAATGAATCTCACTATTTCAGTTGTTTTTGGGGGATGTTATATTTTACTAATTTTAATAGCACAACGATGTACAACGTCAGATTTATTTTATATGGTTTATTAAGCTTATTTCATAAAATGGGGTGTTATTCACCCTTAGCCTCTCTTTTAATAAATCTCACTATTTCAGTTGTTTTTGGGGGATGTTATCTTTTACTAATTTCAATAGCACAACGATTTACAACGTCAGATTCATTTTTTATGCTTATTTCATAAAATGGGGTGTAATTCACCCTCAGCCTCTTTTTCAATGAATCTCGCACTTTCAGTGGTTTTTGAGGGATGTTATATTTTATTAATTTTAATACCACAACGATGTACAACGTCAGATTTATTTTGTATGGTTTATTATGCTTATTTCATAAAATGGGGTGTTTTCCACCCTCCGCCTCTTTTTTAATGAATCTCACTTTATCAGTTGGTTTTAGGGGATGTTATATTTTACTATTACTAATAGCACAACGATGTACAACATCGGATTTATTTTCTATGATTTATTATGCTTATTTCATAATATACGTAATGGTCGTGATTTCTCAAATATATCATCTTTAAAATTATTGTACTTTTCATTTTTGAGATCTAAGCTAGAATATGCGTCTCTTGTTTGGCAGCCCTGCTATGAAGGTCACATATCTAAATTAGAGCAAGTGCAACGACGTTTTCTTAAATTTCTATTCCTGAAATCTCGGGGTGTATACCCACCTACTGGTTATCCACAAAGCGATCTGCTTAAAATGTTCTCCTTGTCTGATAGACGCTGTGATTTTCCCATACATTTTTTAAAAAAGCTGATAAAATATGAAATAGATTG
This sequence comes from Rhagium mordax, assembly GCA_963680705.1. NCBI lineage: Eukaryota > Metazoa > Arthropoda > Insecta > Coleoptera > Cerambycidae > Rhagium > Rhagium mordax. The sequence continues at coordinate 28,243,682 of OY796659.1, forward strand.
TAGTGAGATACTTCAGAGCTTTACTTTCATGCGCCAAGAGTAAATTCACGACATAACCAAACTTTTTATCTTCCTAATGCTCGGACTAACATTTTAAGGTTTTCACCTGTTTATAATATGTGCACTTGCTATAATAACAATCAGGATAGCATTGACATATTTACTTAAACATAGGAGGCATTATCTCAATTATCTTAATTATGTCTATTTAATATACATTTTTATTCAATTTTAATTTCTGTTCTCTCTCAGTCATATTAAATCTCTTTTTTCTTTAAGGATGTTAGGCATATTTTTCGTTATTTTTTTTGTCTTTAAATATAGGTTAGGTATTATTTAAGCTTGCTTTTTTGTATTAAATATTTGTTGTTCCCATCTTGTAAATGGTCTTGTACTGTTAGATGGTGTACTAATAAAAATAAAATAGGGTGTTTTCCACCCTCAGACCCTTTTTTAGTGAATCTCACTCTTTCGGTTGTCTTTGGGGGATGTTATATTTTACTTTTACTAATAGCACAACGACGTACAACGTCGGATTTATTTTCTAAAGTTTATTATGCTTATTTCATATAATGGGGTGTTTTCCACCCTCAGACCCATTTTTAGTGAATCTCATTCTTTCAGTTGTTTTCGGGGTATGTTATATTTTATTATTATTAATAGCACAACGATGTACAACGTCAGAATGATTTTCTATGGTTTATTATGCTTATTTCATATAATGGGGTGTTTATAACCCTCAGTTCCTTTTCCGGCGAATGGACTCCTTCAGTTTTTGTTTGTGTCACAATTGATTTTCATCACACATTTCTGTCTATAAGTAGTGCATTTTTATTATTTGAAATAAATGGGTTGTCTTCATCAGCCCCAGACACGATATAATTTTTCAACCCTTTGCGTGACTATCATCCTTCTTCGTGGTGTTCTTTTGGCGTATATTTGTCAATAACGTTAGTGTTTTACCCTTAACAATCATATTATTGGCATTTTTTGCAAGTATATACCTTATTCATTTGGTCCACTGTAATAACTTAAATTTTAAATCTAGATTTAAATCCAACTTCAGCTACGTCAATATGAGCAGTCCTTTTTAAAAAAAAGAGGTTTAGGTAAGTCATTTAATTAAGAACAAATATCCAGAAGGTTTAGTTAACACTGTATTCTTTCATGATAATCAGTATAGAAGAACTAACGAGAATATTAATAATAATGAGGTAGTTTACTATAAAATTCCATATATTAAGGGATTATCGCATAATATTCGTAATTGTTTAATCAAACCAAATAACAATATTGTCTTCTATAATAAAAAATCATTGGCACCATTGTTTAATTTAAATAAAGATAAACTTCCGGTTGATGTAAGAAGTAATGTGGTGTATAAAATAAATTGTGAATGTGGTCATTGTTACATCGGTCAAACTAAGCAATGGGTTAAGGCTAGGGTAAAAAATCATCAATATGATGTTTCCAAAAACAAAACTACCACGGCGTTAGCCGCACATTCTTTTAATTTAGATCATAAGTTTGATTTCGATAATGTTAAGATTCTGGACACGGAGTGTAATTTAGATAAAAGATTGTTTTTGGAAATGATTCATATTATTAATAATCAAAATTGTGTAAATCTAAGAACGGATATAGAGGGAGTAAGTAATGTCTATAGAAATGTATTAAAAGGTGGTTAGTGTGATATTAATTATTTTAGGTTAAGTATGTATTCTTCTTCTTATTGTCTTGATAAAGTAACCTTTTAAAGTAGTTCAAATTAGTAATATGTTATTGCAGTACGATTAAGAAGAAGATTTAGTGAGGTTTGATAAAAGATTCCTATAGGTTAATGTTCAGATAGTTATTGTTAATTATTAGTTTCAAAGGAAAAAGTTATTTACGTGTTTTTTAATGTGCGTTTTGTGTAAAAAATATTTTATTGACGTAGACGTAGTGTTATATTATGTTTGTAGTAGTGTTTTTAATGACTGTGTTGATTGGTAAGTGTTGATTACTGTTTCTCATTTAATTTGAAATTATATTGTATTAAATATTATAGATTCTGATGAAGCCTTATATTAAAGGAGAAACCGGTCAATCACATTAAAGTGTTTTTAATTTTGTCCAAAAAATAACCCACAAATACCGTATTAGAAATTTTAAAGTGGACACAAAACAGTAAGAAAGTAAGTCATATAGTTATGAACTATTATATGTTTATTAAGTTGAAAAAGTGTAGCGGATGTAGGAGCAAACTCCAGACAGTAGATAATGGCAATATAACCTGATTTATCTTTATTTAAAAGTATCTATATCCATTAACAGTCAGTGTTTCATACGTTAAATTGATACTTAATAATACTAACGTATGGACTGAGTCTAGAGAAAGAAGCTTAACCTCTCACTTCGAAGGTCTCGCCAACTACTATACGAGATATTCGACACCTAAATATTCTCGATTCATGTCCCCTCCCCGGTCAAGGATCAAGAGAATATATGATCCAGAAGGTAAGTTAGAATATATAACGTAAATATTTATTTAGAAAATGAAGATCATCCTGATGAGTAATTATGGTTGATGCAGACTCGTAGGTGAGCCAATCTCACAAATGTATAAGAATGGAGGTTCCATTCTGTTGATAAGTGAAATAGTCAAAACGTATGAAATGGGGTCCATTTCATAGACAGTCCGGTGGACTTGTCGTTCGTTTAAATAGGAATGTGGAGGTTCCACTTCCTAAAATCCATTTGGATTTTGATACTATTATTGGATCAGTTGTCTATGTTGAAATCATTTTCCATATCAACCCGAGAAGTTTCTCGTCATGTGGAGGCTAAAGCTTATCCGACAGATCTAAACGCAGAAATTTTGGATATTTTGGGATAAATTATTCAACTGTTGACGAGGAGTCAGAGGAAATCCACTGTGAAACTTCAAAGAGGTGGGAGGTGATTCTTAAATATGATCTTGATGTGGATGCACGCAAAGCAATCACAAGAAATATCTACCAATAAGTAGATAATCGTTGCCAAAACAATTAGCTTGTAAGGCCAATAATAATAATAATAATAATAATAAAAGATTGATTAATCAAATTTTAAAAGGCCCTCAGTGACAGCAGAAAGCTTTTGGCTCATTTATATTTTGAGAAGTCAAAGTCACGATGTGCTGTAGTGTCAACTGACTTTAATAAGAGTTTAAAAAATATTTTTCAGAGGTATAGTTAGACAGTTGGTTATTTGGTGCAAATTTCGATGAACGGTTGAAGGAGGCTAAAGCACTAATAAAGTCAGGTTAGGATTTGCAGAGTACTGCAACTTTGAAAGTGAAGGGATCACGCAATACCTCAAATTTTTAAATTTTGGGGGTCTAGGCTGTCGATATTACAGGGAGCAGCAACAGACCGGAAAAACATCAGAATTATCCCTACCAGCATCAATGCAAGCAATACCAGGCCAACCGTTACAGAAATAAGTACCAATCCAACAGGGACAAGAAATAAATGTAAGAAAATGCAGATTAAAGTTTTATTCTTTCAGCATGGAGAAAGATAACATTCTAAATTATGTTAGGGGGGACACAAAGTCCCTAAACCGTTTTACCACCGCAATTTGTTGGGTCCATTATAGAAAGGCCCTTCGATTACCAATGAAGGATCTTTTAGATGTGGTTGAGACTCCACATTGTAGGGCCTCGTCTCTCTTTACCTAATACAAAATCCTATAGGACTTTCCGAGGGTTACTTGGGTGACTTAAGAGGCGGTTACGGAAACATTTTAAGAAGAACATGGGTGCTATTGTAAGTTATAATCTTTGTAAAGACCAAATTGTATCTTCTCAGTTCGGAAATCTGACAGTTCAAAACGCTTGATATTAAATTTAGAATTTTTAAATAGATTCGTCTTAACAAATCATTTCAAGCTAGAAGACCAATCCATGGCTTCAAAGTCAATGTCAAAAAAAAAAAAGAAAAATTCCCAGGTATTGACCTGAAAAATGCTTATCACCTAATAACGGTCCACCCGAATGATAGAAGATTTTTTAGCTCCCAATTTCAAAATGTTTTGTTTGAATCTTGCTGTTTAGCTTTAGTGTTCACCAAGTTGATGAAACCGGTGGTTTCCCAACTGAGAGATAAAGGGATTTATATCCGTGATATATCTAGAGGATTTTTTTTCCTTGTACGGTTCGGATTGTAATAGGAATATTTCGGAGACTTGCTCATTACTAAAGCATTTAGGCTTCAAAATCAATTAATGAAAGAGACAATTAATTCCTTCTCACACCTGCAAATTTCTTGGCTATATTATTAATACGTCTTCAATGTCCTTGCAGCTGCCAATTGACAAACATTGTAAAATCCGAGAATAGGCACAATTTGTGATCTGTTAGTTTCTGTATATCCTGTGGGAATTACGGATGGATTTACACAAAAAATTTTGAGCGTGTAAAATACCTTGTCCTCTTAGATGCCAGGATAATAATGACGAATATCAATTCGCAGAGATCTTTATAAAGACCTTGGTTGGTTGAAGGAAAACATTATTGGAGCCAGTTGCTCAATAAAATTATAATATTACTCCACAAATTTTTTTTTTTTGGGTGCATTTTCGAGCGGCTTGAAGGTTTTTAGGGAGAAAATAAGTTTCATGGCATTAGGAGCGTGGATGATAAAAGTTATCACAAAAATTATTGGTAACTATTGCCAGCATTTTTTGCTTTAAAGTGCTTTGCAACTGATTTAGCAAGCCGTGAAATATTATTGAAAATCAAGTTGAATGAACTTGCCATGGAAATATAGCAACGGTGTGAGATCAGGAACATTTGATTTTTTGTTTGGTATATAAGTTTTCTGATAATAAATAGGCCGATTTAGAATTGCGGCGTCCATCTCAGGATACTGAATACCAGTTATATGATTTTGCCTTTAGATGTTAAAAACATTTCGGAGGATTTGATATTGATCTTTTCGCTTCGCAAAATAATAAGAGATGCGAAAGGTTCATATCTTGGCTTCAAGATCCTGAAGCTTTTGCAGTTGATGCGTTTACAGCGAATTGGCATCGATCTAATTTTTACGCTTTGACACTGTTTTTTTTATTATTTTGAAGGTTTTACGGAAAATCATGAACGAACAAGCTGAGAATGTATTGGTTGTTTTCAATTGAATCTCTCAGCCTTGGTTTTCGATTTATAAATCATTAGGCGAATCCTTAATATATTATCCCAATGAGATGTTATTTTCTCTGGGCAGAAACCCGCATTTATTGTGATGCAGTCTTTTCCTGGTGGCAGGAAAACTGTCAGTAAGGCTATGAAATACCTAACTGTGCCTGGTGCTGCAATTACCGTGCTCTTAGTTTCTATCAAAATTAATTTGGAAACAATATAAATTTAGTCTTAAAAGTTCTTTTGTGAAGGCGATTTTAAACGTGCGTTGGAGATTTCGGTTTCAATAACATTGTCATTCTTAACATCTCTACATATTCCGATATAATGAAAAGTTTAAATCCTGTTGATATAAATATACAAGTGTCTAAAATAAAGAATGTTCATAGTGGTGGCATACTAATTGGTTGTAATAAACCCGATGATGCGCATAAATTTAGACAAATGGCTGAGGCAAAATTATCGTCAGAATATAATATTACGGGAGTAAGAAATAGCAGCATGAAACTAAGACTTGTTGGTATGATTGAAAAATATTCTGAAGACCAATTGCTGAAGTTTATAAAGGCTCAAAATAATGTATTATGTGACGTTAGTGAATGTAAGGTAGTGAAAATTTGGCCAACAAAAAAAAATAATCAACTTTATCAGGCTGTCATACAAGTTGACAGTGAATCGTTCTGCAAAGTGATCCAACAAGGTCATCTCTTTGTTAACTATGATGTCTGTGCTGTTTACGATGCTACAGATATAAAAATTTGTTATAAATGTAGTGGTTTTAACCACTTTCAAAGTACTTGCAAGAGCACAGCATTTGTTTGTCCAAAATGTTCCCTCGATCACAGTATTAAGGACTGCACCAGCACTGCTACTCCTAGATGTGCAAATTGTGTAAATGCTAAGATTGCTGATCATGATCACTTAATATGGGACTTGAGTAAGTGTACCGTCTACCAAAAAAAATTGGAACATTACAAACTTTCACTCTTCTCAACTAAATAGCAATCACTTAACGGTGGTGTATTTGAAAATCCAGTTGCTAAAAACAGTTTCTGTAAAATCGTTAAATCTGACAATCTTCTGCCCGTATATTATCAAAATGTCCGCGGATTAAAAACTAAAACTCACGATCTCTATAATTCCGCTTTAGTATCTCACTACGCTTTGATTTGTTTAACTGAAACCTAGCTGGATTCTACAGTATTTGATTCTGAGGTATTTAGCAGTAAATATACAATTTTTCGTAAAGATCGTAATTTTGACCTGACAGGTACAGTTAGAGGTGGTGGTGTATTGTTAGCACTCGATAAATCTTATAATGCTATTCCTTTAGATTTAAATTGTGTTGTAAATCTAGTACCTGTAGTGGATATGGTAGGAATTAAAATTAGTTTGTCATCCTATTCCGTTTACGTTGTTGTCATTTATATCCCCCCTAATATTGGTGTAGAATATTACGAATCCATATTTGATGCCTTAACAAATTTAACTTTTTTGAATAATGATGATAGACTGATTTTATTGGGAGATTTTAATATAGCTGATTATATAAATTATTTGAATAACCCTCAATATATTAATAGGCGCTTAATGTCACTAATTAATTTTAGTAAATTTTTTGAGCTACAACAGTACAATAAAATTCTAAATTCTAATAACCGTGTCCTGGACTTAGTTTTAAGTAGATCTAATGTGCTTGTAAAAAAGTCTGAAAACTATTTATTGCCAGAAGACAATCACCATCCTCCCTTAGAATGTTCGCTTATTACAGATTCAGCAAGGTCAAAGTTTGTTAATAATTCCGTTTTAAATTATAATTTTAAGAGAGCAGATTTTTCTAAATTATATGCTGACTTATGTAACATAGACTGGACAGGCCTTGCGTCTTATGGTAACGTTAATGACGCCTGTCTGCGCATGTATAAAGAACTAGATCTTGTCTTTTTAAAAAGCGTTCCTAAAGGAACCCCTATGAACAAATCCTATCCCCCCTGGTTTAATCGTGGAATTATTAGGGACATAAAACAAAAATCACGTTTTTGGCGCATATATAATGAAACGAACGATCATGATGCTCATATAAATTTTAAATTGTTAAGAAAGAAGATTAAAAAAGATATTGATGTTGCTCAAAAAAATTATGTTAGAAATATTGAAACACAGATTAAATCTAACCCAAGCAAATTCTGGTCATATATTAATAATATGAGAAATACTACTAGTATTCCTAATCTAATGTCCCATAATAGTATTCCCTTGAGCGACCCCCAAGAAATATTAAATGGATTTGCTTCATTTTTTCAGTCTTCATTTGTGACCTCGACCAGTTTTAATATGGCTGACTCGAGGGCTGATCCTCATACAGTTACCAATATGCCCCAGCTTTCTGTTCCCAAGATATGTACAGAAGATGTATTAAAAGCACTTAAAAAAGTTAAACCTAAACTAACTACTGGTCCTGATGGAATACCTGCATTTCTTTTGAAAGATTGTGCTATTACATTTGCTTTGCCTTTATCAATTATTTTCAATTTATCGCTCCAGACCGGAACTTTTCCAGATCTATGGAAGCAAGCAAACATATGTCCTATCTATAAAAAAGATGACAAATCCGCGGTTGAAAACTACAGGCAAATAGCTATTTTATGTAACTTCAGCAAAGTATTTGAATGTGTACTCTATGACATTCTATTTTTCCATGTCAAATCCCAAATTTGTTTTAACCAACATGGATTTCTGCCTGGCAGGTCTACTGTTACAAATTTGGCTTGCATAACTCAGTTTATAGCCGAGGTACTTGATCGAGGAGACCAAGTTGATGTCATTTATACAGATTTCTCGAAAGCTTTCGACAGACTTGATCACGGAATTTTATTACGTAAACTATTTAACTTTGGTCTTACCGAAGCATTTGTTAACTTTTTTTATTCTTACCTATCTAACAGGAAGCTTAATGTTCAATATCGTGGTTTCAAGTCTGTCGAAATAACTGCAACATCTGGAGCCCCCCAGGGCTCGGTTCTAGGACCTTTATTATTCATAATATTTATAAATGACATTAACTTGGGACTTCAAAGTAGTACTTTGCTGTATGCTGATGACTGTAAACTATATTCAGCAATTAATGATTTAGCAGACTGTGTCAAATTACAAGAAGATTTACAGATAATTAGCATGTGGTGTGACAAAAATAGGTTGCATCTGAATATCGAGAAATGCCACTATGTATCTTTTACAAGGAAAATAAATCCTATTCAATACACGTATGTGCTAAACGACGTCAATTTAAAAATGAGTAATCAATTTAAAGATCTCGGAGTAATTTTTGACACGAAACTAACATTTACAAATCATATAAATAATATTGTGGCTAGTTCGTACAGAAATTTGGGCTTTATAGTCAGGAATTCAAAGGAATTTGTTGATAACGAAACCTTGATATTACTCTTCAACGCATTTGTCAGGTCAAAACTTGAATATGCTTCCATAATCTGGAAACCGGCTTACGAGGTACACAAAATAAATGTTGAAAAAACTCAAAGAGTTTTCTGTAAATATCTGTGGTTTAAAAATTATGGAATTTACCCAGCTAGAGGCATACCTCAGTCTGAACTATTAGGCAGGTTTCAAATAAATGATTTAGAATCCCGACGTAGGTATTTTTCTATTGTATTTTTATTCAAAATCTTAAACAATCAGATCGATTGTCCAGACTTAACTAGTTACATTAAATTACATGTTCCCATCTTTCATTCCCGTTCGAACAGTCTATTTTATTTAAATATGCCACAGACAAATTTACTTAGATCCTCACCCTTGCATTCAATGTGTTCAAATTATACCTCAATACAGGATGACATTGATATATTTTGTTCTAATATTAAGAAAATTAAACTATCCGTATTACACTAGGATTAATATGTTATTTTTTTTTCCCTTTTTTTTGTATTTCTAATGATTTTATTGTTATTAAGTTTTTACTCGGTATTTGTACCAGCTTGTATGTATTGTGTAATATGTATTGTGTAATATGTATTGTGTAATATGTATTGTGTAATATGCATTGTGTTTGATTTAGTATGTATTTTCCTACCCCGTAATTGGATGTTTATCTGTGTGGGTAGTTGTAACTTAAATAAATAAATAAATAAATAAATAAATAAATAAATATTCATCTAGTGTCTTATGAGTCTGAAGAATGCACGATCATCATTGTCGCTAGTTTCACCAGGTTTAGGAAATCTTCGACTGATGCGATTTTCCAAGGGCCTATAATAATAATAATAATAAAGTGTCTTTATTTTTACTTTAATAAAACCTGAAAGCGCCTAGTCCGAATTATTCGACCGCGTGGGATCCATCAATTGTTCTTATTTATTTAGGTTCCATGTTTCCAAATGAAAGAATTTTAATGGAACAGTTAACTAAGAACCTAGCTATGCTATGTTAGTAACCGATCATGGGGTACAAACTCTTAGTTTTAATTAACTTTGAAATATTAATAAGACAACCAATGGTGTTGAAAACAGAATAACGAATCGCATAAAGACGTCGGGTAATAATAATTACAGCCTGTACAGATTTTGCCTAGATTTGTGTAGCAACTGCTCAGGACAATTAACAGCAAATATCGGAATCTATAATTGTTTGTGACTACTAAGAAACCATTTCATCCTGCAATGAATTCGAATCACTTTGGGAGAAAGTGGGATTAAATCGGAGTTGTTTAAGATGCACTGCACAGTATGCCTCGACTTTAGCTACAGCTCGAAAAGGAGTTAGCTGAGATGTTATCAGATGCACGGCTAATTGGCCAAGGTAATCAAGTTGTTTTGCTACCTTTTATAATCCCTCTGTGTCAAAACACTGAGATTACCAAAGTTGTTTTTATTTATTAAACTGTAATAATTGTAATCTAGCACTGTTACTTTTATGGGACCTAGTTAAGATGTAGCTGTGTTGTATAGAATATTGTTATCTATATGGTTTTATGAAGGAAGGGTATATAAAAATTACAAATTGTCTTTTTTAGATTAAACAGCTATAAATGTGGGATGACGTTTCAATCAACTCACGAACTCACAGTGATTGACACAAGGTTTGTGTTTGTCGTAAAATGTTACAGAATTTATGCTAAACACTAAACAAAATGATTGAACTCAAAATGGTACAAAATTGCTGCGTCTTAACGTCTTAGCGTCTTTTTGGCTTTTTCGTCGTTTTTCGTCTTTTTAAAAACAAACTCTTGCCGCTCTGTGTTACCAACCGACATAGTAGAGCACCTTTGGTGGCAACCTTTAAAAATGAAAACACTAAACCTAACTTAACTGATCGGAACGTTCCGTTCCTACATAAATACATATATCTGTTATATATTACCTCCCAGAATTGTCGCAACCTCTAAACATCTACATAATGATCTGAAGGCAAGGTGCAAATATAATCAAAAGATCAAACGAACTTACCTTAAGTGAAGTTCGATCTTGATTATATGTAGCACCTTGCGTAAAGATCAGTCCCACCACTCCCAATGATATTGCAATTATCCCAAATAAAGTTGCGACAATTAGCTTTAAAGAAATGACGTTAGGACCGATTAGGGTAGTCATAGTAATGGTGACCGGTAAGAGATTTTATTGTTATAGCTTTAAATTGTGTGGCGCGTTCTAACACCGAACGAGGGGTACTACATAATGATCTTTACGCAAGGTGCTACATATAATCAAGATCGAACTTCACTTAAGGTAAGTTCGTTTGATCTTTTGATTTTATTTTGTTTTGTTTTAGGTCTGCAAGATAGATTATTTTGAAATAAATAGAGACTGTACCATTGAACAAATAAAGGAAAATGTGTTAAAAATTATTACACCTTCATTGTCCAATTTGTTAGAAATGTCAGATTTTACATTTGCCAGATGTGGCAAACAAAAATTAATTATACAAATAAAAACAAATGGAGATGCAATGGAGCTAGAGGAGTTTCTTGGCAATGCGATGTTAATAATTATTCCTAATAGAGATTTCCCCTCAGATTTGCCTCTTATTACTGCAACAGACGATATACCCTTTAATTATAATGGTGAGTTTATTGGTTTATGTTAAAATTACATTTTCACTTAGGTACTACTTACATTTTAGAAACAACTCCCATTCTGACGTTGAGGGAACCAGCAAGAACAAATTCTATCATACGAAGACATAATCTAGACGACTCTTCGGCATCGTTAATTCCAAATAGAGACAGTAAGTTTTAATACCTTTCAATTCCTGCGTGGACAGAATTTTGATAATACTAACAATTGGAAGAATAATTATTTCCAAATATCTACCCATAAGTACCGACTCATTTCATTTTGAATAGTGCTGTCTAATAAAAACCAATTATATGTAGCGTTTTACTATATTATTATAATACAATTTTATAATTTCATAAATATCATGTACAGGGTCATCACGCGAAAATGTCCTTTTTTGAAATAATTCAGCCATTTTTCATGTTATGACTTAGATGTAAAGACATTCTTAACTAGTTTTTTCCGCAGAATCTAAATTTTTAATAAAAAAAAAACAATAACGCATCGCATTTCAGAAATACGACATAATACTTTCTCTTTTAAATAGAACACTCTGTATATTTTGAAACAGTTCGCTACTGCTTCACTTTCTAAATTCAAAAATGTCAACATATCTTATGTTATCTCAAATGGTTTTTGAGATATTTATATTTGATGATATTTAAAATCTGATATATCAATTTGACGATATTAAAATAACGTGACCAATTTTGTTAAATAAATTTTGAAAACAAAGAAAAACATTAACCATAATGAGAAAATGATCTCTGCGAAACATAGAATGTTGATTTTATACATTTATTTAACAAAGAAAATATTACCAAACATTAAAAGAATAAAAAATATCAACAAACAATTACAGAAATCATTTTCTCATTATGGTTAATGTTTTTCTTTGTTTTAAAAATTTATTTAACAAAATCGGTCACTTTCTTTTAATATCGTCAAATTTATATATCAGATTTTAATATCATCGAATCTAAATATCTCAAAAACCATTTGAGATAACGTAAGATATGTTGACATTTTTGAATTCAGAAAGAGAAGCAGAATCAAAATATTTCAAAATATACAGAGTGTTCTATTTAAAAGAGAAAGTATTAAGTCGTATTTCTAAAATGCGATGCGTTATTGTTTTTTTGATTGAATATTTAGATTCTGTGGAAAAAACTAGTTAAGAATGTCTTTACATCTATGTCATAACATGAAAATGGCTGAGTTATTTCAAAAAAGGACATTTTCGTGTGATGACCCTGTACAGTGTCCAAATTCTCTATTTTTTTTTTATAAATTTCTTTTTGCTAACGTTGACCCCTTTTTATTAGCCACAAAAAGGTGAACTTCACGAGTAAGCTCCTAAACCATGTAAATGTCTGCGCAGTTATATCAGTGACAAATGTAGTTTACATTTGTCATTGGTTATATGATCCAACCACTTTTTATTCTTTTGTATCGATATATTTTTTTTGTACTGAAACCCCGAAACTATAACTTGGCCTTAAAAATTTTTATATGTAATGGCATACGTTGCACATAGCTATAGAGCTATTTAGTATATCTTCTTGTAATGTATTTCCTGTAGTTTAATCTTTGCCTTTTAATTTTGATTTAAAATAACGTAGACACTTATTTTTGATAATTTTTCGAATGAGTGTGTAGAGCTAGAACTTAAGGTGGATTAATTTTTATTTAGATTACCTGACGCTTAAGTTTCTAACATTTGGCAAAAGAAATTATTAAAAATTAATCTGACTCCTGAAGTCTCATGTGAGCTAGCCGACTTTAAGTTTCCTTAGGAACATGTTACGTAAAATTACTTTTAAAGATATTCATTGAACTTAATTCTGGGAATCACGCCAAATTCTAAAAAATAAATAGAAATAAGAAAATTGTCAAAATATGTCAAGATAAAAGTGTAGCATCAAAGGCAAACCTCAACATTTTGCCCCAGAAAACCACTGTATATAGTTCTAAATGAATATAAATACAATATTGTTGTCTAAAATTCGTATCAGTGGTTTTCTAGTATTTTACACTAGAAAATATAACAAAATGTATATTATATAATATATAGATATATGATACGAATTTTAGATAACAATATTGTATTTATATTCATTTAGAACTATATACAGTGGTTTTCTGGGGCAAACTGTTGATGTTTGCCTTTGATACTACACTTTTATCTTGACATATTTTGGCAATTTTCTTATTTCTATTTATTTTTTTGAATTTGGCGTGATTCCCAGAATTAAGTTCAATGAATATTAACTATCCGCCACAAATAAACTACAAACAATACTTTTAAAGATCTTTTGTCGTAAATTTTATTTAACCTATAACAAACCTATATTTCATCAATCATTACTGCGTAAAACAATTATTATTTTTTTTAGATTTACAGCCCAGTCTTCCAGATATACAAAGACAATCTGATAATTATTACAACTCTGAGGATGATGATGAAGGTAAAATTAACATTTGTGTATTACATTACAAAGTTTGACATTAGTTTTAGTAATTTGTAATGAACCTTGAATAGAGGTACTTTTATTGTGAATAAGGTAAATTGGGGACAGATATATATTTGCACTAATTAGCTTAGGGCATGACTAAGGAATGGACTTAGTGTGTGTGCACCTTAATATAAGCAGTCGAAAAACTCTTCGGTCTCAGTAAATTACAAAAATATTGGTACGTTGAGATACAGTTATTGCTAAAAACCTAACATAATATAGAATAACATATGAACTAATAACAAATTAGATAATATTTGGAAAAAGCACCTAACAATATAAGAAATAATATAAGAAACCAAATGTAAACACTGTAGTCTTATCTACTTTATCATATCGTTATCAGTATAAATACAGCCAATCTCTAAAGTATACCATACACTACAAACATAAAATTAAATAAAATAATGACTGATAAAATTACAAATGAACTGATCCTCGAGGAAATATTAAATAACAGACGAGAACTAAAAACAACACTAGAGACTGTAGAGGCCAGAATTACGCTAAAAATTGAGGAGATAAATGAAAGGCAAAATAAAATTGAAAAGAAACAAATAGAAATTACTGATGAAATTGAGCAAATTCAAATAAAGGAAAAGGAAAATAATATAATAATATTCGGGTTACAAAAAGCACCTGAACAAATTACTCTAGAATTCATTTGTGACGAAATAAAGAGACTGGTTGACATTAATGTTAATGAATCCGATCTAAATAACTTCTATCCACTCGGAAGAAAAGAGAACTGTCCTGTAAAAGTTGAACTTGTGTCATATCTCAAAAAAAAATCCATTCTAAGAAATGGAAGCAAACTAAAAGGTACAAACATCTTCATTGTTAATGATATGACAGATAAACAGCGAGAAGAAAATAAAATATTGAGAGCACATCTGTCCTTAGCCAGACAAAATAAAAATGAAAATTGCTACATTAAAGGAAACAAACTTCATATTAACAATAAGATATATTCTGCACAAGAATTAGAACTGTCTGACAACACAACAGCGCAAAATCAGCCAACGTCTGTATATGGTAGCTCTGCAGGAAAAAAGGAAATTAAGGAAATCGCGGAAAAACTGGGAAAAGGAATATTGAAAGAAGATAAAATAAAAACTCGTTCTAATAAACCTGCAAAATAAGCACTCATATTGTCAATTTATAGAATACCTAATTATATATACGTATATATATAAAAAAAAAAAAAAAAATTCTATTGTAATACTTTATTTTAAATAGGTACTTTTTATTGTATATCTTTGTAATAATTATAAGCATGGATCAATATATTAGGGATTTTGATTTAAACATAATAGAAACATACACCTTACAAAATTGCATTGAAGCAAAGACTATCCTAGAAATTAATGATCAAGTAAGTAATTTCAAAATTCTGCAAAACAATATCCGAAGCTTGAATAAAAATTTGGATGAATTTAAAATCTTTCTACATAGACTGGAAGTGTCGATTGCTTAATTCTTAGAGAAACCTGGAAACTAGAAGTTCCTGAGTTATTTAAAATCGATGGTTATGATATAATATATAATTTTGGTGACCTGAATCAAAATGATGGGGTTGAAGGGGTTGTAGCGTATATTAAATTTGATTTAAATTATGAATATGTAATAAACACAATAAATAATATAAAAGTCTTACAAATGACGATAAAGGTTGATACAGATAACAACATTAACATAACATCTATATATCGATCCCCTTCAACTGATCCATATGAATATAATCATTATTTGCATGAATATTTAGAGTCACTGAATATTAAACTAGAGGAGTATTATATGTTTTTAGGAGATATAAACATAGACATTTTGCAGATAAACGATAATGTTGTTGAGTATTTTAATATCCTTAACGAATTTGGTTTTAAATCCACAATAAACAGTCCTACCAGGGTCCAAGAAAACCATCAGTCGTGTATAGATCATATATTCATTAAAAATAAAGCATCTCATTATAATGATTCATTAATGCCAATAATAATACAAACGGATATCACAGATCATTATGTGACTATATTGCAACTTATATTGAAATCACAAAAAATACAAATTCTAACTTAACATATATCAAGATTCTTAATCATAAAGAGTTGGCAACTAAATTATCTAATATGTCCTGGGAGCCGGTGTACTTAGCACCAAGTATTGAATCGAAAACAAATGTTTTCTTAAATATTATTACTAATGCAGTCAACGCCTGCACTAAAACCAAACGTGTAACCAGGAAACACTCTAAAAAAACTCAATGGATAACAAATGGCATATTGAAATCAATAAATACTAAACACGAATTATTCAAAAAGACACAAAAAAAACCCAACAAATATAGAAATAAAAACACAATATAAAAATTACAAAAATAAACTAACAGCGCTTATCAAAAAAACTAAACAGAATTATTATAAAAACCAAATAAATATTAACAAACATAAATCAAAAAATCTTTGGAGGGTAATTCAAGACATAACAAAATCAAAGAACAAATCAACTGACATAACATCTTTAAATAGTGAGGATAATATAGTCCTAACGGATATAAAAGATATAACAAATGAATTTAATCGAACATTTACAAATATGGGTAAAAAACTTGCTGAAAAAATTACGGTAAATAAAAATTTTAAGTATAATACAACTTCTACGGTGAATTCTTTGGTATTACTACCTACCTTTGAAATTCAACATATCATAAATGATCTAAAAAATAAAAAATCGCCAGGAGTGGACCAGTTGAAGGCAGAGATGTTAAAACCAATTTCACAATATATTTTAAATCCGTTAGTATATATTATAAATAAATGTATGAGATTCGTATATTGGCCAGCTGCACTTAAAGATTCGTTAATAATACCAATATTTAAAAAAGGTGATACTAGCATAGCAAGTAATTACAGACCAATCTCACTGATTACAAATTTCAGTAAAATATTCGAAAAAGTAATAAAAACTAGATTGGTATCTTACCTCAACAAGTATCATTTACTTTCGAAAAAACAATATGGATTTAAAGAAAACGTTTCAACCCAGGATGCAATACTAGACTTAACATCGAATATATATTCTTCTCTAGATAAAAGTACACCATGCCTATGTGTATTCATTGACCGTGCGAAAGCATTTGACACCGTCAGCCATTCTCTACTCTTACAATCACTGGAGAATATTGGAATTAGACAAGAATGTTTAGGTCTGTTCAAAAATTACATGTCTAATAGGAAACAGTGTGTGAGAGTGGGAGATGTTTGCGGTGACAAATTAACCATTGAATACGGCATTCCACAAGGTACGGTTCTGAGACCTGTACTTTTTTCCATATACATTAACGATCTATTTTCTTTAACAAATAGAGGTCATATTGTTGGTTTTGCAGACGATACTGCTATCTTCTATAAAGCCGACACATGGAACGAGCTAAAGAAGTTAGTAGAAAGTGACTTATCGATCATTAAAAATTGGTTTGATTGCAAACTATTAACAGTTAATCTCGAGAAAACTAACTACATACCCTTTAGTTGTAACATATCAAATCGACCACTCTTTGAATCAATTTCTATTGAAGTCCAGGGTAACATTCATAACATATTACCTGAAACAAAAGTAAAATACCTCGGGTTGTTTATTGATAGGCATTTAAGATGGGATTTTCACATAAAATACGTCATAAGGAAGCTCCAAACAATCTTGTATCAATTTAGATTCTTATGTAACATTCTTCATTATAACCACCTAAAAACAATATATCATGCTTTAGTCGAGAGCCATTTAAATTATGGTATTCTTGCTTGGGGGTCAGCAGCCAAGACACATATTAAACCACTTGAAATCTTACAAAAAAGATTTTTGAAACTCATGCTCAAAGGAAAAGTAACTTACCCTACAGAACTCGTCTACACTGACTCAAAAACTTTTGATTTAAGACAATTATATTATTATAATATTAACATTTACTACCATAAAAAAAAGCCATATCTTCTCCAAAATCATGATTATAATATACGGAATAAGAATCAGTATATAACCCCACTTATGACTAAAACCATTGGGCAGAGATCATACCAATTCTTGGCGCCAATATTATATAACACAGTTCCAAATCTGGAGAAAATTACTAATATTTTTTCATTAAAGAGACATTTGAGAAAATATATTTTATCGATACCTAGAGAGACAATTCATGATCAAATCGAAATGAAAAATACCTAAACAAATGAGATATCTGTGAAAACTGCCAAGCAAAAAAAAAATAAAAAAATAAAATAAAAAAAATAAATAAATAAATAAAAAATCCTCCATATAAAGTAGATTAGATATGATGCAAATACTAACCTTTAAATACAAAAAAATATAGTGTTTCTATAAGTGTTATGTAGTTATACATCCTCTAGCTGTAAGTAATTGTATATTTCATGTTTTAATTATATTGAATGAATGTAACTTTGTATGTGTACAAGTGTACATGTTTTTGTGTTGATATGTCTTTATACCTAGTATGAAATGATTGTGCTATTGTTATTTATTTTATATCTATTTCATATTTTATTATAAATATTTATTATTATGTATAGTCTAAACAAGTGTATATTTATATACTTATAGACTTTTGTTTAAGTTTACATATTTATCTACTTCCAATACTTATTATGTAATCATTACCATTAATGCAAACAATAAACTTATTATTATTATTATTATTCTGGTGCACATTGACAACTGTTCAATGTTGATATCTTTTCAGTAGAAATGTGCAAGTTAAATACTTTTTGTCTGATTGCTATCCTATATTTAGAAAATTATCGAACATGTATACAGGGTGGCCCATTAGTGAGAGGAAGTAGAATATCTGACTTCCTATAAGAAATATTAAAAAATGTTTTAAATAAAAGTTATAGGGCTTACTTTGCTGCTTATTTCTAAAATACCGTGAAATAAACAGGGTGTTCCTTTAAAGCGGGACAGCTTAAAGGTCGAGTTTTTTAAATGACGCCCTGTATTTTTTTCCACCATTGATTTCAGATTAAAATTTTACGTCCAGTACTGTATTTTTTTTTTAATGCTGCGACGTTGCCAAATTATTGCGAAAAATATGAAAATTCACAGAAAAACAGTGCATCACAAATGTCATCAAAAAAATTTTGTTAATTGCAATTGAGGGAAAACATTTGGTGAGTGCAAAGATATGGGTAGCTGAAATGTCTGAGAGGAGCGAAAGTTTATTTTTATATACTATTGCGAGCAATAAATTTTCAACGGTTAATTTTAGCTTTGTAAATAGGAGGAAACGCAGTGGCGACGGATGTCACTCTATTTTATTACATTACTGTCAGTGTCACTTTATATTGATTGTCTCATTAAGTATTTTTTAAATTTTAAAACATGTCGAACCACAAGCTTATAGACGTCGAATTTAGGGTTTGTAATGACCAAATTAATAATAATAATAATAATAATAATAATAATCGTCTTTTATTTTTGCATACACAATACATGTGATACTACAGAAAATGAGGCGAAGTTTAGCGCACAAGGCACTATTCTTACACTTAACCTCAACAATAAATATAATTTTATAATTAAGTAAAAAATTAATGAATTAAAACTAGAAATAAGATAGAGATAGATATAAATATTAAATATAATATAAACCATATGAAAACGTATGAAGCATAATATAGTACTAGTGATTACCTACTTTAAAATAATTGTACTTATTCCTCACAAGTTTACTGACAAGTTTACTGAATTTGCAGAAAATATAATCTTGATCTTGGTTTGAACTGCTTTACTGATAATTCTTTTAAGTAATTAGGTAATGAATTATAAAGAGCTACAGCATTATAAATAAAACTTTTCTGAAAGAGTGCAGTACGGTGCCTTGGTGTGTGGAGTGTATTAACCCTTCTTAAATTGACGTGGTGAAAATTACTACGCGGAAGTAACATTTCCTTAATGCGGCCCACACACAAGCTACTTTTGCGGCGTTTTGGCAGCTGGCGTTGTCGCCAGCGTCCAATATGCACAAAAATCGCAAAAGAAACGCCCGTGTGTGAGTATTTGCTGCCGCGCTGACGATTAGCTGGATGGCCCAGAACGCCGGACGCCAAGATCAAACTTGTTTGATTTCGGCGGCAGTAAAGCCAGCGAAACGTTTAGAAAACGCATGTGTGTGTGCAGAAATGGCGGAAAATGGGCGATTTGGACAATCCGAATATTTCATTTCTGCTTTTATTGAATTATTTAAGCAGAAAAAATATTTATGGATAATAAAAAGTAAAGAATATTCTAATAGAATTATTAAGAATAAAGCTTCGGATATAATTTTAGTTCATTCAAGACATTTATGTGGGATAACTGCTCTTTTTTCAGCAACCACTCTTTCACCCATGAACGACGCTTTTTGGACTTGCTAATCTTTTCTGCTTGAGCAAAATTTTTAGACATTTTCAATACTATTCCGTTAATGAGTAGCTCACTACTGGGACGCTTGTGTGTGGTGAAATTGTAAAAGCGTTTTCGACGCTGGCGACAACGTCAGCTGCCAAAACGCCGCAAAAGTAGCTTGTGTGTGGACCGCATAAGGTAAGCAGGAGTAGAGGTGCACCTTATGCGTAGCAATCGCCAGGTGATGTTTCCTTCTGTTGACCATATTTAACCACGATAGTTCAGTAAACTTCGTAGAAATATGATCATATTTACGCAGATTGTATATAAATCTGCTACAATAATTTTGAACACGTTGAATACGGGTTTTATTTATACAATCCAGATAAGGTACATAAATGTAGTCACCATAATTAAAATTAGAGAGCACCATAGTTTCAGCCAGTGTTTTTTTTTGGTTATATCCTAAAATTTCTTTATTGGAATACAATAACTTTAAGGCCGTATATGCTCTTCGCACTACCTCACTGACTGAAGTGTAAATTTTAGTTTAGTATCAAATATTAGGCCCAGATTCTTTTTATTGTCTACAACAGGAATAGCTTCATCATTTATTATTATATTTAATGAATTTTTAACAATATCCAACTTTTTTGTGCACCAAAGAATAATACACACGATTTACTACTATTTAACTTTAAATTGCAGCTAGTAGATTTTTTGTATAAATTTTGTAGGTCTGTATTTATGATGTTTTCCGCTACTGGTAGATTATTGACTCTAAATTTGTACAGTAACTGCGTATCATCAGCATAAGCATGCGCGTGACAATTAGTAAAGTCCACCAGTAAATCGGCAGTATAAATAATAAACAACAAGGGGCCTAAGACCGAACCCTGAGGTACTCCCGCTAATAGTGTTTTAAAATCAGATAGGTTATGTTCCACATTTACCTTCTGCTGCCGTTCAGTTAAATAAGAGTTTAATAAATTTAAAGATGGACCCTCAACACCATAATATTTTAATTTTGACAGAATAACTTTATGATTTATGGTGTCAAAAGTCTTAGAATAATCAAGCAGTATAATAGGCGAGCAAATTCTATTTCGAAATGCGCATATTTTTCAAACTAGTGGCCATTTCCGTACCACAAGCTAAAATTCCTTTTAATAGATTGACATATGCTTGTATTATAACCCTGCAAAAAATACCCGACATACCCAAAGGGGAAGTACCAAAATGGCGGTTTCAAAATGGCGGCTTTGAAGAGGTTGCGCCAGTGCACTACTTGTCTCATATTTAACGCTTTCTTTGTCTGAATTAATGTATGACGCAATATTCCGATGCGGAGTCAGTAGAAGGCGGCAGCAGTGGCAACAGCTCGTCAGCAAGTCTGTTCGTTACTCAACTCGGCCTCAGTAAAACTGCACATTTCGTCAGGTTTAGACGTGCCTCGTTGTACTTCCCTGTGTGTTTAATGTTTTAGAGTTTATTTGTTTAGTAGTTTCGTAAGGTTATTGTTTTGACTGAGTTCACTTGCGCCTCTGCTTCAAAAATACAGAAAAATTGGAAGATCTTCTAGTGTGATTTATGCTTTTTGGGATGATTTTCTGCAGGCGATACAAATAATGCTAAATTTTATTAGGGCTGATAGAGAGGGTGACTGGAACCTGCACGTTTCAACTCAAACTGCTATGCTTCCATATTATTTTGCTTGCAGTAAACAGAATTATTCTCGCTGGGCAACTCTATGTATTGGAAATGATAGATGGACTTCCCCCCAACGTGACTTCTGAATTTCTTTTAGGTCAGTTTGCCGTTAAGTTTTCTCCTGGGCCGTTTAGAGGACTTTGGTCAGACATGGGTGTTGAAATGTCAGTCATTCGAGATAGCAGAAGCTCTAGCGGAATTGTTGGTCTTACGTGAAAAGATTCTGCAGTCCTCAGGTGGACAGTGACAAGGCATATTATGGGGAACTATTCACATAATTTTCTTATTCGAAGTGGTCTTGACAGTGATATTGCTTTGGAAGATGAGGGAAACTCCCATGAGCAGTCATCACAATCGTTATTGCGTCGCGCCGAAAACCATTTTCAAGAAATGCTGAAATATCTAAAGAATACTATGTCAGATCCGTTTGACCTGGAAGGAGCAGGGCAAGATGTTGTAATGCACATTGGCACAGGCCAATTAGCAAACAGGGAGACAAGCGATTCCCTTCTGCAGGTCCGTAGTAATGGAGTGGAGATGCTGGATGAGTTTGTGTCTAACCGTTTGTCCACACAAACTAAAAGGAAAAGCTTCTATGAAGCCATCACAAAGTCTAAACTTAAGACCTTTGCAAATTTGAGAAAGCCCACGTCGTTGACAATAGGAGGTAAACGTGTCCAAAAGAAAGTGTCTGCTGAAGTCATTTATTAGAGAGCATTGGCTATTTCCAAGTCACGAGCTCAGGTCAACATATCTTCTGTGTTGAGTTATCCTATGACTTCGGTTCCATCTGCTTTATTTAAAGACGACGGCAGCAGGCGTTCAACTGCGAAATCGGAGATTTTGCACAAATTGGAACACTGCGTGTCAGTTGTAACAGAGAAGCCAGAGTGCACTGTACATATTGTCGATGCCATGGCTGATTTGCACCAAATTAAAGTGAAAAATCTGAAAACATTTGGTGACTTAGGTAGCGTGGTCTTGAAAGGAGTGATAAATCGCCTTGTAGATTGCAATGAAGTGCATTTAGTATTCGACCGATACGACAATAAATATCACCCCAAAAATCAAGAGAGGGACAAACGGTACACTTCGGGCTGCCGTGTATATGATATCAGAGCAAACAGGACGATTCCCGACTGGTCAAAAATTATGGGTAGCGATGAAAATAAAGCTCGCTTGACGCACTTTCTTTGTAAATTTATTGAAGATAATGCATTGAATCATCCTGTTATAAAAAGTAATAGGAATAAGGCTATAATACTTGAGGGTGGATAGGACAATGCTTTAATATCTAAAGTTATAACATCTTCTGGTTCTACTGATGTTCAGTCCTTAGTTTCCAATCACTTCGAGGCAGATACTCGAATAGTTTATCATGCTGTCGTAAAGGGATGTGCTGTTGACAATATTGTTGTGGAATCTCCCGATACCGATGTTCTGGTGGTTTTAATAGGAAACTATGCACACATGAGAAAAATTCCTAATGTATGGTTTTACACAGGTAAAGTTACAGATTTAAGCGATCAACGGCGGTACATACCAGTTCACAGTTTAGTACATACTCTGGGTAATGCATTTTCTCTTGCTTTACCAGTAATACATGCGCTGACAGGGTGTGATACTATTTCGTCTTTTCACCTTGTAGGGAAAAAGACTGTTTTCGATAATGCCTGCCTATTGTCAAGAGAAGAATTAGAAGGCCTTCAGAATATTCCAGAAATTCTTAGTGATGACAGTGTTTTAGAAAAAGTTTCTCGTTTTATTTCAAGATTATATGACCCAAAACTAAAATATTTGGACGAACACAGTTCCCTAAATAAATTGAGAGTTTCGTTAGCTCTAGATAAAGGACTTCCAATTCACAGGCTGCCACCATCAGAGTCGGCATTACTTGAACACATTAAACGTGCTGCTTGGCAGAGTTATCTCTGGGTTTTAAATCTAATGTGGGATTGGTTGACCCACTGCCAGTTCAAGATTACGGATGGATCATCGATGAGACCAATTTACACTACTTATATTTCAAAGGCCCTACGAGTTTAGAAATATTACAGCAATATTTCTGCAACTGTCGATCTAAACAACCGTGTCAAAATAAAATCTGTCCTTGTGTGAAAAGCACATTAGAATGCTGTGAAGTATGCCAGTGTTCAGGAAAGTGCACCAATTCAAGTATTGTAGACGATGATGTTGACGATGAACTCTCAGAATAATAAAGTTAATTATGAAAACCACACGCTTTTGACTTATTTTTCCCCCTAAACCTCTCACACTATTAAAAAATACGGTAGAGACACGCACATATTACATTACTATGCAACTAAACACTTCGAAAAGTATAGGTCGTGACCGTCATTTTGAAGCCGCCATTTTGGTACTTTCCCGTCGGATATTTTCGGGTATTTTTTCGCAGCGACGTACTTAGTCAACAACTAAACGATTGCAAAAAACCGCAGCTTGTGGTACCCATTTGGTCACCTCGTCGAATTTTTTCCCCAAAATTCCTCGCCTATAAGTGCAGCCACATCCCCTTCATCGATGGCAGTAACAATATTATGTAAAACGTCAGCTAAAGCAGTTGTAGTGCTGTGATTCTTTCTAAAACCTGATTGATGTTTGGACAGTATGTGGTTTTGAGTAAAATAACTGAATAATTGTTTATATAATACCTTTTCCATGATTTTTGAAAGAATGGATAGAATACTGATCGGTCTGAGATCCCCAAATGAGTTTGGATTGGCTATTTTAGGTAAAGGGTTGACAATTGCTTGTTTCCAAATCCTAGGAAAGTAATTTTTCTCTATACAACAGTTAATGATATGGACAATATATTTATCAAGAAAAGGAGAACAATACTTTAACATTATGCTCGAGATGTCATCAATAACGTAGGCTTTAGATTTTAATTCTCGAATAATATCAGTGACTTCCTCAGAGGAAGTCATGTTAAACGAGAATTTTATATTAGGATTATAAACATGATTTTCATAATAATTCATCGTGCCACGGCACACATGATCGTTAGGATTGTTACTGCCCATGAAGAAGTTGTTTATCTCTTGAGGATTTGCAAGACGGTTTGGAATAGTGTAATTATTCTTTTTCTATTTAACGTTAAGCGACTCCTAAAGCCTTCCACGTTTTTTTTTGGATTATTTTCATATTCTACAAAATTATTAATATAGGCTCTTTTTTCACTACGCAGAGCTCTTAACGTTAGATTTCGTATGCACTTATACTGCTCATGATCTTCCTGGTTCTTTGATCTTTTGAATTTATCAAGGGCTTTATCTTTTAAATCAATCATCTGTAATAGTCTGTCAGTCAGCCAAGGAGATTTAGGCTTAGTAACTACTGTACGTAAGGGTGCATGTTTGTTAAATAGTTCTAAAATTAACTTTACAAACATGTCTAATTTGATATCAATATTTTCTTGACGGATGATGTCAAACCAAGGTAGTTGCTCCAGATCTATAGTAAATTGGTTATTATCAAAGTTTTTAAAATCTCGAAATTTAATAATCTTGGTTTAAATTTGGACACTTGATTATTATATACACAATATACCAAATGGTGGTCAGAGATAAGATCAAGTAAGCGTACCAGATTCCCCGATTGCATCTTTATTACTGACAAAGATGGGATCCAGCAGCGTAGAAGCCTGTGCGGTTAACCTAGTTGGCTCGTTAATTAATTGAGTGAAGCCGTATGAATTAAAACAATGTGATAGCGGGTTATTATCATTAGAGATTAATATTTATATCACCTACACAAATTACTTCATCTACTGTAGGAAACACAACAGATAAAATAGTGTCAATTTGCTCAACAAAATTTAAT
Source organism: Rhagium mordax (assembly GCA_963680705.1). Lineage (NCBI taxonomy): Eukaryota > Metazoa > Arthropoda > Insecta > Coleoptera > Cerambycidae > Rhagium > Rhagium mordax. The sequence continues at coordinate 28,269,382 of OY796659.1, forward strand.
AAATTACTGTTAGGTGGACGGTATAAAACTTCTAGTGCATATTTCTTGCTAGAGATTTTAAATTTTAACCATAGCTGCTCATATGCTACATCGAGTTCAAAATGAAAAGGAATAATATCACAGGCAATATTATCTTGCACATACCGGGTGGCTCAGCAGGTCGGGCCAAGCTTATATCTTGAAAAGTAATGGATGGATTTTTTTTAAATTTTAGGTGTGTATACAAGTATTAATTTCCAACCAAGTGACGGAAAAATCCAAGATGGCCGACTTCCGGTTTCGCCGGAAATGGAACTAAATCCAGTTTTTTAAATGGCACCCCCTGTATATTTTTGCATATTTGAATTCTACGCCTCAAAATACATACAACTCAAGTGTCAAATGTCATTTTAATAGTGGAAATTTATTTTTTTTCAACATTTTTATTTTCAACGTAGAGGGCTGCGACCATGCTCAAATTACTCAAAATATTATATCTGATATTATCCATAAAGTATAATATTATTAAAAGCATTATTTTCAATTTATTGGAGCTCAAATTAAGTAATTTCAGATTTTTATCTGTTTTTTAAGGAAAACTCGTTTAGTTCGAATGAAACACCTGGTGGGCCATTCCTATTTTAAATTGTGCGTTTAATAAGGATTTGAACGATGTACATAATGTCGTTATTATTTTTTAAATAAATGTGGAAAATTAAAGAAAGTCATACTGAATTATTTGAAATCTCCTTGTCGGGTTTTACAAATCAAAAAGGACACTACTAAAAGTAGGCAAAAAATTAAATATTGATTGCACAATTAATTTAATTTAACAACATTGTCATTAAACTAAAACATAATAAATACTTCAATAAATACGTTAATGTCATATTAACTGTTCCAAGTGTCGCGCGTTTTCTCTAATACATAACCGAAGTCGATCTAAAGTAAAATACCTGATTGAATTTGAGACAGATCATAATTGGCTATGAATGTTTTATTCTGACAGTTCTATCACTTTGAAATAATTGTATGATTAAGAACATAGCTTACATTCCCAGCGACAATTTAATGTACCAAAAGCTAAGTTTTTTTGTGGTATAAGTTTAATAATGGAAAATCAACAACCTTTTAGATATTCTAGAAATGAACAAGTAGATATGCTATTAATTTTCGGCGAGTGTAGGAAAAATGCAATTGCCGCTTGTGCGTTGTACGCTGACCGCTTTCCAGGAAGACGTCAGCCAATAAGAACCTATTTTAGAAAAGTTGAGATGAAATTTGAAAAGGAACCAGAGGAACCTGAAAATGCATTTATTGTAAATGAAGAGGCAGAAATCAATGTGTTGGCGTACGTAAACTTTAACTCAAGTGCATCTCTCAGAGAAATTCAAACTCAAACAAATGTAGACAAAGAATGTGCCAGACGAATTTTGCACAAACACAAGTATTGTAGTTATAAGTACAGTCTCCATCAACATTTATATGAAAATGACTACCAACGTAGATTACTTTACTGCAATTGGTTCCTGACTCAAAGAGCACAGGTACATAATTTCGAATACAAAGTTCTTTTCTCTGATGAGTCCAGGTTCACTAATAACGGAATGTTCAATAGAAACAATTTAAGATGTTGGGCAAGAGAAAATCCTCATTTACTTCGAGTAGGCGCATTTCAAGAACGTTTTGGATTTAATGTTTGGGTGGGAATATTAGGAACTGAAATAATAGGACCGATTTTGTTTGACGGAGCTTTAACAGGTGCACGATATTTACACTTTTTAGAAAACGAGGTTGAAGAAGGAATTAACACTTTACCTGCTGAAAATATTAGAGATATGTTGTTTCAACAAGACGGAGCAGGTCCGCACAGTGCGGTTATTGTAGCAAATTATTTAAATAACAGATTTGGACAGAATTGGATAGGTACACACGGTCCTGTGAGGTGGCCCGCTAGGTCTCCGGACCTGACACCAATAGATTTTTATTTGTGGGGTTACATTAAAAATCAAGTGTATTCGCGGCCTCCTACAACGTTAGAAGATTTAAGAGAAAGAGTAGTAGAAGCAATACGTAGACTTCCTATGAATCAGTTGAGGGAAGTACTACGGTGTGTCGTAGATCGAGTTCAGCTGTGTGTTAGGGAAAACGGGCGACACTTCGAACATTTAATAGGACATTAACAAATTTGAGTATGTATTATTTTTGTTTATGTTTCTTAGTATTTATTTATGTTTTACGTTTTTATTACTTGTGTGTTTTATTAGTTTATGCTTCATTAGTTTTATAAGAGTTATAATTAGTTTAATGATAATGTTGTTATATTATTTGTTGACAATTTTTTTTATAAATGTTTTGTAAAAAATGTTGTTGGTAGTGTCCTTTTTGATTTGTAAAACCCGACAAGGAGATTTCAAATAATTCAGTATGACTTTCTTTAATTTTCCACGTTTATTTCAAAAATAATAACGACATTATGTACATCGTTCAAATCCATATTAAACGCACAATTTAAAATAGGAATGGCCCACCAGGTGTTTCATTCGAACTAAACGAGTTTTCCTTAAAAAACAGATAAAAATCTGAAATTACTTAATTTGAGCTCCAATAAATTGAAAATAATGCTTTTAATAATATTATACTTTATGGATAATATCAGATATAATATTTTGAGTAATTTGAGCATGGTCGCAGCCCTCTACGTTGAAAATAAAAATGTTGAAAAAAAATAAATTTCCACTATTAAAATGACATTTGACACTTGAGTTGTATGTATTTTGAGGCGTAGAATTCAAATATGCAAAAATATACAGGGGGTGCCATTTAAAAAACTGGATTTAGTTCCATTTCCGGCGAAACCGGAAGTCGGCCATCTTGGATTTTTCCGTCACTTGGTTGGAAATTAATACTTGTATACACACCTAAAATTTAAAAAAAATCCGTCCATTACTTTTCAAGATATAAGCTTGGCCCGACCTGCTGAGCCACCCGGTATACTCCCACACCTCCACCTCTACTTACCCTGTCACATCTAAATAATTTATAGCCTGGTATAGAAACAATCGCAGAAGGATCTTGTCTTTGCAGCCAGGTTTCTGTCACACACACGAAAGTAAAAGAGTGCCTAGTAACCAGATCCACAAATTCAGTAAAACCAGTGAATATTGATCGTAAATTTAAATGGGAAATACTAATATGCTTCATTGTTAACTTATATTTTTATACCTATGATAACACTTTATAAAAAGAATATGGTTGGGATAAAAACTAATTATTTATACCTAACATTACCAGAGAGAAAAGAAAAAGAACATTATGTACCTACTTATACTTATAATATTTTGCACAAACACAAGTATTGTAGTTATAAGTACAGTCTCCATCAACATTTATATGAAAATGACTACCAACGTAGATTACTTTACTGCAATTGGTTCCTGACTCAAAGAGCACAGGTACATAATTTCGAATACAAAGTTCTTTTCTCTGATGAGTCCAGGTTCACTAATAACGGAATGTTCAATAGAAACAATTTAAGATGTTGGGCAAGAGAAAATCCTCATTTACTTCGAGTAGGCGCATTTCAAGAACGTTTTGGATTTAATGTTTGGGTGGGAATATTAGGAACTGAAATAATAGGACCGATTTTGTTTGACGGAGCTTTAACAGGTGCACGATATTTACACTTTTTAGAAAACGAGGTTGAAGAAGGAATTAACACTTTACCTGCTGAAAATATTAGAGATATGTTGTTTCAACAAGACGGAGCAGGTCCGCACAGTGCGGTTATTGTAGCAAATTATTTAAATAACAGATTTGGACAGAATTGGATAGGTACACACGGTCCTGTGAGGTGGCCCGCTAGGTCTCCGGACCTGACACCAATAGATTTTTATTTGTGGGGTTACATTAAAAATCAAGTGTATTCGCGGCCTCCTACAACGTTAGAAGATTTAAGAGAAAGAGTAGTAGAAGCAATACGTAGACTTCCTATGAATCAGTTGAGGGAAGTACTACGGTGTGTCGTAGATCGAGTTCAGCTGTGTGTTAGGGAAAACGGGCGACACTTCGAACATTTAATAGGACATTAACAAATTTGAGTATGTATTATTTTTGTTTATGTTTCTTAGTATTTATTTATGTTTTACGTTTTTATTACTTGTGTGTTTTATTAGTTTATGCTTCATTAGTTTTATAAGAGTTATAATTAGTTTAATGATAATGTTGTTATATTATTTGTTGACAATTTTTTTTATAAATGTTTTGTAAAAAATGTTGTTGGTAGTGTCCTTTTTGATTTGTAAAACCCGACAAGGAGATTTCAAATAATTCAGTATGACTTTCTTTAATTTTCCACGTTTATTTCAAAAATAATAACGACATTATGTACATCGTTCAAATCCATATTAAACGCACAATTTAAAATAGGAATGGCCCACCAGGTGTTTCATTCGAACTAAACGAGTTTTCCTTAAAAAACAGATAAAAATCTGAAATTACTTAATTTGAGCTCCAATAAATTGAAAATAATGCTTTTAATAATATTATACTTTATGGATAATATCAGATATAATATTTTGAGTAATTTGAGCATGGTCGCAGCCCTCTACGTTGAAAATAAAAATGTTGAAAAAAAATAAATTTCCACTATTAAAATGACATTTGACACTTGAGTTGTATGTATTTTGAGGCGTAGAATTCAAATATGCAAAAATATACAGGGGGTGCCATTTAAAAAACTGGATTTAGTTCCATTTCCGGCGAAACCGGAAGTCGGCCATCTTGGATTTTTCCGTCACTTGGTTGGAAATTAATACTTGTATACACACCTAAAATTTAAAAAAAATCCGTCCATTACTTTTCAAGATATAAGCTTGGCCCGACCTGCTGAGCCACCCGGTATACTCCCACACCTCCACCTCTACTTACCCTGTCACATCTAAATAATTTATAGCCTGGTATAGAAACAATCGCAGAAGGATCTTGTCTTTGCAGCCAGGTTTCTGTCACACACACGAAAGTAAAAGAGTGCCTAGTAACCAGATCCACAAATTCAGTAAAACCAGTGAATATTGATCGTAAATTTAAATGGGAAATACTAATATGCTTCATTGTTAACTTATATTTTTATACCTATGATAACACTTTATAAAAAGAATATGGTTGGGATAAAAACTAATTATTTATACCTAACATTACCAGAGAGAAAAGAAAAAGAACATTATGTACCTACTTATACTTATAACATACAATACATACAAATTTATAGGAAATAAATGTAAAAGGAAGAGGAAAGAAAAATACATATATATTATTTAATTATTTAAAACTACACAATTGTTATTCTTTTGTTTTACAGGCCAGTCTGGTCGACGGCTTAGTTGATAAATATATTTGTAGTTTTTTCTTTTTTGGATCAGCTTCCGCAAATTGTGTTATGTTGATCTCCTTATCCAATTCTTCCTTATTCTTTGTATGAGGTGTAGATGGTCCATTATCTGCATGAAATCCTTTAGAAGTTCCTACATCCTGTTCAGTTTGCTCATTTTCGTTTTTTTGTGCAGTGTATATTTTATCGTTAATGTACAATTTACCTCCCTTTATATAGGACTTAAGTTTTTTATCTCTAGCCTCTTTTAAATGTGGCCAAAAAATTTTGTTTAGTTTTCTGTCTTCGGCATTCAAATCATGAGTTATATTTATTTGTGTTCCTTTTAACTTTCTACATTCTTTTAAAACTTCAACTTTTTTTAGATATGAAACAAACTTCACTAATATAGGCTTGTTGTGACTTTTATTCCCGATAGTAAAGACATTATTTATATCTTGTAAGCACAAGTTGAGTTGTAGAAAATGGTTCAATTTTTCAACAATAAATGGGCCAAGATTTTTATCACTAGTGTATTCAAGACCAAAAACGACAATATTATTTTTTCTTAGGGTTTTATCTAGTATTGTATATTTTTCTTCCAATTTAGAGTATTTGGCTTCTAGTTCAACTCTTTTTTGTTTTTCTTCAATCAATTTATCTTTTATATCCTGCACTTCTTGATTGATATATTCTTTAAGCTCTTTTGTTTGCTCCTTATTAGAACATTCTATAGATTTTAATAATTTATCAAATAATGCATGTTCAGTACTCATTTCTTGTCCTTGTCTTGTTTAGAAATATATATCAAGGCTTTTATTTGTACGCACATGTACACTTTTTTACCGTATTTACTTTTTGTTGACTGAAGATAACAGTAATACTCTAATTAATAATTTACATTCATAGTTAGTTTATCACAAAAATTATGTTTTAATACTTTTTATATATATATCAAATAGTTTGTAAATTTATGAATTAACGAAGGTAAATTTTTATAATTAATTAATCTTCTTTCTGATAATTATTTCACTTAATGTAGCACAGAACCAAACACAACACCCAACCACACCTACAACACCCAACGAAACATCAAAAGCTGAATAGTCCTTGTAACGTATGGCAGATGAGTTACATTGCCACAAAACAACAATATTTTACCTAAAGCGCAAGTGGACACAAAATGGAAATCTAGCTCATATGCCGGGTTCTGGTCGTCCGCGTTTTCTAATGTGGAAGATGCTGCTTTGGTGGAATATAACACAAATCATCTCTTTTCGACAGCATTAAAGGCTAAGAAAGAAACACATTTTCCAGCATCTAATTCAACTGGCCATAGAGGACGTAGAAGAATTCGGCAACATTGGTTTTTAAATTTTACGTATTGATAATTTTATGTTAGATTAGTGTTGTATTTTTTCGTTTCAGCTTCAGCATTGTCATCTATGTTTAGTGCTACGGGAAGGTATTTGTAATTCGGCTGCATATCCCTAAATATTGTAGATAATACTGTAGTTATTAGCAAAAAGATACAACACTAAAATCTCGAAACCTTGACAGTTGCGCCTCTTTATTATTATTTACTTAATGGTTATATATAGAGATTTAATAAATAAAATATAAAATAAATAAAATAAAATAAATAAATAAATTTAATGTTTCCTTTATAGATTTCTCTTTTGATACGTCAATGCATTGTGTCAAAGATTTTATAAAATGTCAAATATGAATTTAAAACCATTTTTACAAAGACTAATTTTACAAAAACCAATATCACTTGATTAAATATCGTTGAAAACTTTTTGCTCCTAATAGTACTGGGGATCTTCAAACATCTAAAGCTTCGTTTTTTCAAATGGAACACCCAGTAAATTATTCTACCATTTTATACAACTATTTTATTCCTAGTGCGTCCACGAAAAAATTAATTAAAAAAAATTGTGAGTTGTTTGGAGATGTTTTTTTTTTATTATGATCATGAAGGGTGCACCTTTTCAATATAAGTATTTTCATCAACTATGTTACATGCGATCAAATAAAAAAAATATTTTTGTGAAAAGTTTTTAAGCACAAAATATTTTAGTTTTTAAGTGACGACGACGAAAAAAATGTACTATAGAAAGTTGACCAACTGTCAGAAAAAGTTGTCCATTATTAAATGCATTAGCATTAGCAGACTCTAACATGGTATAACACCAAGGGTTATTTAGAACAGACGTCTTTTTATTCGATTTTTTAGACAAGCCTTGTTATTTAAAAAATGCATTTTACACAATTTCGAAAGTTAAGGTTGCTACTTTCTCAGAAATGAAACGAAAAAAAAATAAGTGACCTCCTCCATCACCCCACGTCGTCCACTTCTGGGACACCCTGTATAAGTAAAAATTTGTTTTATAAATTCATTTGTATGTTCATTAGCTAAATATCCTAATTTGATAATTTATTTGTAGTAGATTACCATTTGTATAACAGATATAGTCGAAACAGAAGTCCAATTCCGTCAACCTACTCAGATGAAGAGATATCTACTTTGAAGATAGGTAAGTACCTTGCCAGATAAATTTCTAAAATAGTACAGTTCAAGTACCTTCCCTTCTGATTTGACAAAATATTGAAATTTGAGGTAGAAATTAAATATAACTTTTTCGGCATCAATGGTGACTGGTTTTGCACATGAGAATGGCACTTCATGTCGAAACAAAATTTAAATGGCATGAGGGGTCAAATGTCACCTTATATTAAAGTTAACCCTTTATTTTCAAAACATTCTCCTACTTAAAATACTCTTTTAATAATATGGGAAAACACAAAGTTGTAGAACAAATCGATACCAGTTCAATATTTCAAAATAGAAGTACCTATTGCAGAAATTTATTGAAATAAACATTGCATAAAAACAATATTAATTTTAATTAAACATTATTAATCATTTAACCTTATTTTTTAAATTTTATAGCCACTAGTGCCCTGGACGAATATATTCACTTGCCTGCATTTCTTTAAATGCTCATGCAGAGATATCTCGGACGCGATTTATAGCTAATGTGGAAACTAAATTTTCAAATTTTCCGCGTACAAAGGCCGTCTGCCGACAGTAAGATCTCTCGTCAAGATCAGTTAACGACTTGTCCGAGTGTGGAAGCCACCTATTTGCAACAAGTTCTTATAAACCTGTTGTTTGTGCAAAGAAAAGAAAATGACCCATAAATACCTTACAAATAAGGAATTTTTATTTTTTTCAAATAAAAGTTCAATATCAATTAATATTTTATTTATTTACTAATATGAAATAAAAAATATATAACGATAATACTCGTCTTGAGCACAGCAAACCTCCCACCGAATTTATAAATCATGGGGCAAAATAACAAAGTCTGCTGTGACAAAACTGTCGTTGCTGGTATCTACAAACCATAGGCATAATTTAATACACCGGTGTGAACTTGGCAGGCTAAACCTAGCAGGCGATATGACGGAAATACCCGAACACCCATAGACGTGCAGGTAAGTGAGAAACGGGCAATAAAATATGTGTAAAGTTTCATATTGACCTTCAACTTGATCAAGTTTTCAAAAAAAAAACCTCCTCTATTATCATAAAAAAATCGAAATCGGGAGAAGAAAACGGCGGCTCAAAATGACACTTTGTGGAAAAATGTGTCTTATAGTGGTGAAACTTATGCCAAAAGCACAATGACTTGCAGGCCGTCTAAGGGGTTGAAAACCTCCCTTATTATCTTCAAAAAATCGAAAGCGGGAGAAGAAAACGGAGGCTCAAAATGAAACTTTGTGGAGAAATGTGTCTTATAGTGGTGAAACTTATACCAAAAGCACAATGACTTGCAGGCCGTCCAAGGGGTTGAAAACCTCCCTTTTTAACTTAAAAAAATCGAAAGCGGGAGAAGAAAACGGAGGCTCAAAATGAAACTTTGTGGAAAAAAGTGTCTTATAGTAATGAAACTTATGCCAAAAGCACAATGACTTGCAGGCCGTCCAAGGGGTTGAAAACCTCCCTTATTATCTTCAAAAAATCGAAAGCGAGAGAGCAGACTAAATTAACTGATCAATTAATTAAATTTTAATTAAAACTCCGTACATTTAAAACAATTGTCTGCATTCATAATCACTTTTAGAGGATCTTCTCTTCAAGACATTATAGAGGGTGACAAAAGGGAGTTATTTTAATATCTCGGGGGAGGTTCCAACTCCTGACGGCCTGCAAATAATTGATGTGCTTTTGGCATACGTCTCGCCACTTTCATAGACATTTTTCCACAAAGTATCGTTTTGAGCTGTCGTTCCCTTCTACAAGTTTCAGTAATTCTAATCGATCAGGGGAGGTTTCAACCCCTTGGACGGCTTGCAAGTCCATGTGCTTCTGGCATAAGTTTCACCACTATAAGACACATTTTTCCACAAAGTTTAATTTTGAGCCTCCGTTTTCTTCTCCCGCTTTCGATTTTTTTAAGATAATAAGGGAGGTTTTCAACCCCTTGGACGGCCTGCAAGTCATTGTGCTTTTGGCATAAGTTTCACCACTATAAGACACATTTTTCCACAAAGTTTAATTTTGAGCCGCCGTTTTCTTCTCCCGCTTTCGATTTTTTTAAGATAATAAGGGAGGTTTTCAACCCCTTGGACGGCCTGCAAGTCATTGTGCTTTTGGCATAAGTTTCACCACTATAAGACACATTTTTCCACAAAGTTTAATTTTGAGCCTCCGTTTTCTTCTCCCGCTTTCGATTTTTTTAAGATAATAAGGGAAGTTTTTAACCCCTTGGACGGCCTGCAAGTCATTGTGCTTTTGGCATAAGTTTCACCACTATAAGACACATTTTTCCACATAGTTTCGTTTTGAGCCGCCGTTTTCTTCTCCCGCTTTCGATTTTTTTAAGATAATAAGGGAGGTTTTCAACCCCTTGGACGGCCTGCAAGTCATTGTGCTTTTGGCATAAGTTTCACCACTATAAGACACATTTTTCCACAAAGTTTAATTTTGAGCCTCCGTTTTCTTCTCCCGCTTTCGATTTTTTTAAGATAATAAGGGAAGTTTTTAACCCCTTGGACGGCCTGCAAGTCATTGTGCTTTTGGCATAAGTTTCACCACTATAAGACACATTTTTCCACATAGTTTCGTTTTGAGCCGCCGTTTTCTTCTCCCGCTTTCGATTTTTTTAAGATAATAAGGGAAGTTTTTAACCCCTTGGACGGCCTGCAAGTCATTGTGCTTTTGGCATAAGTTTCACCACTATAAGACACATTTTTCCACATAGTTTCGTTTTGAGCCGCCGTTTTCTTCTCCCGCTTTCGATTTTTTAAGATAATAAGGGAGGTTTTCAACCCCTTGGACGGCCTGCAAGTCATTGTGCTTTTGGCATAAGTTTTACCACTATAAGACACATTTTTCCACATAGTTTCGTTTTGAGCCGCCGTTTTCTTCTCCCGCTTTCGATTTTTTTAAGATAATGAAGGAGGTTTTCAACCCCTTGGACGGCCTGCAAGTCATTGTGCTTTTGGCATAAGTTTCACCACTATAAGACACATTTTTCCACAAAGTTTCATTTTGAGCCGCCGTTTTCTTCTACCGCTTTCGATTTTTTTAAGATAATAAGGGAGGTTTTTTTTTGAAAACTTGATCAAGTTGAAGGTCAATATGAAACTTTACACATATTTTATTGCCCGTTTCTCACTTACCTGCACGTCTATGGGTGTTCGGGTATTTCCGTCAAATCGCCTGCTAGGTTTAGCCTGCCAAGTTCACACCGGTGATTTTGACTACGTTATTGGCTTGGTGAATTTTGAAACTTTTAATGTAATACCAAACATTGATGAAACAAATAATAAATTTACTTATGGAAATATAACCATAACCATTCCTGTTGGGGCTTATGAAATTGATGACCTTAACGAATATCTTCAAAAAATCATTGAACCTCCCAATATTATTCATGTTATTGCTAATCGCAATACATCAACGGTTAAAATAAAAGCAAATGTTGATATTGATTTCTCATCTGAAAACTCCATAGGACATCTGTTGGGATTTGAGAAAAGGGTTCTTAAAGCTAATGAACTAAATGAATCCGACTTTCCAGTACAAATAATAATTAAGGTGAATGCTTTATGTATTGATTGCAATATTGCTACTGGATCTTATTCTAATTGTAGCCCTGTTCACATAATCCACCAGTTCTTTCCAACAGTGGCTCCAGGCTATAAAATAGTAGAATCACCTTTAAACGTCCTATATTTTCCAGTAAGCGTTAAGACAATCAACTCGATTACCGTTAAAATAGTCGATCAAGATTCGAATGTTGTCAATGTCCGCTAAGAGACCGTTACAGTCAGACTGCATTTGAAGAAATCCTAAACGATGGTAGTCCGCTATAATTCTAAATACAATATTCCTCAAATATCTAAACGCAGTTATAAAAGAAAATCTAAGGATGAGTTTTTAATCAGTAATAAGAAGAGTGTTAGCCTAGTAACACCTCAGAACAAAATTTTTCTGCAGTCTCTTGGTTTTGAAGTACTCATATAATGGATATTCTAAATGTTACACAGCAACCCCTAGTCGACAATTCAATTATTGATTTCGAGTACCATAACTATCAGCCTTTCGTAGCCACAGAATTTAATTACAATGATGAAATTAGAATCCCAATCCAAGAATTGGATGCCTACACCTTACCATGCGAAAGTCTTCTATATTTAGAGGGAAATCTAAGGAAAGATGATGGGAAACCAGTTACAAAGCTAAAATTAATAAATATGCCTTCAGTTTTCTCTTTAGAGAAATTCGATATGAACTCAGCGGTATTGTACTTGATTCGGTTCGAAATGTAGGAGTGACTTCTACTCTTAAAGGGTATTTGTCATTCAATGAAAGCGAAAGCGTCAAACTTCAAAATGCCGGATGGTTTCCTAAAGATAGTATTATACCGGATACTGATAAATTTAATGTTTGCATCCCACTCAAAATGTTAATGGGATTTTTTGAGGATTACAGAAAAATTATATTAAATATGAAGCAAGAATTAGTTTTAATTCGGAGTAGTAACGACATAGATGCGGTAACTAGTGTCGATGATACGGAAAAACTCAAAATTACTATTGACAAGCTTTATTGGAGAGTGCCACATGTTTCCGTAGGAATACCACAACAATTGGCGCTAACGAAAATATTAGATAAAATTAATAAATAATGCCTTCAGTTTTCTCTTTAGAGAAATAACTCAGCGGTATTGTACTTGATTCGGTTCGAAATGTAGGAGTGACTTCTACTCTTAAAGGGTATTTGTCATTCAATGAAAGCGAAAGCGTCAAACTTCAAAATGCCGGATGGTTTCCTAAAGATAGTATTATACCGGATACTGATAAATTTAATGTTTGCATCCCACTCAAAATGTTAATGGGATTTTTTGAGGATTACAGAAAAATTATATTAAATATGAAGCAAGAATTAGTTTTAATTCGGAGTAGTAACGACTTAGATGCGGTAACTAGTGTCGATGATACGGAAAAACTCAAAATTACTATTGACAAGCTTTATTGGAGAGAGCCACATGTTTCCGTAGGAATACCACAACAATTGGCGCTAACGAAAATATTAGATAAAAACTTGGAAATTTTGATTCCATTTAGAAGTTGGGAAATTATAGAATACACCGTACTTCCACAAACCACCAGACATAATTATACTTTGAAGAGTAGTATAAAGTTAGAAACTGCACGACACGCAATTCTCGCGTTACAAACTGATAAAAAAATAAACTAACTTCCAGAGTACATTTGATAATTGTAATATTACTAACGTTAGAGTTTTCTTAAATTCGGAGAGATATCCTTACAATGATTTATATTTGGATTTCAAAAATAATAAATATGCGACTTTATATGAAATGTTTTCAAATTTCCGCCACTCATACTATGAAACTGGAAACGAACTCATATTTACACCTAAAGAATTCAAATCTATTTCACCTATAACTCACATCGACTGTTCTCGTCAAAAGGAAACTGTTCAGTCAGGTTCAGTCGTCATGCGCATTGAATTTGAAACAAGTGAAAATATTCCAAAAGATACTACAGCATACTGCTTAATTTTGCATGAACGTGTATTCCGGTATAATCCAATGACAAAGATAGACAGGTCTAACTTATTTAAGGAAAACGATGCAGACTACCAAGTTAGTTCATGATGATATCAAAGTATAGAAACTCGTTGCGGGAACACCAGAAAAAACTTGCAGACTTAAAAAAAGCAGTTGAAATATATAGTTTAAAAGTTTATGTGATTAGAAGACTACCTGATATAAAAATATGCCCTTAATTTTGGATGTGCAAGGATTTAAAGTGGAGAAAAATAAATTTATTGTTAAGGAGCTGGCAGCCTACAATGGTTATAAAACAGCACATTATATTTTTAAACCTCCATTTTCTATAAAGCTCCTACCACCATATTTGGAGAAGCAAGTGAAGTGGTTAACACACAATTATCATTGTATTAACTGGAATGAAGGACATACTCCATTTTTTAAGTTTGGGAAAATTGTCCGAGAATTAGTCGAAACCGAAGCAATAATATATGTGAAGGGGAAAGAAAAGAGAATACTCACCAAAACCTGTATACGAGTTAGAAGACCATCCACCGCTCCAGTTTTCGGAACCTCGATGTTTTTATCATTTAAAATCTAAATGTATGTGTTCTTTGTCAAATGTATTTTATCTTTATGAAAATTTTATAATGTCCTAATAAAAAATGAAACACATTTAATGTATTTTTATTTATTAACGAAACCAGCAGTGGGATTCTGGTTTGACGATACGATACAGCTCGACGACACGACATCAACCTCGATATCGTATACAAATTGACAATGGTAACGATTCCAGAGTGGTATCGTCGGTATTTTGAACAAATGGGAAAAATCATGGTAACATGAGACGCTAGATGGCGCTGTGACTAATGTCAAAATATGACGAAACCGTGAACAATAGTTTACAATGGAAAGTGAGTGGTTTTTTAAAAATAGTGTACTTCTGTGAATTCTGGTGCAGATATATTTAATATATTAGTGAAATACGCATAAGATAGGACCTTATGGTAAAAATTTTTGATAAATATTTCACGTTATGTGAAAATAAATGATTGAAAAAAATAAAAGTTCGGAGTAGTGTATATACTGTTTCTTTATTTTTTTATTTCTCAAAATTCCCTAATATTCTCTAATAAATTAAGAATTATATCTCCTCTATATCTGTTAATACGACATCTTTAGGTCCCCCTGCCACTTGCTTTCCTCTTTAATGAGTATTTCCATATCTAAAAAACAAACATATAAATTGTACAACTACAGTTATAAATGGATACCTTCTGCCATTTTTCCACTGTCCTCTCCCGAGCCCTGAGCATTTAACTGAAAGCAAGTTGTGCCCATAATTTCTTCTCTACTTGAGGGCACATTTAATCTTCCCCTTACTGAATCACCATGTAGTTTCATAAAGTTGCAAAATCTGCGACTGTCTGTCACCTTAAACGCCATGTTGCCACAGAACTTGATTGTTTTGTTTTTACTTTAAAATGTATTTTTAGGTTAGAATTCCCTTGAGAGTGGGAGGTGCAACCGTCGACTAGAAGGGTACAACACTAGGGATTGAAGCGAGATACACATATCGTTTACGTTTCACGACATCTAAATATGTATCGTCTAAAACATTTGAATTCTCACGATTTGACGACAGTCGTTTTAAGACTGGAATCACAAATATGGGCGGTTCGTATCGTCATAGTATCGTATCGTCTCTCCGGAATCTCACTGCAGATGTGTGTCATTGACACCAAAGTCGTAATCTGTTCACCAGATGTTATCACGTGTAACATTTATTGTACATGTCGCCGGATGTATCTTGTCTAGACAAGTTAATTAAGGCATATGTTATGACTCATCATTCATTTGCTCGCCAGATGTTACAGTGAGAAGATCATAATTTTAATTAGAAGCATGGGTTACTCTTTCTATATTGTTATCAAGTTTTATAATGAAAACGATAAACTTGTTGATCAAAAATGTATGGAGAGTTATAAGCTTCAATGTGTTAAAGAAACATTTAACCCAAAAGATAACTATTCTTACATTAAAATATTAGGATGTTTCGATGATTGTGATTGTGACGAAGGGGAAGAATATGATTCCGAATGTGACGAAGGGGGGGGGGGGGAATTATATGTATAGTTATGGAATAAGAAAAAAAAATGTCAGGTGTGGGATTCGAACCCACGCTCCCGTTTGGGAATCATAGTTTAACTTAGACGCCTTAGGCCGCTCGGCCAACCTGACTTATAGATTCAGTAAAACTTTTTATATTAAATATATATGCCCCTCTCCTTCTCCACAGGGAATCCGATGTATAAATCAGTTATGGGATAAGAAAAAATGTCAGGTGTGGGATTCGAACCCACGCTCCTATTACGAAATCAAATCTTAAGTTTGACGCCTTAGACCGCTCGGCCAACCTGACTTATAGATTCAGTAAAACACTTTATCAAATGTATACCCCTTCTCCCTCATCAATAATAGAATATAAATTCATGACAATTTAAAAAAACATTAGTGTGTTTATAGATGTTACGATGATAGCTTCACAATTCATAGCTTTCCAAGCAATTTTTGAAGTTTTCTATTTATACAACACCCTTACACCGCGAAAGAAGTGTTTATATGCTTCGATAGTAATGGAACCCGAAATGAGAGCTGGCCTTCGAAATGGGGAAGAATGGAACCGTATGCAGCCACTAATGCAGCAACCCTCAGATATCCAATACCCACCAACAGTACTATATATAAACTAAAACTAAGAAAAGGTAATGATTCCACTCAAGATTCGGAATGGCTGGAACTCTATAGCAAACCCCCCACCACTATTAATAATAGTACAAATACTGAAATGAATCACGAGATAAATCATTTTGTAATTTGGTACATAGCAGTTTGTTGTTCATCGCTCGTGCTTAAATTAATACATACAAGTATTTTAAAATGTCTCAAGATCTGACTTGTTCGAATTGTGTAACGAGGGAGTTGATAGATAAGCATAGGAATGGTAAAAATTTGTATGATTTTACTGAGGAAGAACTTCGGAATTTTCCACTGCAGTATCTAATTGAAAAAGGTGGTCCTGTTGAGCTTCTGTATACATGGCACAAACTACCACGGGAACACACACAAAAATTCAAACTCGAAATTCAACTACCTTATTTTGTACATCACAATCGTCCCGAATGGCATAGCCATGTAGATGGTCCTCCATGCAGACAATCTAAATGCCACATATGTGAGTGGGGATTGGAAAGATGCGGTTAATTTTAATGTTATATTTATTATATTACCATTGTATGTAAAACAAATACAACAATTTATAATGTATATGTTTTTTATTTATAAATTACAAATTTAATAAATCCAAATCAACACTATCCCATCCTTCTTCAGGCTCTTCCATTTCCATCAAACGTTCAGCGTATTTCAGTAAAATCTCTAATTTGCTGTCACTACTTCCAGTAATTAGATGATGATGCCCCCAAGCCAAGGTCCTAACATCTCCAGGTAAGACATACCTTTTTTCATCAGCAGAAGATAGCACTACTTTATTTTTTATTTCGGTGTGAATGGTGTGCAAATTGGAGGTAAATATAGACATCTTTTGGAATATCATACCACCGTTTTCAACAATTTGGGCATAATCAGAAAAATCTATTTGTTTAACAACACTTTTGGAAGTTCCTTTGGCCTTTTTCATGACATCGCCAGCTTTAACACAGTACGCTTTAGCACCGGTACCACAAAAGCACTCTATAGGTCTTCCAACATACTCGTCCTTCATTTTCCCGACTACAGACTTCGTTTTAGGCGTGTTATGGATGTTGTCAATATTATAATTTGATGTATCGAAAAAATGAATGTTCTCTTTGATGTCATCATAAACATTGTCAGTGAAAATCTCCAAAATTAGTGAGTCGGTGTCAGTAAACAAAACAGTTGCTTTATTCCCATACATGGATTTGATGTAACCATATAGAAATTCATAGATGATAGTCTTTGAATATCCAAAATTGAAAATCCGACGTAGAGTGGTTTATCATAAACGACCTTTACTTTTTCCAAATGTACTGCTACTAAATTTTCATCAAATATCGAACAGGATTTTAAATGTGGCATGGCTATTAACGCTCTTGCACCTAATGTACCTTTTTTATTTTCCCAGCACGAACATAGCTTGATATTTTGAATTTTGTCGACGTTTTCCATTGTTTTTCCAAAAATTGAATTAATAAACAATTTGAATAGGTCCCTCTCAAACTCGTTCTCAGCAGAATTTCGAAGATTTGAATTTAATTCAATATATGATCCCAGACATGAAGATTGGGAAAATTCTATTATCCTATGGATTTTTTTCAATTTTAATCCATATTTTAAACACTGCTTTAAATTTTTGTAGTAAATGATATATTTTTCTTTATTACGCAAATTCGGGATTAATTTGGTAGTTTTACTTTTCGGAGGGGCCATTTGCTCTGGACAAAAAGGTAAATCGTTGTGGTCATTGTGCAAGTGTGGTGGATATTCCAAGTCAACTTCTAGAACATAACCTTTTGGTGCATCATCCTCAATTGTCGAACAGTCGAAGTTTTCAATTTCCTCTTTTTCAAGCCACCTAAAATCACCAGTGGGTAGGAGTTCTTTCATTGCTGCTCCGTATAAGTTGGTTGCATCTAAGTACATAATATACGATGTTGGCTTTGTGAGATCATAGTTTGGTACAAGTTGATTATTGGCCACGGCTTTTCTTTTACTACATTGAGCCACTCCTCCTCGAATCCCCTTTCTAAAGAAATGTAGAGAATCCACATCGGTCAAAAGTCTGAGTTTAACTTGGGTATACCGCAACATTGCATCCCAACTCAAAGAAGGAGCTGTTAGATAATGAGCCGGATCTAATTCGTAATGTTCCAAACACACTTTTCTAAAGTTCTCAAACACGTCGGCTAATAATAGAATATCCGATTTCAGATAAATATCTGCATACTCTCCAAACGTTTTGCATTTGAAAGTATTCCATGTTTTATTAGCTCGCTCATAATCCTCGTCAGATATAGACTCATTTGTTAAGTCATTGTAAAACTTGTCTTTTGGGGGTAATTGTGGTTCTTCTAGTTTTTCAAACGAGTCCACATAATTATATGGAAAGACCCCTTTCCGTCTGATTAAATTAAACTCTTCATCATTTTCTAAGTACTTTCTGCTTTCGACACATTGGTGAGATTCTAAACTTTGACTTAGTTTGTGGAGGGACCTGGATAAGAATCTAAAAGAGTCTACTAATTTCAATTTCAGGAATGTATCAGGTCTCTTCTTATCTGTAGATTTTTCGACAAGAATTGATTTGGAGAATGAGATGTACTTTTCTTTGGTTTGGGCTATGACGGAAACACTCTCTTTTTTACAGGCCAACTTTTTTATAAACAGGTGGCTGTCGTAATTTGTCAGGTTGTGGAAGAACACTGGTACGAACTTTGGAACTTTATAATTCAAATTACAAATAGAATGTGCAGCTCCACGGAAGCGACCTGTTAGATGGCAGTGGTCACGGACTTTGGTATCCCAAGGCTTAAAGTCATTCTTGCAAATATGGCAGCACATAGCATTTTCGTATTCGATTTTCTCTAGGTCCGAAAGGGGGAGCATTTCTTTAACATGTTTTAAGTGTGTGTTATATAAATCCAGAGCTGTTTCTTCTAATTTTTTAAAGAATACCTCAGCAGCGTTGGGGCCTCGATATGTCACAATTTTCGAGTGTTTATCGTCAAAATTACATTTCACATAAAAAGCGAAAGAATATGGTACATGTTCGCATACTTTAACTGTGAATGATTTTTCATCACAAGGCTCATTATGATCGTTGGGTTTCAACAAACTTTCAAAATCTGCATATATGACGAATAGGACCAGCAATTGTTTCTCAAAATTCATAAATTGAAGAATATTTTCAGGAACCGATTCACCATATTTATTTATCTTTAAATCGGTAGTTGATATTTTCATACATATATGGTTACAGTCATTTTTCTCATGCGCTTTCAGATGTTCAATTTTTCCAAATGATTGTAGACATCCATCACAAATATGTAACCGTCCATAGTGTTTTGATTTTTGGCTTGACACTAATTTTGATAAGTCTTTTATGAGACAATAATGACTTCTACCTGTATTATCTGATACAAGTAGCAAATTAACATGTGTAGCTTGACGACATGAAGTAAAATGTAATGGTCCTACCACCTCTGTAATTGTTTTTCCATCCTTGAATTATATTTCAATACCAAACACATTAACGGAGATGTTGTTCATTTGTTTAAATTTAGGGACGTCCTTTAGTTTCATAGGCAACTCTAATCCATTAAAATTTAATAAAGTATTTAGTGGGTATGCACTTGTTTTCACTAGATCACCTTCTACAGGGGAGATTGCTGCGTTAATTGACCAAGCAAAACAAGCATTGTCTTGATTTTGTATGTTTAAAACCGCTTTCTTTACTTCTATGGCTTTGGGTAACTTAATATATGATGAAGCAGACATTGGTGCATATTTATTTAGGTTCACATCCAGAAACATTATGTGCTTTAATGTCCAACCAGAGTCTCTTTCTTGAAATTCGGATGCTTGCAGCTTCATCTCTTCTCCGAAATCCTCAAAAATATTTTGAAGGTCTGATGAAACAGTGATTATTTTATTTTTGGTGTTAAATGACTTTATGTCAGACATCTCCTTTTCAGGTATAACATAAAGCCCAAATATTTCGAAATTAATTTTAAGGGTGTTGAATTTCTGCAGGTATTCATTAATTATTCCAAGTACCTTTTGTTTCACTTCTTCCAGAAAATCAGAGTAATCGATGTGGGTCTTAGAGCTAGTAAAGCGGTAACTAGCTATCCTGTTCTTAAATGCATGATAAAGTTTGTCCACGCCATTTCCCACATTTTGAACAACTGGTCGATGAATTTTTTTATTACCAGAAGAAATTGGATTATTTAAAGTGGGGCAATTATGACGAATATGTCGAAATAAGTTGTACGATGATGAAAAAATTTTTCCGTAATGATTACAAATGTTTCTATTACCACCACTCGAAGAAGGTACACTATTGGAATTTCCACCATTTGTAGAAGGCACACTATCAGTCTTATGTTTTTTGTTTTGATCATGTACACTGTCGCTCTTTCGTTTATTGTTATGAAGAACGGAACAATATTGGCGAATATGTCGAACTAAATTGCTTTCACATGAAAAATCGTTTCCACAATGTTCACAAATGTTTCTATTAACACCACTTGTAGAAGGCATACTATCAGCCTTCCGTTTTTTGTTGTCATGAGGAACAGAACAATATTGACGAATATGCCGAACTAAATTACTTTGACATGAGAAACCGTTTTCACAATGTTCACACTTCATTGTTGTATAAAGTTTAAACATAGACTAATGAACGTATCTTATCGCTGTGTAATATATCGCACATTCATCGCGGTGGGGGGGGGGGGGGGGAGTACACACGTGATCATCTTCATGCATAAACCGGATGTCGTCTAGACATGAATACATTGACCCCACACGTGTGCATTAATTTGACACCACCGGAAACTAGACATGGGTCATTGACCTATGTAACCTGATCCGCCACACCTGTTCATTATTACCAGATATATGACACGTGTATATTGATATGGGTCATTGACCTATGTAACCTGATGCGCGGCGCCTGTTCATTATTACCAGATATATGACACGTGTATATTGATGTGGGTCATTGACCTATGTAACACGATACCTATGTATATTAATTTGATACCGCCGGAAATATGCATACATGTGCATTCATTTGATACCACCAGTAACCCGATAAGAGTCATTGACCTATGTAACATGATATGTATATTAATTTGATACCGCCGGAAATGTGCTGACATGTGCATTCATTTGATACCACCGGAAACCCGATAAGAGTCATTGACCTATGTAACCTGATACATACAGGGTGTATTAAGTATGAGTACCGTTATTTTAAGGGGTGAAACATTGGCCTAAAAGAAACAAAAAAACCTTATACAACATGTGTCGAAAATTGAATGTTTTTCCCAAAAAAATTAATTTAACTTTGCTTTTTGAAGGTAAATTTACATGGAAAATAATAGAAAATAAGTTCTAAAAGTTTATGAGAAGGTGCCGGTCGAATATACAAATAGAAAATTGTAATGCGAATTTTTTGTCCGGTGGAGGGTTTTGGTGAAATAATTTATTGTATTTTAATAAACTTTTAAAAAGAGACATATCACAACGTCGCATCATATGGCTGGGCATAGTGGGCTACTGTTACAAAGGAGTCAAAAAGGGAAAGGACACTCAGTTGCCTTTGTTATCGTCGTGCGAGTGTTTTAGGTCGGTAATTAATATTTAGTGCGTTTTACTATTTTGTTTTCGTCAGTTGATTTTGTTGTTTTGACTAGTTTGAAAAATGCCACATTTCACTATTCGAGAACTACATGATATGTTGCTTATTTATGGAGAAGCTCACATGAATTCAGATGCTGCGAGACGTCTTTATGAAGAACGTTTTCCGAATCGAAGGGTTCCTAACCGCAGAAGTTTTGTTCGCACATCTCAACGGTTGTTAGATACGGGAAGTGTAGTGCCACGTGTAGAAAACCGGGGACTACAACGACATGCGGATAATTTGGTCATTGAGGAAGAAATTCCATAGTTCATCTCGACCCAAGCCGCAGTACAAGGAGTATTGCACGGGAAGTTGGAATTTCACACTCGATGGTTCATAGAACTTTACGCGAACAGTTGTTACACCCATACCATTTCCAACGTGTTCAAGGACTCACAGCAGAAGATTTTCCACCCAGGCAAAACTTTTGTGAATGGTTTCTGGCAAAAAGTGAGCGTCATCCAGATTTTACGAGTAAAATTCTTGCAACGGATGAGGCTTGCTTTACACGGAATGGAATATTCAACTTTCATAGTACACATTTTTGGGAAGATGTTAACCCGCATGCAATACGTCAGCAAAATTTTCAACATAGATTTTCAGTTAATCTTTGGGCTGGAATAATTAATAATTTTTTAATTGGACCATTTATCTTACCCCCACGGTTAACTGGTGCTAATTATCTTGACTTTCTCCGAAATACCTTACCCGAATTATTGGACGATGTACCTTGTCAGGCACGATTTGAAATGTGGTTTTTGCATGACGGAGCACCGGCCCACTACAGTCGCCAAGTACGTGATTTTTTAAATACTACTTTCCCTCGCCGTTGGATAGGCCGAAATGGACCTAGACGTTGGCCTGCTCGCTCCCCTGACCTTAACCCGCTAGACTTTTATTTGTGGGGTCATATGAAAAGTTTGGTTTATTCTAATGAGATTGAAAGTGAAAATGTTCTCAGACAACGTATTACTGAGGCCGCAAATGAAATAAGGACAAATCCAGAAATTTTCCAAAGTGTCTGTAACAACTGGATTCGAAGATGCCAAGCTTGTGTACGTAGTAGGGGTGGACATTTTGAACATCTATTATAACTTCTGTGCGTACCTGCAGCTTTTTGAGTGACTTTATTTTTTCTTAATTGGTAAGTAGTTTCTATTATTTTCAGTAAATAAGTAAATTTTTCAGGGTATTGTGTGTTATTCGAGGTATTATTAGTATTTGGTACTTCGATCGTATTTAAACCGTATGAATTTATCAAAAATACTAAAAAATTATTACTATTATTTCAAAGATTATTTCTCAATAACATAACCCAGCAAACACCGCTTCGTAACTATTAAGGAACATTAACGCTACTTATATTTCGTGTTACACTTTTGTTTCAGTCACAAAAATGCGTGTTTTTGGTGACAAATTGCTTATTTGTCCGCAACAATGCATCGTTATTAAACTGCAACTATTACTTTACATAATTGCGAAACAAAATATTCGTAACAAATGCCAATTTACATTTGTAATAAATTCGTTTTTACCAAAATCTAACTCCGAAAATGTCTTGAAACATTTAGGCTCTTACAGTTTCATTCACCAAGTTATTTGTAAATACAAAACTTATATAAATACTTCGCAACCGTTATGCAAATTTAGTTTAAGTACAGATTCACAACAGTTGCAAGTTATTAGAAACTAAGGTTCCTCATTAATTTCAGAAAAGTTGCTTATCATAAGCAATATAAATTTTACAATTTACTTTCAAATCAGTTTCTTTTTTGTTTTATATTTATTATGCAAATAATGCAAATAAAGCAGGTTTGATATATGTGCACAAATCCGCCTCCCACCCTGATCCCTCACCTTCCCATTCCCGATCATTGGAGTCTTTTTGTTTTTTAAATGCATATAGTAGCATTTTACAGACGCTCAAAAATATGACAGGCCCTATCAATCAATACATGTCCATCTTTGCCGAACCACTTATTACCTATTCACTGTTGAACAACTCGAAAACGAAAAAGTGTGCGGAAACTTTTTTGGTTCTCGCGAGTTGAGTAACAGTGAATAAGTAATTTGTTCGACAACATGTAGGTACTGACAGTATAGAGCCAGTTATATTTTTGGAGCGTCTGTAAAATGCCATACTAAATACATTTAAAAACAAAAAAGACTCAATGATCGGGAGTGCGCAGGTGAGCGATCGGAGGCTGAGGGGTGGATTTATGCACGTACAGCAAACCTGGCTTCGTTTGTTATTGGACGAGTAATTTTTCTTGGACGAAGACCTCAGTCACATTTTTCTAGTAGGGGGCTCGTTACTTTTTCAGGACCCATCTTTAAAATCACTTTTTGCAATATTTAACAAAATTCACATTCTCAATCTCTCATCTTTATACTTAGACCATAAATCCTTTTAAGATAAATTCTTTTCTATATCTAGGCGAAATTAATCCTTAATCCTTAATATTCACTGTTAATGTGTTTGGAGGAATCCTATAAAATAAAGAAAAAAGATAAAATATTGACAAATAGATGTTCAAAACAATTTATTGTCCATTGTACAATAAAATAATTCATTTTCTCTGTTTTCTTCAATCTCTGGCTGGCCGCTCTAAACCAGTCCTTACACGCAACTTCAAAATTGGCATCTTTCATAAATGGAAAGCATTTCCTGCATGAATCTACAAATAAAAATCAATTCTTAATCAAACTAGCAATGTACACTGTACAGGGTGAACTCTGTATCTAGTTTAAAATAAAAATAAGAAGAGAAGGCGGGAGATTGTCAAAATTTGACAAGGTTATTTTTTGATGAAATGAGAAAAAGATTTCGATTGTAAAACTTATGAAACCTATGTACTATATGTAACTCTAGCCCACTCAATAAAATAAATGAAGTTAAACAATTACATATTATTATTCCTGAGAGAAAGAAGCTTGTTGCAAAGGGATGGTTAATCCAAATAAAAAAATTAAAGAAATACACGCGGTAGTTTTCGAGAAAAAGAAATAAAATACGCCAACATTTTGAATTTAACTGACCTATCTCAGCTGAAGTGAATATAAGATAGGTCAAGGCTCGGGTCAAGGTTGATCTTGTTTTTTGTTCATTAGCTTTTACCGGACCACTATCAATGTTCGGAAGTCATATTTTTTATACCAGTGTTTAAACATTTCATCAAATGCGCCAACTTTATTAGCGCCGTTTTGTGAAGTTTTTTTGAATAATTTATCGTTCGAAGTACCTATATAAGAAACAGACAGACAACAGACCTTGTCGGTAATTTAATTATGTGATGTTTTTTTATATCTTTGGCACAGAGGAAGAATGAAGAAAGTGGACGACCGGCGGAATGTCTTTGTCACAGCTGTGACCTCTACGTTTAAATCGGAAGTGTGCAATGTTGCAAAACTTAAAAAAATCGAATCCATTAATTTCAGTTTCATATGTTACAAATTGTGGAAAATTAGATAAAATCAGAAATGAAATTAAATATTCAACACCCGCTTATCTCAGAAACAAAAATCTTTAGAACATAATATGTTCATATAAACTTTTCTTCACTTCAAATCACCTGAAGAATTACTTCTTTAAGTAAAGCGTTTATTTTATTATTCGATTTATAATTACCTAGTAAAAATATCCGCTACCCACACTGTTAATGTGCCCACGCCATGTTATATCTTGCCCAGGAAATTAATTTTTACAATACATACAATTAAAACTTATCTAATTTTAGGTCTATAAGTATTAGAACTTACCTACCAGTTACGCTGTGTATACCTATATTGTGTAATTATTTTTCACAATAGTAGTTTTTGCACAAGACCACTTGTTTATACCACACATGTAAGTACACAATTAATTACTCACTCTACACATTCAGTCAGACCAACTTGTACTGAAGCCGGAAACAGTTCTTTGCGCTGCTGGCGCAGTGTGCCAGGATTCTATTGGTCGTTTGAATTTTATATCTCTCTCAGAAGTAATTCTAGCCTATAGAAACGACTTATTTGTTTGAAAATGTATAGCGAAAATGTAACGTATTACTAATTATGTAAATTTTTCAACACTTCACAACTGAAAATTAATTGCTTCAATAATTCCGTAATTGTTTCAGTTTATAGCTACTAAAGGAATACCGCATCAACAATTGCGTAATATTCTCAAATTTTAACCATTGAAAGTATGGCGTTTTGTAAGTTATGAAACATTTACGTTTGTCGAATTAAGAATAACATTTGATAGGTAACAGTTTCGATTTTTTTCAAACCCAACAAAGATGATTTATACTATATTAAACAATTTCAAAACAAATCTTTCAGGTACAGATATATTGCCATAATTACGAATCTGTTTCACATTTTGAAATATGCTTCTAGAGTTGCTTATTTGTGACTTAACGTTACGAAACAAATACACTCTGTGTTTGCTGGGAATGTATGTAATATTGAGCCAAGAACACCTTTTTTGGCACATTACAGTCGCCTGAGTAGAGAATATTGAGGTAGGTTAGCACCAGTTACTGTAGTACAGCTGCTCGTTGCGCTATGTTGCCAGATGCGCTATTTAATTAAATAGGGCATAACTGGGCAACGGTTCGAGAGAGAAAAAAATTATTAAGAATTTTTTGTTCCTTCTACATCAATGTATCACCTGTTAAAAGAACGGTACTCATACTTAATACACCCTGTATATTAATTTGATACCGCCGGATGAAGTACAGGATTTTAATTTTATGCTGATTCATTGCAAAGGTCATTCATCTTCGTGCATAAACCGGATGTCGTCTAGACATGAATACATTGACCCCACACGTGTGCATTAATTTGACACCACCGGAAACTCGATATGTCATTGAACTATCCATATGTCTAGCCCGGTATGTCTATCTGTCGGGCTCACGCACGGCTATACCTATTAAACAATTCATAAGGTATACATATGTGGTCCTTGACAGTCCAATATGCAGTGTGTCCATAAAGTAACGCGTAAATTCATTATTATATGAACAATATTATTGAAAATTTCCAAGACAGGTCGATTTTTTATTTTAATTTACTGTTTTTTTTTTTCAAATAATTTAATATAGGTAGGAGTCGGGGGGTCAGGAGTGGAGGAAGGAATGGGGTTTAGGAGTGGGGGGGTTCAGGAGTGGGGGGGGGTTCAGGAGTGGGGAGGGTTCAGGAGTGGGGGGGTTCAGAAGTGGGGGGTTCAGAAGTGGGGGGTTCAGGAGTGGGGGGTATGACCTTGACCTTGATCATGATCATGATCACTGCTCCCTCAGCTCTGTCATTTCCCTTCTACTACCACCAAACGGGGATTTTGAGGGAGTCAACATATCTGAAAATAACTATGATATTTCAGACAATAGTTTGGAAATACTACAGGGTTCATTTTCAAAACTAAGACCTATTGGAGCACCCGGAACAGGACCGAATTACGTATCAACTCCCAGGCACCAAGATACACCTGAAGAAGGAGAAATAACAGGAGACATAACAGTTCCAGAACCGCAGTGCTCACCTATTATAATGTGTGATGACATCGACCACCCAGAAGTCGAGAAAACAGACATAGAGCCTCAAAATGTGCCTAAGTATGAGGACATTTCAGAAGACGAAATTAATGTATCATTTAATTTCCGAACAGACGTTGTACAGGAAAATGAGCGTTCTGATTTATATATACGAGAGGTTGAGCGTTTTGTTCTAAAAAGCAATGAAATCATCCAGCAAAAAACACGGAAACGCGATGAACTTTTCAGAAAACGTGATAAATATCTGCAAAAAGCAAGACGTGTGGAAGAAGCAATCAGGAAGGTCAACGCAATAGTTGTATTAGCCACGAAATTTACGGATATACTTGAATAAATTTTGTGGTTGTGTACGGATATGTCTTTTTATCCGGGAAAAACCAAATTTATTATACCGTCTGAAATAAGTTTATTAAAAGTGAAATCTTCAACCAAGACAACCAGGAAAATGTGAAAAATAATTTCAAAGTTTACACCTGCTTATGGCCTTTCTATTTTCCACCAGGATATTATGTGAGATTTTTAACGAAAACAGTGAAATTAAAGAAGGTGTGCGGAAATCAAAAACCGTGTTCAAAAATAATTTAAAGTGAAAAGTGGATTGCTTTTTTTTCAAGGAGTAAAAAAGCTTAGGGAACGATAATTAATATTATGACAAGAAATTGGGTTTTTTGAAGTTATTAGGGGTGCTCGCACAGTGAACCCGGATTTTTGTCAACATATGCACCGGCCAGCTTAGGTCAGCCGCAGCGGGAGCTAGAGCGCGGATAAGTGAGCACTTTAATACTGGTTTAAAGTTTAAAGCAAAGCTATATTTTATTGGCTATTCTGCTATAGGGAAGGGCGCCAAAGGGTCGTTACTCCCTTAAGGAACGAGAAGGGATGTAATTACTGACACAGTACCTCCATCGGTAAATAAATTTCACTTTAACAAATATCTGAAGGTTTCTAGAGCAAATAAAAGTCTAGTCAACTGTAACAATTATTGTATAATGAGTATAATAATAATAGAATGACTACACAGTAACATATGACAGCAATAATAAAAGGATTTTGTTTCCTACATTTAATTGGTTTAAGACTAGATCGGTTATATAGTACAATGGTACAACAAAAGTGCCACAATTGACAAAAAAAACTAATAAGAACGACAAAGATTAAGTAGGGTTAGCCAAAGAAAATTTATAACAATCTCATAACAATACAGATACTCACAGGTGCAACAAAACAACAATTCCGATAATATCTTCTGACCTCTCTTCTGGAATAACAAGTAGGGTTAATAGGAATCCTCAGGGACAATTGTTGCCAATGGGGACTCTCTGGGCAACTGAGGGCAGCCAAGTGTTGTCCTTTTCCTTGTTATCCTACCCGAAGGTTACCACCAAGTCATCAGCAGGTCTCAATTTATTCTTGTAGACTGGATTAGGTTGCATTGATCCAACAGTCAGGTTGAAATTAATATGGAGAGACTTATCCAATTCGAAGTGTGGTCAAAAGAAGTGGAGAAATTGGAAATTTGGACTCTTCTATTTTCGTTTTCGGCTCAGCTTGCTCCAGAGTCACCATTCACATCAACTGCCCTGTAAAGCGAAAAACAGCAGTAATTGTTCCAATTTAAGGTCTCTAAATCTAAATCTGCACTGTGGTTTTATTTATAAATTTTATTTTCTTAAGCTCTCTCTACAAAATTCAAGCAATCTAGTCTAAACAAAGCTGGCATAAAATCTTAAATAGAATATTTTCTAACTTACTACGTCCTAAACATATACCGAATGAAGGCTAAAAGAATTTACTTGACTACACCCGAAACTAAGATACTTAAACTAGTAAAACGTGACTATCTACGACGATAGGTCCGCCACGAAAATTTAACAGGACTACCCTGTTGTGACAAATCGCCGGTACGGTTCTACAATGAGCCAGAGAAAGAAGTTTGAACGGAGGGAAAAGGTGAAAAGTGGGAGGTTACGTGGTTAGTAGTTTGAGAGCTCTCGTTTAAATGATACTGTTGGTACTGAGACAAAATCCCTACGCCTCCTCAGAGTACGTTTGCTTTTTTAACAATACAAAATATGTCCAACGACAAATCGGTGTCACCTACAGGCACGGACTATAGGACACTTACCAAAAAAATAAAGCACGAACTCCAAGTAACGGATCCAGGCACGAATGACCCTCCTCGAAACTGGCAAAAACCAACGGACCAAGATTCTTCTCTTAAAGTTACAGCACCATCCAACGTTAACATCCAAAGATAACACCTAACCATGTGTACCTACCAACTCAATACCCTCGTCTCAACCGGATACCACCCTTCTCATGTAGAAAGAACATCTCCCAAAAACAAAATGGCCAAAAGGGTTAATTAATAAATTTATTTTAAACAAAAAAATAATGGTATTTGGGTTTACCATTAAACTGCTGAAGGCAGGGGACTGTCACGAAAAATACCTACTCAATAAACATTTACACATAAATTACGAATATCAAGGGTAAGAAAAAATCGAAGAGTGAGGACATATAAAATTCAACTTTTCTAAAAAAATTGCTGCAACCTGTGCTAAGTTAAGACCAATGATAATATGAGAAATTTATTTTAAATTTAGATTTTAACTAGTTAATTATTTTTGTGGAATCGGAGGCTAATATGTTATAATAAATTGGTTACTAAAAATTATTTCAATATACATTCATAATTCAAATTCAGATTTATTATTTTATACTCAAAATGTTGACGATACCAGGTAGTTATTTCCGAGTGAAATCGAGTTCGCGCTCAATAACACTCGCAAAAAACTGTATAAAAATGGGCGTATCTTGGAAACGGTATGAACAAAAAAACGCGAGGAATTTGAAATTTAATATAAAACTACATAAGCGACACTTAAACTAATCAAAATGCACACAAAATCTAGACCTAGCACAAACTGCAAGCAACATTTAATTGCAATTAAAGCACATAATAAAGTTAGTTAGTTCTGCAGCCAGATAATATGGACAATAATCTACAATTTTATTCAAAGGAGGTTATACATACCGTAAATTTTATATGTCCTATGAACACTACTAATCACCACAATTTAAAACATTGATAAGAATTTAAAGCTAAAAACCCATACATAATAGGAGGAATATATTAAAAATTAGACGAAAAACAGTAAAAATACGTCCACACTCAACGCTAGTCTCACCCAAGATGGCCAGGGTTTGCTTCGCTCCCCGCTTCCTGCTTTCATCAACCTTGAGCGCTATCGATCGACATCGACCCGCCAGAGCCGTACTCGCTCTTTCGGTTCCTGTGACAAAATTTTTGTCACAATATGTAAAGTGGGGAAAGGTTCTATTTTTTGTGATTATTAATATCACACCTAAGACATTCATTTCCGATTTATTTGAGAGGTTAAACACTACTGTACTGTATAATTTAGTTTACAGAAAAAAAGCCATATAGGGAAGAGAGGAATTTTCAACAAACCTCAATTTAATCGTGTTGAGTTCAAATTTTTTTACACTCAAATATTAATGATAGATAACTGTTTGGTTTCTCTAAGAGTTTTTAGAATGTTTTTATAGACATCTAAGAAGAAAATATCGTGTATATTAAATTAAATAGGTGTATTTGAAAAATACTATGTCAAACTTTTTTTATTTTGTTTAATGTACTCAATGTTTTTCACCTGTATGAAAATGAATTTTATATGTTTGCTGATAATAAATTTGGTTCAACTCACCAAAGCTATATTATTTCTCTACCCCCTAAATAAAAATAACTATTGTGTAAAGACAAGATGTATTTTGTGTTTTATCCCTATAACCTACCAACGAATATTAAAAATAGTAAAAACAAAAAAAAAGTGTCCAGGAGCAATTTGAGTAAAATTAAAAACTTTGGTAAAATTGCTCTATAAGCAGTTCAAAAAGTAATTTCTTGTTTTGAATTAATGGTAAATAAGTAACTGATAAGAGAAATTTATATTTTTACGTTCAAATAAAATAATTTTCGAAACAATACAGAGTACAGCAATTTCTTAATAAGGATTAAAACAGAGTATACTTACGTATAGTTATTACTCCAATGAAATAAAACACTGATATCCTATAAAACTTCAGGTGCACTTTTACAGCTGTTAAAGAGACAAAATTTTACACTTCACTATTAAATTAGCACAGAGAAAGAAACATTAAAGCAACCAGATTCAAATAAAGGTCAACTGATAACTAAAACTCTTAAATTGCTTCTGTCAGCTGTGTGCTTAAAATAAAATATGCAGCAATGCCCACCCCATTTTATAACTTCATAGGCTTTACCAAGGAAATAAATAGTTTATGAACAGGTAGGTACCTAAACATGATATATCTTATTTTAAAAATAAAACAACAATAAACTTTTTACCTTTTATTGGGCGAGCAAGCTGTAAATAAAAACAAAAAAGTATAAAAATTTGCTAGTCACAGGTATAAAACATGATATATCTTATTTTAAAAATAAAACAACAACAAACTTTTAATTTTTTATTCGGTATTGTAGGAAGACAACTTAAATTTTTAAAAACTATATGAACTAATAGAAGATAATCATTATTTACACAAAATAGTTAAAACTTTATAATTAACATTTTCACTCACTCATAACAATTTACTGCTAAAAAAGTTTCTTATTAAACTGATGCATTAAATTTACATAACATAAATCGCAAATTAAAAAATATATAGTTTTAAATGAGCGATGGAATAATTTTTATTCAAGAAAAATATTAGGTATTACCCAGACATATAGAATTTTCACAAGTTTGTTTTAATGCATAAATCTACCGCAATATTTTCAAACAGATTTTTAAATCAAGGATATAAAATATACTTACGAAATATTAATATAGACCCGTCCCACGGGTACGCTAACCCGCGCCACCACCATCACCCCAAAAATCTTCTCCTCCCACACTGTAGTCGTGGGCGTTGGGGGTGGAGGCCCCCCACAGATGAAGGTGAACTAAGAAAAAAAAACACAAATAAATACAGGGGATGCATGTGGAATGTTGATACATACATTTTCTGCGGGGTAAAAGTCCCCCACCACACCCCACACAAACTCGGCATGTACATTTTTTGTACGCGAGCTCAGACGCTTCCAGTAAAAATTAAGCACTATTTAACAGCGTAATTTTATACAACAGCCTTAGTATTTATTTTAAAATATAAAACCCTTCGTGTTATAAATTTTAAAAATGTATGCGTTAATATTTCCATTACCAATATGTCTTAAAAGAGCTCTACCTAGATACCTCGTTACAAATAACTATACCTAAAGTTTGCTATAACTTTTTAAAAAAAATTTCAACTTACACGTTTAATAATATAAAAATAACGAAAACAGCCTATAAATTACCTTAACTAGGATGATTTTCTTGCCGAGGTATATAATTTATTTAAAAGATTCGTGGACAGTCTGTCGAAATATAATGTCAGTTGTTTAAATCAAATGTTTTATGTCAAGCATTCTATTATAAACACCAAAAATGCTACGAAACAAAATTGACTATTATGGACTTAAATTTCCACATAAAAATAATTTCATATTGAGGTTTTCTAAATTTACACCCCTCCATTTTATAAATAATTTATGTTTATTTTGATAATAAATTATAAATTGTTAGAGTAGGTTAATTAAATACTTGTTTTAGCATATTTCTAATAAATAAATACCCAAAAATTGCATTATTTTTTATAATAAGTTGAGGATAAATCCATAATTAATAAAAACACAATAATTATGTCGTTTACAAGACATTTTATTTCTATAAAATACAGAACACAAATATACAGTATAGTAGTATATTATAGAACATATTTATTGATCAGTTCGGTACAACGTGCACATTTGGCAAGTCATAAAATATAATAATATGTTATATCAAATAAAAATTGTAAAATACGTACACAAGTGTATAACACATAATAAAAAAAGACAAAAAAATAATTCATATATAAAATAAGTTGTTAAATACAAAGAAACAATAAAAATAATCTAAAATTAGCCTGGTCACTGAGTCATATAAGAAATATTATAAGATTATACATGTTTATAAATAATTTACCCTATAAAGTACTTCCTGTTTTAAGTTTTGCACTTTTTCTTGTTTGCTTTTTTGTCTTGTTCTTGTTTGTTTTGCCTTCTATATCACCTTCTTTTTTCTTCGACTGCAAGTTTTTTATTACTTTTCTTAGATACTCCAGCCTATTCAACAACGATAGATTTTTTGTCTTAAGCGTTCTTACAGCTCTATGAGTTCTCAAGTTTTCAGCAAATAAGTTTTTTTATCCTTCTCATTATCAGCCTGTTTTTTTAAAAACCTACCAATTCAATTTTAAGAACCTCTGATGATTTATTTTGTTTATAAATTTCCTCTTCCAGGTCTTCGATTGTATCCCGTAGCTGAGTATGGGTTGTAAGACAGAGATCTTTTTGTGAAGAAATCTTTTGCTTCAACACAGTAATTTCCAGTTCCTGGGCAAAGGATTCCTGTTTCTTGGTGTGCTTTAGCTGATTTAATTCTGTTTCACGTGCATATAATATTTTGTTTAAATCGGTCAAAATGTTGTCAAGTCTATTATGTCGTATTTCACATGTCCGCTCTTTGATTCGACACTGATATAAGTCGTTTTCTAATGTACTGGACGATGTACAGACAACCACAGCGATTAAAACGATTAGTACGGTATACATTTTAGGTGTGTTATCGAGGGAATCTGGGAGAAAACTGAATTGCAAAAGCGTTTTAATGTTAAATACACTAGCTGTGTTTGCTAATAATTAGAACCCATTATAAACAGCACTGTTACAATGTTGATTCTATTATATTTCCGTTGTTTCATTTCATGGAATTCAGAAATATTTATAAAACGATCGTAACCATTTATGGGTATTCGAAAATTTACAACTGGAAGTAATTTGTAGCAGTTTGAATATTGTTCAATTCAGGGCTTTAAAAT
This sequence comes from Rhagium mordax, assembly GCA_963680705.1. Classification (NCBI taxonomy): domain Eukaryota; kingdom Metazoa; phylum Arthropoda; class Insecta; order Coleoptera; family Cerambycidae; genus Rhagium; species Rhagium mordax. Next base: position 28,303,804 of record OY796659.1, read on the forward strand.
GTTTGTAATTCTAAAACAGTCACAACAATTTATCTTATTTAAATACGAGAAAATAAAATTTATTTGAATTTAATCTAATTCAGCAAATTATTAATATATAGAAAACATGTTTGCAGATTAGCTTAACAATTCATTACGAAAAGTAGGTATTTTATTTCGATAACTAATTCATAAACAGTAGTTAATTCACTTTGTGATCTCGATACTGTTTTATTCTTCTTCATTACTCTTTATATCGAGTACATTTAGAATGTTTCTATTGTTTCTCTTTGATTTTCTTCAATCGATTGTTTATTGATGTTTTTCGATGGCTCAGAATGCATCTTTTGTACATGTCTTTTTAAGTTATCACGCCTGTTAAATATTTTATTACACATTTCACAGGGAAAAGAACAGTTTTTGTAAATGTTTGTGTGTCGACTTAGACCACTAGCGGATAAAAATGTTTTATCACAATAAGTACAGTTAAACATCTTGCACCAACTACTACGTGTCAACTAATACCTTATCAGGTGAAGGTGTTCTATATTTATACCTAATTATTTCTAATTAAGATAATACCTCCAAAAATTTTGGGCAGACAATTTTTTATATGTTAAACTATAGCAATACCATAGATGAGGGTAATTTGTTATTTATACCATAGATGAGGGTAATTTTTTTATTTATACCATAGATGAGGGCAATTTTTTATTTATACCATAGATGAGGGCAATTTTTATTTATACCATAGATGAGGGTAATTTTTTTTATTTATACCATAGATGAGGGTAATTTTTTTATTTATACCATAGATGAGGGCAATTTTTTATTTATACCATAGATGAGGGTAATTTTTTATTTATACCATAGATGAGGACAATTTTTTATTTATACCATAGATGAGGGTAATTTTTTATTTATACCATAGATGAGGGTAATTTTTTATTTATACCATAGATGAGGGCAATTTTTTATTTATACCATAGAGAGGGTAATTTTTTATTTATACCATAGATGAGGGCAATCTCTTCCTTTTTACAATTCTCTTTCTTAACATGATATGCATTGTTTATAAAATTTTGTGATGAGTTAAAAATTTTTTCAATATTTTTTATTTTTATGCTTTTATTATTATGTCTGTATAAAGCCTAAATAAAATCATTTATAAACAATTTTACATATTAAATGAGGCTAAATCATAAACGAATTGGTTGGATGATTTGAAAAATATCGATATCTATCACCCGTGAAGAACGAAATATACAAACTTTTATTTCATGGCTCCTCAAGACATTGCTCAAAGTAAGATTCAAAATTCATGAAAGAATGTCACTAAATTTCCGTTAAAAATGTTAAATTTGGGTCTGTCAATTATATATTATTTTTGCTCTGTATTTCCTTAAATAAAGTAAATTACAATAATCTATGCCCGAATAAGAAATAATTTTCAATCCTAGACAAAATGTGTAATTATTAGCTATATTAAATAGTACATTGTATTCGTGGTAATGAGCCTCAAACGTTTGTTTAATAAACTGCTCGTAACATATTATAATCGGTTTTCACAGTATGTTTGTTTCTGGGAATAATTTAAAATTTAAAAACTCAAGAGCTTTCCATTGTATTACAATAACAAATACCGAAAATAACTAACATTTCGCTAAGTGAAAATATTCCTTATTAATTACATTAATATATACATACTCTTGTTAAATACTTCATTGACAACACACGGCTCAAATATTGTTTTTAATTTTATTCTAATAAATTTCTACAGTATACGTTTTTGCAAACAAAAAAATTTCTTGTATTATTTTATATAGGGTGTGAGTCAGATATTAACAGATTATTCACTCTTCTTTTTTTAAAATATGAATGCTGAGTGTAAAAAATACTTGTACCGTCTGTGCATTCTACAGCTACCTGTTAATGAAACAGGACGTTCTCTTACATTAATCAGACATAGAGTGCCATATACAGGAGTGCAATAAAGATTCGCTACATACCATATGCTAACCAGCTGTTCATATCATGAGACTTAACGAAACCGGATGTTCCCACACAACTTTGAATGTCTGTACACGAGATGCTCATTTACGACTCATTGATAACATCTGTATGCCACATGCTAAGTAAATGCTCTCCCCACATGTTTTCATCTCGTGAGACTGGATGTTCCCACACAACTTGCACGTCATATGACTCATTAATAAAATTTTTCTGTCAACAACTTAGATGTCTCTTGTTTAGATTTGTAAGTCACCGCTACTATTCGGCTCTTACTTATCTTAAGGTCTATTAATGACTAGTTTAGTCAGTCTTTTCGACATTTACTGTTGGTTTAAAAAAGTTATTGTTAAGATCGTCAACCAATACTAAAAATGGAAAAGTTTATTATCGTGAAGGATACCTTGAAGAAGGCGAAACGTTTCAATTTGATGGGGCGGACTTTAGAGTTTAAAATTAAACCCATTTCTATTAGTAAGGAGCCTGTTAAATGGGTGAAAGATGCAGTTAATCAGATCATTAAAAGAGGTACAAAAGGGCTCCATGCAGGTGATCAGGTCGGCTTTAGTTTCTGTTCACAAAATTTTTACGTGGCAACGGGTGGCTCGCCCTTCGCAAAGCAGACAAGGTTACATATACCGATATTTGGGATGTTATTAGCAGTATTTATCAATCTAACTCCAAGGGCTTGGATACAGAGACATTCTGTTTAGGAGTCACAAGTGTCAAGATACCTGCTGGAAGAGGAAGGGGTCGTCACTATAACAGCTTCGAAGAGGAATGCAATATGCGTAGAGGGATTATAACCATAAACAATAAAGACTCTTTTTGTCTTCCTAGAGCATTAATAGTCTCTATTGCATACGTTAACAAGGACCCTATGTGGAATAAAGTTCGTCGTGACATTGGAGGTGTTCAAACAGAGAGAGCCCTCAACCTATTGGAGGAATCGGGTGTTATTGTACCAGAGGAGGGATGTGGTAATAAGGAACTGGAACAGTTTCAACGTAATCTACAAAATTATAAAATTGTAGCTTATACGTATGGTAACAAAGGTAGAGATGTTATTTTTGACGGGCGTAGTGATGGAAAGAAACTTAATCTACTATATCACAAAGGACATTACAATGCCATAACCTCATTAACGTCTGCTTTTTGTGCGAAATATTATTGCGAAGAATGTCACGTACCCTATGAACACAAAAACAACCATCTTTGTGGAGGTACCTGCTTTTGTTGTCAGAGGTCACCCAAATGTCCCAAAGCAATAAATGTAAAATGTACAGAGTGTAAAAGGTCGTTCCGAGGGCAGAGCTGCTACGATAATCACAAACGCCCCGGTTCCCTAGGAAAAGGCAATGTTTGTGAGCAGATTAAACTTTGTACAGTGTTTAAAAAAAATTAAAGGTAATAGGAAACATACCTGTGGGAAAATATTTTGCAAAATTTGTAACACACATGTCCCCCAAGATCATCTTTGTTATATACAGCCCGATAAAAGAACTCCGAAAACAGCAGATACTCTGTTTGTCTTTTATGATTTTGAAACAAGACAGGAAAAGGTTTTGGAGAACGGGTCTCTTCTCCATGAACCAAATTTATGTGTCTATAGCCAGTGCTGTGATGAGTGTATTCAAACGGATATAAAAAATTTTAAAAAGTGTGGTCTAAGACAACAGGTGATAAAAGAAAATCCTGTTAAGGTCTTCATACAGTGTATTCTTGATCTGCGAAAACTATTTGAACAAGTAGTATGTTTGGCCCATAATTCTCAGGCATTTGATGGACAGTTCATCCTCAGCTATATATTGACGCAGACAGATCTTAAGCCCGAGCTGATTATGAAAGGAACTAAAATAATTTCTCTGGTTGTTGGAAATGTAAAATTTTTGGACTCCCTAAATTATCTTCCCATGGCTTCCTCCAAATTACCAAAAGCCTTTGACTTGGAACCAGAACTGAGAAAAGGATATTTTCCACGCCGTTTTAACACATTGGAAAATGAAAATTATATCGGACTTCTACCAGCCTTAGAATACTACGATCCTGATAATATGAAAGGAGACGCCCGAGAAAAATTTCTACAGTGGTATGAGGAACATAAAGGCAATGTTTTCGATATGCAGCGTGATTTGGTAGAATATTGTATATCTGATGTAAAAATATTGAAAGATGCTTGCTTGAAATTTCGTCAACAGTTGCTTGAAACCTCCAATGTCTGTCCGTTTACCGAAGCGTGTACGATTGCTTCCGCTTGTAACAAAGTGTTTAGGAGAAATTTCCTGAAACCAAACACTATAGGAATTATCCCTAAAAACGGTTGCAGATGGCGGGATAATCAGAGTAAAATTGCTATCCAATGGCTTGTTTGGGAGGAACATCAAAGGGAAATTAATATTAAACATGCAGGAAAAACAGCAAGAAGCCATAGTTCGCGGGGTCAAAGTAGACGGGTATTGTGCGGAAACTAATCAAATTTTTGAGTTCCAAGGGTGTTTTTATCACGGATGTCTTACTTGCTTTAAATATAACAGAGACAGTCCTCTGCATGACAATCCCTCAGAGACTCTAACTGGGCGATATGAGTCTACAACTACTAAGACTAAAAGACTTAGAGAATTGGGGTACGAAGTCATTGAGATATGGGAGTGCCAATTTCGAAAAATGTTGAAAGAAAACGATGAGCCTAGAAATTATACTGAAAAACACCCTCTGGTTGCCTTGGCTCCAATTAACGCCCGTGACAGTTTTTACGGCGGTAGAACTGGAAATACCTGTGAATATTACAAGTGTGGTTCTAGTGAAAAAATAAAATATATCGATGTATGCTCTCTATACCCTTACGTTTGCACGGAAAATTTCCCATAGGACATCCTAAAGTCCACGTGGGTGAAGAATGCAACCAGCTAGACTTAGAAAAAGTATGTGGGGCGATTAAGTGTAAAATATTACCGCCGACAGATTTGTACCACCCTGTATTACCCGTAAAAATGAAATATAAATTAATGTTCGTCTTATGTCAAATTTGTGGTCTAACAATGAGCCAGACTATCTGTAACCACACAGATGAAGAGAGAACACTAACGGGGACGTGGATTATTGATGAAGTGATAAAAGCTATACAAATGGGGTATAAAATAAAAGAAGTTTATGAGGTCTGGAGCTACCAAAGTGATCAATTTAATAAGTCTAAAAATATGGGCGGTCTGTTTACCGAAATGAGGAATAAATTTATTAAAATCAAGGAACAGGCCTCAGGGTGGCCCTCTCATTGCATTACCGAAGAACAAAGAAATGCATATATTGAAGAATTTTTTGAAATGGAAGACGTTAAATTAGAGTTTGCGGAAATTTTGAATAACCCCGGATTGAGAGCTAATGCTTAACAGTTTTTGGGGGAAATTCGGTCAAAGAGAGAATCAGCGCAAAACTAAGATTATTAGAGAGCCTTGTGAGCTATTTGATATGTTTACAGACCCTGGAATTCATATTAACACACTGTTACCTATAGGTGAAGAAGCGGTCGTTGTTAACTATGAGCATAGAGAAGAAACATACCAGCCTCTATCTACAGTCAATGTAATGATAGCCGGATATGTGAGTGCTCAGGCGAGATTAAAACTATATAAGTTACCTCGAGAAATTGGAGGACAGAGTTTTGGATTATGATACAGATTCTGTCTGTTTACGTCTCTAGACCCGGAGAGTTTGATGTACCCACAGGTGAATTTATTGGGGATATGACTGATGAACTAGAATCGTACGGTGCTGGCTCCTATATTACGGAGTTTGTGTCTGGTGGGCCTAAAAATTATGCATATAAAGTGCATTCTACTTTGGATAGCGAAGAAAAAGTGGTATGCAAGGTGAAAGGTTTTTCATTTAATTACGCAACATCTCGGCCAATAAATTTTGAAAGCATAAAAAACATGATTCTCGAAAACCCTGAACCTGTCTACATAGTATCCAATAATATTCGTAGAACAAAAGAGCATGAAGTGGTTACAAAAACAGAGACTAAAATATAGATGCCTAATTCAACAAAAAGAAAGTTATCTGAGGATCATGGCTCAGCACCTTACGGCTATAGGAAATTAAAAAGTTTAGATTGATATTTCCTGTGTAATTGTAATTATCATGTATATTTTCTGTAAATTAACTTTTCCTGTAATTGGTATATTCCTCTAATAAAAATATTTCAAAAAGTTTTCTTATTTTATTAATGAATAAACTAATAGGCCTTTTATAAATTGAGTAGATTGTTTTTGTGAAAATTTAAGTTTTGTCTATTTATGATATTTTTTTAAAAAAAGTTTGGGGTTGCACAGGTGCGCATTCATAAATAAACAAGCAATAATAAACGATGACGTGACATAGATACAGGGGTCTTTTCGAAGTTAGGGGTGGTCTGGAATTTAAAACACAATTTTTTAAAATAAACTTTATGTCTACTACTGGCGAATAATGCATGTTTCAGGTTTATGCGACATTACTTCGGTATGTAAAATATTCGTTTAATCACGCTTTATTTATTTAAATATTACGATTTTTTTTTAACTATTTGTGCAAAAGTGTTTAAGAAATAAATATTAAATATAACGACACACATTTTTTTTTACATACAGAGCACAGCATCCGGTTAGGAACATGACGACATGTACAGCTTATGTTTTCTAATAAAAAAAAATTAATTAGTTATGCCAATGTACATAGAACACAAAACAATATTCTTCTCCGACTCCGAGCAAATTATATTTTTATTTTTAGAATTTCAGATATTTTATATCTGCAGAAGTTCCCAAGTACGATAATTTACTTACCACATTATAAACCGATTAGGCATACAGGTTTTTAGGTGAAAAATTTCATATGGGTTAAATTAAAACGATTTAAATGTTTATTAATATTTATTGAAAATCATAAATAGAGTTATTAATAATATCGCATGAGAAGCGATCAAATTAGATTTCACTGTTCACAAAATTTCTTGAATAAATATTCAAAGGCTATCAAACATAATGTTTGGCTGTGTAACAATTGGGTGAATTAATCGTTGATTATATTTTTCTCTTCGCTCACTAGTTTCAAATTTTATCGAGCCAAAAGTACAGTCAATAAATAGTGCGCTTTTTAAATGTATAGCTTTTTTAATTAAGACACAATCAAAACAGCGGAATAAACTGAAAACCTGATGTCTCAGATGCTGTGCTGAAACATCCATGAACTCTATAACCTGTATCTGATACTTTATATGATTAAACACATTAAAGTCTCCTCCATATTTGTTGATGTTGAGTGGACGCCATCCGGACACATCACAATTTCGACTAAAGCAGCCGTCGAAGAAAAATACATCTATATCATTGAACCCACTTGTTAATTTTAATAGGTAGCTTATAAAACCTCCGGCTATTACCCATCGTTCTCCGGGCAGGTTCTTTATAACTTCATATTCTACGGGAAATTCCTCTTTTATTTGTTGTACCAATTCAGGCTTCCAGCTACAATAACTCAATAATGGATCTACCTGATAATATCCAGCACACATCTTAAAATTATTTTACTTTGTTATATGGCTTATTCACAACCTAGTGTTTATATACACAAGAAGCCTTTTATATAGTTTGTTGTCGGCATACTTTTGGGAGGGGGTTACATCCTGACAGTCATGCTGATATTATTTTTGTATTAAAATGTTAGAGAGGCAGATGCTATACCCTACTTGTTCAGACATGTATAAACGATCGTCGGACAAGCGAGAACAGGAACCAAACGGAAACATGTATTCCCACGACAACATCTGGCGAGCAGGTGGTTGATGACTCAGTTAACATCTGACTAGCAGATGATGTACATCCGGCTTCATTAACTTGTCTAAACAGGTAGCCTGTTACCATATGTAAATCTAAAAATAGACAAAGGTCACAAAGAGCATAAAAAACATGATTCTCGAAAACCCAGAACCTGTCTACATAGTATCCAATAATATTCGTAGAACAAAAGAGCATGAAGTGGTTACAAAAACAGGGACTAAAATATATATGCCTAATTCAACAAAAAGAAAGTTATCTGAGGATCATGGCTCAGCACCTTACGGCTATAGGAAATTAAAAAGTTTAGATTGATATTTCCTGTGTAATTGTAATTATCATGTATATTTTCTGTAAATTAACTTTTCCTGTAATTGGTATATTCCTCTAATAAAAATATTTCAAAAAGTTTTCTTATTTTATTAATGAATAAACTAATAGGCCTTTTATAAATTGAGTAGATTGTTTTTGTGAAAATTTAAGTTTTGTCTATTTATGATATTTTTTTTTAAAGTTTGGGGTTGCACAGGTGCGCATTCATAAATAAACAAGCAATAATAAACGATGCCGTGACATAGATACAGGGGTCTTTTTCGAAGTTAGGGGTGGTCTGGAATTTAAAACACAATTTTTTTAAAATAAACTTTATGTCTACTACTGGCGAATAATGCATGTTTCAGGTTTATGCGACATTACTTCGGTATGTAAAATATTCGTTTAATCATGCTTTATTTATTTAAATATTACGATTTTTTTTTAACTATTTGTGCAAAAGTGTTTAAGAAATAAATATTAAATATAACGACGACACACATTTTTTTTTACATACAGAGCACAGCACCCGGTTAGGAACTTGACGACATGTACAGCTTATATTTTCTAATTAAAAAAAATTAATTAGTTATGCCAATGTACAAAGAACACAAAACAATATTCTTCTCCGACTCCGAGCAAATTATATTTTTATTTTTAGAATTTCAGATATTTTATATCTGCAGAAGTTCCCAAGTACGATAATTTACTTACCACATTATAAACCGATTAGGCATACAGGTTTTTAGGTGAAAAATTTCATATGGGTTAAATTAAAACGATTTAAATGTTTATTAATATTTATTGAAAATCATAATAATATCGCATGAGAAGCGATCAAATTAGATTTCACTGTTCACAAAATTTCTTGAATAAATATTCAAAGGCTATCAAACATAATGTTTGGCTGTGTAACAATTGGGTGAATTAATCGTTGATTATATTTTTCTATTCGCTCACTAGTTTCAAATTTTATCGAGCCAAAAGTACAGTCAATAAATAGTGCGCTTTTTAAATGTATAGCTTTTTTAATTAAGACACAATCAAAACAGCGGAATAAACTGAAAACCTGATGTCTCAGATGCTGTGCTGAAACATCCATGAACTCTATAACCTGTATCTGATACTTTATATGATTAAACACATTAGTCTCCTCCATATTTGTTGATGTTGAGTGGACGCCATCCGGACACATCACAATTTCGACTAAAGCAGTCGTCGAAGTAAAATACATCTATATCATTGAACGCACTTGTTAATTTTAATAGGTAGCTTATAAAACCTCCGGCTATTACCCATCGTTCTCCGGGCAGGTTCTTTATAACTTCATATTCTACGGGAAATTCCTCTTTTATTTGTTGTACCAATTCAGGCTTCCAGATACAATAACTCAATAATGGATCTACCTGATAATATCCAGCACACATCTTAAAATTATTTTACTTTGTTATATGGCTTATTCACAACCTAGTGTTTATATACACAAGAAGCCTTTTATATAGTTTGTTGTCGGCATACTTTTGGGAGGGGGTTACATCCTGACAGTCATGCTGATATTATTTTTGTATTAAAATGTTAGAGAGGCAGATGCTATACCCTACTTGTTCAGACATGTATAAACGATCGTCGGACAAGCGAGAACAGGAACCAAACGGAAACATGTATTCCCACGACAACATCTGGCGAGCAGGTGGTTGATGACTCAGTTAAGATCTGACTAGCAGATGATGTACATCCGGCTTCATTAACTTGTCTAAACAGGTAGTCTGTTACCATATGTAAATCTAAAAATAGACAAAGGTCACAAAGAGCAAAAAAAACATGATTCTCGAAAACCCAGAATCTGTCTACATAGTATCCAATAATATTCGTAGAACAAAAGAGCATGAAGTGGTTACAAAAACAGAGACTAAAATATATATGCCTAATTCAACAAAAAGAAAGTTATCTGAGGATCATGGCTCAGCACCTTACGGCTATAGGAAATTAAAAAGTTTAGATTGATATTTCCTAATTGTAATTATCATGTATATTTTCTGTAAATTAACTTTTCCTGTAATTGGTATATTCCTCTAATAAAAATATTTCAAAAAGATGCCACAAATAACTTTTAGACAATGTTTTCTTATTTTATTAATGAATAAACTAATAGGCCTTTTATAAATTGAGTAGATTGTTTTTGTGAAAATTTAAGTTTTGTCTATTTATGATATTTTTTTTTTTAAAGTTTGGGGTTGCACAGGTGCGCATTCATAAATAAACAAGCAATAATAAACGATGCCGTGACATAGATACAGGGGTCTTTTTCGAAGTTAGGGGTGGTCTGGAATTTAAAACACAATTTTTTAAAATAAACTTTATGTCTACTACTGGCGAATAATGCATGTTTCAGGTTTATGCGACATTACTTCGGTATGTAAAATATTCGTTTAATCATGCTTTATTTATTTAAATATTACGAATTTTTTAAACTATTTGTGCAAAAGTGTTTAAGAAATATATATTAAATATAACGACGACACACATTTTTTTTACATGCAGAGCACAGCATCCGGTTAGGAACATGACGACATGTACAGCTTATGTTTTCTAATTAAAACCTTTGCACCTGTGCAATTATACTAAGCTTTGTGGATAACATAAGCTTTGTGGATAACACATCGTATCGTAACCTAGTTCGGTGTTGTTAAATGTAGTGCTACTGTATTGTGTTATAGGACAAAACTAACTCGTTTGTAATACTCTGAAGACCGAAAATATGAAATCCGAGTTGAAACAGGTTGCCAATCAATAACGGGTTGTGTTTGTATCATATTAACATTAATGTATATGCATTTTATTATTCTTGAAATTCCTACCCGTATGCCGATAAAAGTTAAAACATGTGTGAGATTCTAATTATATCAACTTAAACAACAATTGTGTGGGGAGTAATGTCTAACGTTATAATATGCATATTCTGATAAGATAATTTTTCAATGAACTACCTAGCTTTCTGCAGGCTTTTGATAACATACAGATTGATTACCATAGTATAATCAATAAAAATGAATGACATACAAGGTGCCAAATAAAATCTGTACACATAAATACAGATGGATTAGTACGATTTTTATTTTTTTAAATATCTTTGGGTTTTATATTGTCCTCTATATACAGGAGGATAGAAGTTTAAGTACCTAATTTCAAATATAATTTTCAATTAGATTTCCAATGTATGGGTGTTCTCATATATTTTGAGATAAACGTCTGATCCTCGATCTGATCCGTATAAAATTTGTGTACAGGCAGATTCTCATTACGCCATAGGGTCCTATTTTTAGATCTGTACTACTTACTAGTCTATACATGCACGCATATCTGTTACAGGTGAATGACCTGTTAACCTCTTTTTGTCCTTGATGTCTATATTTAGATTTACATCTGTTTCACATATATGGTGATGACTGATACAGGTGAATGCTCTGTTAACATCTTTGTGATCTTCGTCTATTTTTAGATTTACATATGGTAACAGGCTACCTGTTTAGACAAGTTAATGAAGCCGGATGTACATCATCTGCTAGTCAGATGTTAACTGAGTCATCAACCACCTGCTCGCCAGATGTTGTCGTGGGAATACATGTTTCCGTTTGGTTCCTGTTCTCGCTTGTCCGACGATCGTTTATACATGTCTGAACAAGTAGGGTATAGCATCTGCCTCTCTAACATTTTAATACAAAAATAATATCAGCATGACTGTCAGGATGTAACCCCCTCCCAAAAGTATGCCGACAACAAACTATATAAAAGGCTTCTTGTGTATATAAACACTAGGTTGTGAATAAGCCATATAACAAAGTAAAATAATTTTAAGATGTGTGCTGGATATTATCAGGTAGATCCATTATTGAGTTATTGTAGCTGGAAGCCTGAATTGGTACAACAAATAAAAGAGGAATTTCCCGTAGAATATGAAGTTATAGAGAACCTGCCCGGAGAACGATGGGTAATAGCCGGAGGTTTTATAAGCTACCTATTAAAATTAACAAGTGCGTTCAATGATATAGATGTATTTTACTTCGACGACTGCTTTAGTCGAAATTGTGATGTGTCCGGATGGCGTCCACTCAACATCAACAAATATGGAGAAGACTTTAATGTGTTTAATCATATAAAGTATAAGATACAGGTTATAGAGTTCATGGATGTTTCAGCATAGCATCTGAGACATCAGATTTTCAGTTTATTCTGCTGTTTTGATTGTGTCTTAATTAAAAAAGCTATACATTTAAAAAGCGCACTATTTATTGACTGTACTTCTGGCTCGATAAAATTTGAAACTAGTGAGCGAAGAGAAAAATATAATCAACGATTAATTCACCCAATTGTTACACAGCCAAAAGCATTATGTTTGATAGCCTTTAAATATTTATTCAAGAAATTTTGTGAACAGTGAAATCTAATTTGATCGCTTCTCATGCGATATTATTATTAACTCTATTTATGATTTTCAATAAATATTAATAAACATTTAAATAGTTTTAATTTAACCCATATGAAATTTTTCACCTAAAAACCTTGTATGCCTAATCGGTTTATAATGTGGTAAGTAAATTATCGTACTTGGGAACGTCTGCAGATATAAAATATCTGAAATTCTAAAAATAAAAATATAATTTGCTCGGAGTCGGAGAAGAATATTGTTTTGTGTTCTTTGTACATTGGCATAACTAATTTATTTTCTTACTATATCTCGTTAGGCCCTACAGTTTTTAGGTCTCCTATAGCTACACTATTTGCTATAAATTTTTACCCCCGGTGTTAATAATCTCTCTCCTGGTTAAAATATAATTAGGCAGTTTGAGTTTGAACAGTGAATAAAATTTGCTTTAAATTACCATAATTTATCGTCCGAGCACGTTGAGCTAAAAAATAGCCTGGCATCGCGAATGCATCCAGTTTTAAACACTTTAGACTATCAGGTAGGAGGTCAGATGGTGCCAATTAAGCGATAAATGCGACAGATATCGTCACCGTAGTATTATAATGTTCTATATCCATTTTTTGTGATTTTCTAAGTAAATACAGCATTTTTTTGGTAAAAATTAGCTTGTTCTATATCCGTTTAAACATCATAATATTTTAGCTCGAGAAAAAAGTTTTTAGTATTAATTTGTTCTATATCCTTAGCTGATAATTAAAGTTAAAATATTAAAAGCGGCTATATCCAACTTTAACCTATAACCAATTCAGTTGTAAAGTTTACTAAAAATTATAATGTTCTATATCCACATGGCATGTGTAATCATTACAAGGTTGATATCTTTTGATTGAGGTGGCTTTATTATTAATATTTTAGTGCTTTCAAGTGTACCTAACTGTCGAGGAAGTGTCACGAACTGTCAAGTAATACAAGGTAAGTGAGTTTATTGAATATTGACTTTACTGTCTTTCACTTAAAATTCATAACCTCAAATTGAGGTGCCATAATATTTACCTGGGATACACCAAGGTGTTTTAACATTTAATTAAATGCTGATAACTATTTTAATATTGCTACGAATAGTTTTTCAAAAATGTGTCCGGGTAGGCCTTTACTAATTAAATGGTATTAGATTCATATTTGCTAATTTTTTTTAGATATTACATCTTGGAAGATATTTTTTTGCATGTTTCATATTAACTTTGGGAGCGAAATATCAATGAATTTTACAGTGGAAATTAAAAGTTTGTATGTTTAATTTCGTATTGGGCTAGAGCAGGGTTTTATGAACTCCTTTAAATCTAAAGAAATACTTAGGTATATTTGTGTTTAGGAATAGAAGGGAGTCAATTTTTAAAGCATTTTAAGTAATTTTACAAAGCTTTCCATTATTAAAATAAAATATATCATTGGAATAATATGAAAAAATGTTTTATATTACATTGGGTGTATTCTCGTTCTACTGTACTTATCTAGTATTCTTAATGTTTTTCAATGTTTTAGTCAACGCACCGAACTAGAGAAAAATATGAGCCAGGCAAGTTCCCCACCTCCTGATAAACCTTCAGACTGTCCAAGTGATGTGTGGAAGTGAGTACTTTTGCAAAAACATAATTTTTTTGCTGACATTTTTTTATCTTTTCAGTTCACTGTGGGATATTATACAGGATGATGATAAAGAAAATAGCTCTCAACCTTTGTGAGTACCTACTATCTTTTTTTTTTGTTAACAATACAGTGATATAAACATATTTTCAGAAACAAAAGGGAAATTCTCAAATATAAAACTTCAAAAAGTATTTTAAGGTAATACAACTATTTTTCTTAAGATATTCATTTGCTAATGAAACTTCATTTTTGTAGCAAGGACAACCGCACAGAAAATTCTGCCGTAACTACTAATGTGGTTTTAGAAGTTATTAACGTCGACGATCATAACGATACAGAACATTTTATTGAAGTTAGGCCTGTTATATTAGAAAATAATAGTTTCCAGAATTTTGAAGTTCAAAATGATGAGTATGATAATAACCAAAAAATGACAGAACTGGAAGAAAATAATAACAAAAATGATAATTGTGTTACGGACGATCAAATTAGAGATGAAAATAATGAAGGACAAGAAAAGAATGCACAGAATGAAAAATGTAGAGAAAATGAAAATAAAATAACAAGAAAACGTGGAAGGAATACAGGAAATTGGAAACAAAATAAAAGAAAAGAGAAGCGTCAACATGGCTGTGAATATGTCAATACCAAAGGAAATGTACAATCGAAAAAATCCGTCAAAGAATCTAATTGTCGCACGGATAAGTGTGCATTTAAATGTACAACAAAAATTACCTCGGAAGAAAGAGAGGCTATAAACAAAAAGTTTTGGTCGCTAAACGATGACAAAAAGAATCATTTTTATTCAAAGCATGTAAAGAGGCAAGTTGCTGCGAGAAAAAGAACATCGAGTGAAAATAGTAGGAAAGCATATTCTTATGAGTATGTTCTTTATGTAAGTGGCGTTAAAATTCGAGTATGTCATGAATTCTTTTTTAACACCTTGAACATCAGTAAAAATCGAATATATTACTTTTTCAAACATGTACAGGATCCAAAAACAAATATTGCTCGTTCCCCGTTAACAGGTAAACATAAAAAAAAAGTTATACCTGAGGAGCTGAAGGAAGGGGTTCGGGCTCACATTGCAACTTTCCCTGTAATAGATTCTCACTACTGCCGTCAAAACTCAACAAGAAAGTACTTGGAGAGAAATTTAAGCATCCAGAGAATGTATGACATGTATAAATCGAGTGAAGAAAACCCTGTGCGGTTTCATTTATACAAAAAAATCTTCAATACTGAATTTAACCTAAGTTTTTTTAAACCAAAAAAAGACTTATGTGATAAATGCGAGGGATTTAAACTAAATAAAAATCCTACTGACGAACAATTATTTGTCCAAGAAGAACACATAAAGAGAAAGAATGTAGGAAATCAGGAAAGGACTCGTGACAGGATAGCCTACTCAGAGGTTGAGAAAATTGGGGTTTTGACATTTGATCTTCAGAATACCTTCTCTTTGCCAAAGTCGAATGTGAGTAATTTTTATTACAAAACAAAATTGTCATGCTATAATTTAACTGCGCATTTCAGTAAGACTAAAGTAGTATATAACGCAATATGGCACGAAATGATATGCGGCAGAAGCGGTAATCATATAGCATGTGCTTTAATTAAAATTTTGAAGAATGTTGTTACTGATAATCCAGAGGTAGAAAAAATAATTATATGGTCTGATAGCTGTGTACCACAGAACAAAAATTCAATTATGTCGTTTGCCCTGCAACACTTCCTAAACTCAGATGAATCACACAATTTAAAAGTAATAGAACAAAAATTCGGTGAGCCGGGACATGGCAATGTCCAAGAAATAGATGCAGCTCACAGCTGCATCGAGAAATATCTAAAAAACGTCGACATGTCGACATTTGGAGCCCTCTTACATTAATTAGACTAATGCTGAATATTCCAAATACTTGGAAGCTTAAATTCATAGTTTTGCAGATGATGTCTAAAGATTATAAAAACTATCAACTGATATCTGAGACTCTATCTTACAATAAAATACCATACACTAAAGTGAAACATATGGTATATGAAAAGAATTGTATTTTTAATGTTAAATTTACAGAGGCATTTGAGAGCGAATTTGAAGTAATAAAATTGGAAAATGCAAAAAAGAACAGAAAGAAAGAACAAATACAAAAATTTCCAGAAGAGATTCCAGTGATGAATTTGGCAGCAAAGATTTCTGATTTAAAACAAAAACACCTGAAGGAAATGCTGCCTTATATTCCAGAAAACGAAAGAGACTTCTACAATGTGATATTAAAAATTGGAGGTGATGAAAATTCTGTAAAACGAAAACAAAGCACTGGGAAGAAAACTAACAAAAAAGTGAAGAAGTAAGAAATACTGTACAAGGACTGATTTAAATATCGTAGTTTTAGTTTATTTTATTTAGAATTCTGTGTTTTAGTTTGTATTCTGTGTGCAATATACATAATATTATTATTATACGTGTGTTATCCACAATATTATAATGTACATTGTATTATAATATACATTATAATGTTTTAAAGAATAAAGGAAGATTTTAAAATTACGCTGTTCTAAATCCATAATCATTGGTCTATATCCCGTACAATTTTTAATAACGTTCTCAATTTAGGAGTTTGTTCTATATCCAAAATTATTTTTGGAAATTGTATGAATCCTACTTCTAGTACTAACTTTTGAATTATTCCAGAATAATCTGTCACAAATAAGGAATGAAATGTATTATATGAATACATCATGGTATATAAAATGTGAAACACATCACTTGCCTAATTTAAAACGTGAATTTCTCAAAATGTGTATTGTTGGATATAGAACACTTTAATACTACGGTGACGATATGTCAAAAAATCAGAAAAAATTAGTAGAATCCGAAAAACCTAATGCGGACATTGAGAGGGGTAGTTTTCACCCCTAAAAAGCAAAAAACACCCCCTACTTAATTAAATAATGAGCAACGTGGTTTCTTCTGTATTGTAAGTTATTGATAGTTGGCTGGAGATCGAGTGATGGTTGGTTGGCTTCGGAGGTAAACAAGGAGACCAGTTGCTTCATCAAAGAGCGTTGTCTTGAAAAGCCAGCAAAAGAATTCTTTGATCCGCTAAAAAAACTTCGCTCAAAACTTCACATCCGAAAAAAAATTATAAAATCGAGCTAAAGGTAAGCAAAATGCTGTAAAATGTGATGCATCACTTTTTGCTCGTTTGGCAATTATTGATCAACACCGGAACATTAATCTTCGACAAGTTATGTGCTACCCTTTAGGACCTGTGCCCCGGTCATTGTCAGACGGCTTTGGTTTTCCCAGAAAAACTGCAAAACTGCAATTACTGCATATTTTAGAACAGAACGTCCCTACAGAAACAGGTTATCCTGTCAATAACTGTGCGTGCTTATTCGGTGGTATGCATATCTTGCGCTCACTTAAAGTTCGAAACAGCGAAACATTTGACTACGTAACATCAGCTCTATTCAATCTTTCATTAAATTCTCCGGGAAACAGATTGGATGTGGTCTTTGATGTTTACAAACAAAACTCCATCAAAGATATTGAAAGACAATTATTGCGTAGAGGTATACTCAAAACCGAAGAGCCTCGGTATAGTAATATTCGAGGTTCGTTTAAAATAAAGTGTTGGCATTTTTTTCTATCTGTTGATGAAAATAAAACAGGCTTAATTAAATTCATTGTGGAATCCTGAAAATCTTCAAAGTTTAAAGTCATTTACGTAGCATTTGATACCACATGCATAAGGATATCTTGTAACGAAGTCACCGAGGAACCTGCCCTTTTCTGCGACCACGAGGAGGCAGATACGAGGCTTGCTCTTCATGCTGCTCATGTAGGCAAACACGAGATTCCCTCTGCCGTTATACACACTGAGGATACCGATATTTGTGTTATATTATTCTCACATTTGTCAGAAATTCCAACCAAACTTTTTATGAGACTTGGTCATCAGAATAAATGTAGAATAATTTCATTGAATAATATTGCAGATACCATCACGAAACATCTTCCTGACAATGGCACCGCAAATGATTGTCTTGGAGCTCTCATTGGTTTTCACTCTTTCACGGGCTGTGACACTGTGTCGGCCTTCTTCAGGAAAGGCAACAGTGTTCCTTGCACAAAACTGAAGACAAATTCCACCCATATATCTGCATTCCTTAAACTTGGCGAGGCTTGGAAATTGGATAATGCTCTGTTTGATGACATTGAAAAATACGTCTGCGACATTTACGGAAAGCATTTGCCGAGTGTTGACGCATTGCGATACTATACCTATGTATTGCTCTCGTGGAGGGACAGTTGATCCTGAGCAGTGAGCAGCTACCCCCTTGCAGTTCAACACTTAAATTGCATAGTTTGAGAGCAAATTATCAGGCGGCTATTTGGAGAAGATCTCTCCATAAATTTATGAGTGTTCTTTCTGCAATAGATCATGGCTGGTCCCTTGATGATCAAAGTAACATTACAATTCAGTGGTTAGCTACCGATTCTGCACCTACGGAAGTTCTGAATTTAGTTTCCTGCTTCAAATGCAAGAATTGTTCCGGCGCAGATTGCGTTTGTTTTAGCATGAAACTACAGTGCACAGACATGTGTTAATGTAAATTAAAGACGCAGAGGAAAGTGATGTAACTTTAGTAGGGGATGAATTTAATTAACTTCTCACTTATATTTTGACACTGCTAACTTACTATTTTTAAAAAACCACTCACTTTCCATTGTAAACTATTTGTTGTTCACGGTTTCGTCATATTTTGACATTAGTCACAGCGCCATCTAGCATCTCATGTTACCATGATTTTTCCCATTTGTTCAAAAGTGTTCGAATACCGACGATACCACTCCGGAATCGTTACCATTGTCAATTTGTATACGATATCGAGTTTGATGTCGTGTCGTCGAGCTGTATCGTATCGTCAAACCAGAATCCCACTGCAGAACTGACATTCTACGTAGGCTTCTTTGATCTTTGTCAGTATTGAAACCATGATCTTGGCGCCATTTTGAAAGGGTAAAACACAGAACCGAATCCATGATGTATGAGAACACCGAGATGTATTTAATATAATTTGTTTGTGTATGGAAACAAATATACAAAAAGTTCTAATTATATTTAGTATATTGGTATGTACTAAAAGATAATTATAATATATATTGCTTGAAATGCGAATATTTAATGAATGAGCTTCGCTCATTGTAAATTTTCGTAAAAGAAAATGTGTGGAGGCCAATGTATCCTAAAAGTGACAAAAATGGACTTGGTTCAAATACATCTTTATTATTTTAACAGGTTAATCTTGGGCGTGGATACATATATACAGATAAGTCCAGGATGCTTCGAACACGACAGGGATTGGGACGAATATACGAGTGGCCGACAACCCGCCTCAGTTCGAAATTTGTACATTAGGAGAAGGGAGCGGAAGTGCGCTGTGGCCACTCACTGCTCAGCAATCAACAGACTGTTGTTAGTATCTCATTAACAGTGTTGGGATGTAGAACTCATGTCTGAGAGAAATTTGATTTACGTATTCTAGACTAACGTTTCGAAATTTTTCTAACTTCAATAATTCATCCTAGATAGGATTAATTATTGTAATTTTAAAAAAATCTAAAAACACATTTAAATATTTCCATTGTTTTAGCAACAAAAATGTGATTCTACAACATAAAATTAATTGTCGCTGCACCTCGAGTGTTGCAGGTGTAATAAAAATTATTATAAAAGAATCCAAACAAGGAACAGTAGACGCGAGAGCCATCGGCTACAACGCGGAGATCCACGATTCCCACCACTGTGTCCGCTCGCCTACAACGGGCACAAGTAAATCGCGCAAACTAATACCCATGTTCGAACCCTATCGGTCTTTACTGTATATGTGGATTAATATGACCTTACGCAGCGAATCGTTTACTTTATATACAAAAAAACCGCGAATTGTACCTAAGTAAGCCTTATTTTTTATTCATAAATTGGAGAAACACTGGTCTACTGACTACATATTATTGATTGTAGATCAAAATAAATGTAGTACGACTGAAATTTGCTCGTTCTTTAAGGGTGTGAATTTCCACACGGACTTTGAGTCAGCGTGTGGATTCATCCGCACCCTTCCACGCATCTTTCGCCGGCCCTGGTGAGGGGCCTCTCCACTGTTATTTACCCCGAGGCTTCAAATTTCCGAGCACACCGAACGGGTATTTTGGCGCCCTATGTCATTTATTAGGCATTTTGGAGCCCTCTATAATTTAGTGGGCGCCAAAGATACAGATATGTATTTTAGGCAATTTAAAGCCGGGCGTCCAACTGGACAAATGGCTTCAAAATGCCTGATCTGTATGCTAAAATGGCGCCATAATGCCCGTTTAATGTATATTGTATATATAATACAGTATAGTAGTATAGTAGAACTATTTATTTTTTAAATTGTTTTGTCTTGTTGTATCTGTGCTCTATCTGTTTAAATTGCTTTTTTGCTTTTGTTTTTACACTAGTCTCTATTGACTTATCTTATCTGCAACATTTTTTTATGGAAACAATAAGTGTATTGTATTGTTGTACATTATATTCTTGATGTTCTTTTCACTTAAACCGGAACAGAAAAAAAATACATAATTTTTAGATCATTTAAGCCCATTATGTCAAAGTTAATTCTGATCGAGTATCCACTTTCAGATATATTTGCTTTATTACTACATATTTCTTAAGTCACCCTAATCTCATTAAGATAATACTTACAAATAACCTTCCTTCAATTGGAGGTACTTTTGCACAAGGTCCATGTTTGTAAATAAATGTATACCTACTATTATTATTATTATTATTATTTTATGGCATTGGTAAAAACCATTAGATATACTATTATTATATGTACAAATAATATGTGTCATAATATATATAAAATTAATATATTACTAAGCTTCCCTCAATTTTACAGATGAATATCTTGACGCATTTCTTGACTTCAGAGGAATATTTTATCCCTTAAAAATGTGGATCTTATATATTATTTATACTAGTATTTACACTTTTGTGTACTCCCTATAGAATTTGTATGATTATTAAGGTATATCTAACTTATTACCATCATCAAAACATGTCGGCTATTATTTTCTTAAATAGGGGGTGTTTATGGCCTGTTTAGGGGTGAAAACTACCAATATCGATGTCCGCATACAGATTTTCGTAATCTACGTTTTTTTTTTGATTTTTTGATATATCTGCGCACTTTATCGCTCAAATGGCACCATTTACCCTATATAGCCTGTAACTGATAGTCTACTTGTTAATACCAAATGTTTACAGTCTATTGCAGAACGTAACATACAGTGCGTTTCATTTCTATCGTTACCCCATATACTTACTTCAGCCATCAGCACTTTTTGCTGTTTGCTTTGTTACACAGAGTGTTTATTTTTCCATAACCACAGGATGTCGTAAATTAACCTGCCATCTTCGCACTGTCATATGTCTTACGTTTAAACCGGATACAGGATGTGCTCTAGACACCATATGTTTTTCTATTAATAGAATATTGACCCCTCCCCTTGATTACCATCTGTCTGCCATATATTTTACACCGGATGTGCTCCTAGACACCATATGTTTTTTCTATTAATAGAACATTGACCCCTCCTCTTGATTACCATCTGTCTGCCATATATTTTACACCGGATGTGCTCTAGACATCATATGTTTCTATTAATAGAACATTGACCCCCTCCCCTTGATTACCATCTGTCTGCCATATATTTTACACCGGATGCGCATATGTTATTGTTCCCACCATGCATGACTAATAATTTTTCAATATATTTTAATAAGTCGGGAACGCAAACCTTTAGTTCCGCATTTTGCCGTATGGCGCCTTTTTTAGTTCCATATTTTCCCGCATTTAGCAGAGACGCTAACTTTTTAGCCAGGACGCAAACCTTTAGTTCCGCATTTTGCCGTATGGCGCCTTTTTTAGTTCCATATTTTCCCGCATTTAGCAGAGACGCTAACTTTTTTAGCCAGGACGCAAACCTTTAGTTCCGCATTTTGCCGTATGGCGCTATAACCTTTTAGTTCCATATTATGCCACTAGATGGCGCTGCGGCGACCATCATGGGGTATATAACTACTCACCGTACCCTGAGGAACCCCGAAGTCTATTGTTTTTAAATCACTTGTTTCTGTTTTTATTTTAACACATTGTTTCCTTTGAGTTAGATAACTTTCCATCAAATTGTAGGTGGTGCCTCTTATTCCTATATCTTCCAAGGCCTCGAGTAACTGTCTATGGCTAACAGTGTCGAAGGCCTTGGATAGATCAAGGAATACACATAGTGATGGCTTTCCCTCATCCATAGCCTTATATATTTCTGATGTTAGGCAGGAAATAGCGTCCTGTGTAGATTTGCCCTTCCTGAATCCAAATTGTTTAGGTGATAGTAATTTATATTTATCGATATAATTTGTAAGTCTTATTTTTATTACCTTTTCAAATATTTTGGTTAGACAACTAATTAAGGATATTGGTCTATAATTTTCTGTAATGTTTTTATCTCCTTTTTTATAAATTGGTTTTATTACAGCTTTTTTAAATTCAGCAGGGCAAATTCCTGTATTTAGTATTTTATTTATAAGATAACTTAACGGTGTTGCTATTTCCTGAGATATCTCTTTCAAGGTTTCCGATTTTATCATATCATGCCTGGGGCTTTATTTGGTTTTAACTCTTTAATTATGTTGATAACCTCCAAAAAATTGGTTGCATGTAAAAATAGTGAATGAGGAACAGATTTTCTTGGAGGAGGGGGTGTTACTGGTTTTATTATTTTTTCTGCAAGATTTCTTCCGACTCCTACATAATAATTATTGAAGGTATTAGACATGATTAATTCATTATCTGATAATTCATTGTTTTCTGTCATAATTTGTTTAATATCATAATTTGTATTTGTATCAAATGTTCTTATTACATTCCAAAGATTTTTTGAGGAAGATTTATTTTTGTCAATTTTTGTTTTAAAATAATCAATTTTTGTAACTTTTATTAAGTGATTTAGGTGATTACGATAATTTGTAAACTCATCTTTATATACTAAGGGATTCTCTTTATATTTTTTGTACAAATAATTTTTTTTGTTAGTAGACTGAATTAGTGCTGTAGTAATCCATGGTTTTCTTTTAATATTTACCCTTTTTAGTTTATTAAGTTTGGTATGCTCTTAATTTATCAGTTAATAATTTGACAAAAAAAGTTGTCGCAATTTCTACATCGTTTATACTATAAAATGCGTCCCAATTGTATTTTTCTAGATCAGTTTTAAGATTTTTATAATTTATGAATTTAGTATAAGTTTCCTTTTGACTGTTGTTTTCTGTTTGAAGTGGCAGGCTTAGTATGGTTGAAAAATGATCAGTTATGCAAGATTTTAAAACAATCGGAAGACATTTTTTTTGTATATCATTTAATCTGCTTTTTAAAAATATATGGTCTATACAAGAGGCTGATTCACCTTGTGTTCTAGTGTTGCTATTTATCAATGATACAAAATTGTTTTCACTTAAAATATTCATGTAATCAAAAACAATTTCATTTTCTTGATTTATGTTTAAATTAATATCCCCTATAAAAATATGATTATCTAATACTATGCGATTTGTTTGTTCTAGATATGGTTTTAATTTCAATACAAATTGTTCACTACAAGTAGAAGGTGACCTATATACAGCAGTCACTAATATAAATTTCTTATTTTTTAAACTAAGTTTAACCTGTATTGCTTTACATTCTCCAATAAATATTGTTTTAAAAGAGTAGTTTATATTTTTCTTGATGGAAAATACGACACCATCGCTTTTATTTTTGTCACCCTCACTATAAAGCATATCATAACCATCTATATGAAAAAGCCCTTTATCATGAATAATCCATGTTTCGGTCAAAATAATACAATCAAACTGTGAGTTTATCCGACTTAAATAAATTAAAAATTCATTAAAATTTCTTGCGATGCTTATATTTTGCTGAATAATTTTGAAATTCTTCATGTGTACGTGATTGAACATATCGTTTAGCTCTACAATATTTTCAACTTCATGTGTGATAATAGGAGTAAACTCACAGTCTCTTATATATTGATCCATTTATTATTAATATTTATTTTTTTTTTTTACTAGAACTATTTTCAACATAAAATATTATTTAATATACTACCTTATTAATCCTCTACTTATTAGCTTTTAAGTTCTTTGCAAATACTCTAGACGAACCTCGTGCCTTCTTTAGTGTTGCTGGAGCCAAACTTTGTTTACTGACGATATTTCGCTCCGTTTCAACTGAATCTTTAGTATTCTCTTACTTCTCTTTTGTTCGCTCGATGTTGTCTTCCTCTTCTGTATCTTCATCTATCGTTTCCAAATCTTCATGGTTTTTATTTTCCTTATCTCTATCTTCGTTTTCCTCTTGCAACTGATTTAGATCTTTTAGACTGTAAGGCTTATTATTAATATAAAGTTTGTTTTCTTTTATGTAAGCTAGTTTATTTCTTTGTCTAGCTTCTTTTAGATGCTTATATAAATTTTTATGTATTTCCCTTTCTTCTGCGTTACGTTCTTCCGAAATAAATGTCCCAGTGCCTTTTAGTTTTTTACAGTTTCTTAGAATTTCCTGTTTTTTCATGAACGAACAAAATTTCACTAGAATTGGTTTATTTGTCTCTTGCCTCCCAAAACTAAAAATGTCATCTACTTCAGTGGGATTTATTTGAACACCCAGGAGATGATCCATTTTTTTTAAAGTAAACTCAAGTAAAAGTTGCTTTGCTTCTGTATTTTTTACACTTTTATTTGGATTATAATGCAGGCCGAATATTACAATATTATTTTTCCTTCTCTTTTTCTCCAGAATATCGTATTTATTTTTTAGTTCTATATATTTTTCTTCTATTTCCTTTCTTTTTTCTATTTCTTGATAGACTGTTTTTCTTATTTCATTTATTTCCGCTTTAACATCATTTATGCTCACTTGTAGTTCTTTTGTCTGATTTTTGTTCGCATCTTCTATTATTCTTTTGAGAAAATTTTCTTGAGTTTGTATATCCATTTCACTGGGTCACCCGGTAAGTATTTATTCTGAATTGTATTTATTTACACTTCTTTCTTAAACACATCAGCTTTTTTGCACAAGGATTGATAAAACTTTTTATCAGTTTATTCACTAACAGACAATAATTTGTTATTATTTCAAGTTTATTTTTCCATTAATAATTATTAACTTCACTTTATTTATAATTTATCGCACTTCTCTGAATTTCTACATTCAGTTGTGCGAAAATTACAATTTTCCACAACCTATTTCACTCTTAAAACAGCAATTTATTAAGGAGACAATCAAACGTGTGTACATAAACACTATCAGTAGTGTTAAAAAAAATGATTGGTACGTTCGAACTTCGGCTCGTTCAATTGAATCATCAAAGTGAGGGTCTTGAAATAGATGCAGCTCTTCTAACATGATAACCCAAAGATAATAAATATAAATAATTTGAATAAGTTAACTTGGCAGGTTCTGATGCCAGTGGTGGTGGTGGTGGTGACCTTGCACTTGCATACAAGCATAATTAGATACAGAATGAGGATGATGTAAGCTTCCTCCGTATATATTAGGTTTACGGTTAAATATTAATCTCATGTTTTTTAAGTTCTAACCTCACACTCAGCTTCTCCCCTCGAAGATTAACAAGATTGGAATTTTGATCTAGTATTTAATTTTGATCTAGTATTTTCAAAGTGATATTCTGTATCTCTCGAATGCTGGGGTTTACAGGTAGATAAGTTAAATTCCCAGGTACAATGTTTATAGCGTATCGGGGATCAACATTCAAACCGTATTCAAAAATCGTATGCGAAGGAGTATTATTGGAATATGCTCCTACAGTAATGTTGCAGTCCATGTGAATCGTTATAACTCTGACTATATTAACAGGTAAATCAGACTCATATAATATATCTGGTTTTAATATTCTGCTAGCACTGTAACCCAACAGGATGGCCAAGCTATCCTTATGATTAAAGTTAATTTCGTGTTTACTTTTTATATCATACTTGAGCGTATTATTGTTAGGTTTCAGAGAGAAGTATTCGTCAGCCTGCTGCTGTGATGTTACGCCGCTGCCAGCTAGTAATTTTTTTTGCAGATAGGATTCAATGTCACTTATTTCATAAGATCCTGTAGGTATAGTTATAACGTTTTCTTTGAAGCTTCTATCGCCCAGCTCCCAATAATAAAACTTGTTATTCACACCTTCCTCGATGTTAGGTATAGTATTATAGGTGTCAAGACCAATCAACGCTATTGAATAATTGTATCGCGGATCTAGTTCTATAGGATTATGAAAGTCTACGGAGGGAACAGATTTGTGATCACTTAACTTGAAAGTGTTCGATGACATACTACACATCACGTGTGTTTATTATTTTTATGGAGAAATTGTAAACATAAATGTCCACAATTTACAGAGTTATATGTTTGATATGCAACAGGATTATATTTAATTTTAAATTTCGCGCCAAAGTATCGAACTAATTCTATTGGTGGTTTCAGAGATCAAAAGCTGTCAAAATATACTACGGAATTGCCTGTCTTCTTATATGCTACCCAATGAGTTATAGGTCCCTTTACGCTGTCCAAGTTAATGATGGCGCTCTCATTTCTTTTAGGCGGATGTGAGGGTAAAGAGTCTCGCATATAGACGCCTCTGAAATGGAGGATTTTTAACTTTTTAGCATACTTTAAGATGTCTAGGTCAGAGAGTGCTCTATCGGGTAGCTTCAATGGTAGTTTTTTTCAAATATAAACCGTATCTTTTCTTATAGGGTTTCATGTATAGTCCAGAACCTTTTTTCCCCAAAGCCACATTCTACATGGTTCTATTGTGACGGTGAGCTTCTTCCAATGTTTTCCTAGCATTCTTAGAGTCTATAGCAATTTTTTCAATGGCCGCAGCGCCACCAGACAGAGCTCCAAGAGCTGAGAGACCTGCAAAGATCGGTATCAAAGGTAAGATGCCTCCGGTCTTTGGCAGTGGCAGAATCCGCGGAACATCGATTTTTTTCCTTCCACCTGCTTTTTTTATGGCAATTCGTGCTGTTTTAACACCTATAGCCATATCCTTTTTCACATCATGACTTGCATGCTTTTTCAACGCTTTAGCAATGTTCGATAGGATAGCCTTACGGAAGGGAATTTTCTTTTTCTTATTACAAACTCCGACGCCCATGCCTAATTTACGTTTAACCTTCATAGCGTTAGTGACAGCCCAAGCTGCCGCTTTTTCACCTAATTTAGCGTCTTTAGATTTAACGCGTTCCCAAGCTCTTTGTTCGAGTAAGTAATCGGCTTTATGTCTGTCTTCCAAATTTGCGTTTTCGCTATAAGCAATATCGTGTTCACGACACGCTTGATCCAAAGGGTTAACACCTGGATCCCCTCGAGCCAGCCGTTTGCGTAACTTTGTACCGGGTCCGCAGTACTGATAACCAGGTAAATGCACTTCGAAAGGCAACTTGTTGATAAGAGTGTTAACTACACCTCTGCCTGTTACACGATGTTTCCTCGACGTCATCTAGATTAGAACTGATGATGTACGAGGTCGAAACTTCTATATATAGGAATGTACAGAGTGAAAAGTTTAGAGTTCATGATGCGCGTTCAAAGACAAAAGACGTCTCTCCCTGTAGAGAATTTAGATTTATTAACTTCTGATCGTTCCGTAGAAGGATGTGATAAGCATGGGGAGTTATTTCCTAACGCTTTAAGAACGATCGTATGTGGTCCTAGCGGAGTGGGGAAGACAAATATTCTACTAAGTCTATTACTCGACTCTAACGGTCTATGAGAATGTATGTGTACTCCAAGTCCCTGTAACCTAAATATAAATTATTGGAAGATGTGCTGAAGGAGGTAAAAGGTGTAGGCTACTTTCCATACACCTCTAACGAAAACATCATCGATCCATCCGAAGCTAAAACGAATTCAGTATTTATATTTGATGACGTAGCATGTGACAAGCAAGACAAGATACGCGCCTTTTTCTCCATGGGAAGACATAAGCTTGTAGATTGTTTCTATCTCTGTCAGACTTATACCCATATACCGAAACATCTCATTCGAGATAACTGTAACTGTCTAATATTATTTAAACAGGATAAAATGAATTTATGTCATGTGTTTGATGATCACGTGACACCCGATATGAGCTTTGAACAATTTGAGCATTTATGCAGAGAATGCTGGAACGATAAATTCGGAGTGCTGGTTATCGTAAAGGATTTTGAATTACATAAAGGACGCTATAGAAAAGGCTTTGATCAGTATATAAGTATATGATTTCGATAACACTAGTTATTATAAGATAGACGCTCAAACTGTGCAGACCTGTTTTAAAAAACACGTTATCTGTTGTGTACCCCTGTATCTGTTTATAACCTGTTTAAAATAGCTATTTACCTGTTTAAAATAGTTGTTTACCTGTTTAGCTGTTCAGTTTTACTTTAACAATGAAGGTTAATAAAAAATTTACTCTCGCAGCACATATACCTCCTAGGGAGAAGGTTTACGACTTTGCGAAAGATTTAGCGCTCAAGAAGAAGATAAAAAAAGCCTCAGATTCCATTCGAAGAAAGTACTTGGCTTTAAAATTAGGTAGAACCGAGGAAGACGATACAATTAGACGTTTATTGAAACCGATAATTGATCCATTACAAGAACTCAGTGCTGTTAAGAATTCACCTAGGCAACAGCCTCCATCAGTAGAGGATACAAGTAAAGCTGAAATAGAGAAATTAAAAGGAGAAGAAGAAGAAGAGGTTGAACCTATACTTGACGATGTAAGTAGTACGCTCGATCTTGAACGGTATCCTGCTTTAGCTAAACACTATTTAACCGGACTCTATGATAAAAGTAAGGATTACGATGAAATCTATGGGGTTAGATTTAATGATAAAATGAATAAATTATACATCGGATCTATGGAACTAAATATCGGTTCTAATGCTGGCTTAAGTGTTAGCGATAAAATGTTTACCGGAAGACGAGGCTTATACGAACTGCTATTTATGAAAAGGCCTCAGGATTATGATGAACTGGACTTAGCTAATTATAAGGAAATCCTAGAAACCTCTAACTCACATAAACGAAATTATGATCCTGCAAGTCAATTAAATGGTACTCGATCATATAAATATACTAAAGTGATAAAACCCTTATTTAAAAACAATAGGGTAATGATACTCCTAAAATAAAACATACTCAATCTCATAGTAGTGGACAGGGTCGCCAATGATGGTTTACAACGAAAAACCCATAGAATACATCTTCTGGGACAACATAAACGAATTAGTGGACAGGCTAAGACTTTTAAATGCCTCCAAAGCTGCAGGAAATAATAATTCTCACGATAACGAAATCATAGCCATTTTAAATGAATTGAAAGAAGCGGGAATAATATATTAGTATGCTACAGCTCTCTACACCCATCATATTCACAATGAGTCTCGATAAGTTCGGTCGTTCAGCCCGAGGTGGCGGCGTTAGCAAGAACATCAGTCTATTACCACAAGGTCGAGGTTTTAATTTCACCAAAGATGGAAACATTGATGCGGAAAAATTGAAATTGTGTAATGTTGAACCTCCCACTGAAGATGGCGATGCTGTCAATAAAAAGTACGTGGATGATAATATGACTGCTATTGCTACGACTCTAGCGACGAACTTTAACAATTACCAAAGGGATACTTCTTCTCGTTTAGATAAACAGAGAGGTTCCATACAAGACCTAAGAAAATCTATAAAAAAATTAAATGATGAAGTAATTGTTCTAATGCAAGCGAATCTCACCTCTCTGTCTAACACAATGAAAAATATCGAGATTGAGTATAAATTATAATAGTTCAACATAAATGTTCATTTAATTCGATACTGTGCTATCTCCATCATCTTAGCTGTTTAAAAAGTGTCGCATTCTAAAGAAAAAATTCAACTGGTTAATGAGCTGCATAAACCTGCTCGTAGAAATATCAAGCGACGCCGGCGCATAGTCATAAAGGGAATAGATGACCTATGGCAGGCAGATTTGGCTGAGATAGGGAACTACTCCAAGGATAACAATAATTTTAGATACATTCTGATGGTAAATGATTGTTTTTCTAAGTTCCTATGGGTTAAACCGATAAAAAATAAGAGCGGACCTGAAGTCACACAGGCTATGGATAGCATCTTCAAGGAGAGCAAGAGATCTTGTAATAATTTAAATACAGATCAGGGTACGGAATTTTATAATGTTCACTTTCAACGCTTGATGAAACAATTTAAGGTTAACCACTACAGCACATATACTGTTAAGAAAGCCGCCATAGTTGAACGTGTTATTAGAACGATAAAGGATCGCTTGTACAAGTATTTCATTTTAAACGGCTCATACCGTTGGCTAGAGGTGCTTCCAGACTATGTTAAAGAGTATAATAACCGAAAACATAGGACCACCCAGGTAAAGCCGGTAGATGTTAACGCTAAGAATGAAAAACAAATTTTACGCTCAGCTTAAAATCACATAAAGATAGTTGCATCACGACGCTACAAGGTTAGTGATATAGTGCGAGTCAGTAAGAGCAAGCATGTGTTTAGCAAAGGATACACACCAAACTGGAGTACAGAGTTATTTAAAATATCCGTGGTTCAAATCACCAATCCTACAACCTATTTACTTGAAGATATGCAGGGTAGACCTATTAGAGGGGGGTTCTACGCAGAGGAGCTGCAAAAAACGAAAACACCCGATGTGTACTTCATGGAAAAGGTGTTACGTAAGCGAGGTAATAAGTCTTACGTGAAATGGTTGGGCTTTGATTCCACGCACAACAGCTGGATTGATTCAGATAACATTCTTTAACCTGCATGTGTGTGTGTGTTCGCTGATTTACATGTATTCTTATGAGAAAATGTGTCATACCCCCATGAGATGTGCGAATTTACATTATATCTTATGAGAGAATAGCACACATTTATGAAACTTGGAGGCCTTTTTTAAATTAGTACCCTCCCTCTAATACATAAACAAGATAGATTGTACCTTACACAGCTTAGTTGTCTGTTAGTCTTTGAGTGTGATAGAATCAATAATGGAATCACCTGTTGCTAGTGCGTCATTTTCCTCTGAAGATTCCGGTTATTGGAGTGAAATTGATCGAGTTAATGATATTTATCAAGACGCTATACTTGCTGAAGAACAATATATTTGTGAAAATGCGTTTTACGTTAAAGACTCATTATAAAATAATTACTGGACTTTCTCCTGCAAGAGGTTATGTTCCAGCTGTAAGAATATTGCTGAACGTATCACATCCTATATTTACGAAACCGGATAATATTTCCTTCATAAGAGAAGACTGGAATGATTTTATTACTTACCTTCAACAATTTACCTCTGATTATTTTAATGATGTAATCAAAGAAGATGAAGAAGTGGAGGAAGAAATTAATTTTTCTGGTTATGCACTAATAAAGGCTCCTTTTATCGGGAACAAGATGTTAAAATTGTCTGCTGCTGGAGTTTCAAGTTCATTTTATTTTTCAAGAAACACTGTATACGAGATTATAAATATTAGCAAACTCGTATCATCTCATATGGATTTGCTACTGAGTTCTATGATAACTTTTTAAATGTCACAAACAACATATTGAGTGAATCCCAATATGAATTATCCCCTTATAATGTACTATTAAAATTAAGTGAAATATATCCTTGTAACATTCACACATACTGTATACTTGAATGCTTAACTTATAATTTAGATAAAATACTAAATGATTTAGATAGAAAAATGTTTCTATTAAAAAAAGATTGAATAAAAATTTTTATTAAACCTTTATAATTTTTATTTCTAGGTTAGGTATATCGAATAAAAATCAAGTCAACATTTTTAAATAATATATATTGAAATAAAAAAGTATATATTATAAATATAATGCAATAATAATATAAAGTAAATATAATAGATAAATATAATAATAATATAGAGTAAATACAATAGATAAATATAATAATTAATTTACAATAGATAAAAATATAATAGACGGAGATTTAGCTATCTTTCATGATCGAATAGTGACCCCATGGGAGTGTCATATGAGTTAGGTAAAGTATAACGCTTATCATCGAATGGATTGAGGGCTATTTTCGTCTGCTTAACGCTGTACACATTATGTAATTTTGATTGTATACAACGTTGCGTTTTATGAAGTAAACACTCTTCCTGAGACTGTTTATTTGAGGCTTTCTTAAGACAATTAAAGTAATCCTCGTAAGTGATTTTGTTTCTCACCACATTAGTTTTCACACCTTTAGCCTTCTTCACAACTTTACCACCTGCAACTTTGTAGGTGTACTGCTTGGATCGCAAACCAACAAAGTGAGTCATCAGTTTCCCTTTATTTTCATCTTTCATTAGACCGGGAACTTTTTTGTTAATTTGGGGTACATCCCAGCGATTATCTGAAGGATAGTCGCTGGTGTCAAATCTGTGTATGTCTTTTTTGATTACCTCCTCATACGCATCATTACACTGAACCTCATATGTTAGGCTGTCAGTGTCTGTATATAAAAGTTTACATTTTTCAACAGGAAATTTATTCAACATGTAATCATAATGAAATTCGTAAACATAAGTTTTAGAAATATCTAAAATTGCCATTCCTATATACAAGGGTTTATCGAATATAATGCGAGATTTTTTCATTTCTATTGCCATAAGCGTTTCGCTGAAAATGGATCTATTTTGAAAATTTGGACTTGCAATTAAATTTTTAGCCCCGAATCGCCCCTCCCATTTTTTGACTAATTTAACGATTCTATGCTTACGAACATTCTGCATCGTCTTGCCGAACGCCCCGTTATTCATTAATTTATAGTTTGCTTTCTCAAATTCGGACTCTGCTAGAGTTCTTAGCCTGGTGTTAAGCTCTATATACGATTTAAGCCAAGTGGTCTGTTTAAATTTCAATACTTTATGAATGTAAATTAAGCGTAATCCATGCTGCAATACTTGCTTTAAACTTCTATAATGTAAAACATAATTTTGTTTAGGATACAGTGGTCATTAATTTTCCGAATTTAGAATTTGGAGGTGCACGATGCTCAGCGCAAAAAGGTAAATCTTTATGAAGATCGTGGAGATTTTCAGGATACTCAAGATCAACGTCAAGAATGTACCCAATTTCGGCTTCATCAGGTACCGAGGTGACGTCAATATTGGTATCGGTCCATTCAAACCCTTCATATGGAAGAGGTTGATTCATAGCCCATCCGTAGAGGTTATTAACATCAAAATACAATAAGTATGTTGAGGGATTGGTGCTATCATAGCTATCTAAATGTTTATTATTAGCCTCAGCATATCTATTGCTGCATTGACTAATACCCCCAAGTATGCCGCGCTCAATAAACATTAAAATGTCCACATCCTGATTGGTTTCTAATTTACACCCTGTATATTTGAGCATACAGTACCACGTGTAGCCCGGAATGGTGTAATAGTGGGCGGGATCCAGATCGTATGTCTTGTGACAAGTGATGCGGAAAGTCTCGAACACACATGTTAACAGCATGATATCAGTTTTCATATAGAGATCTGAATACTCGCCTAAATTTTGACAGTTAAATTTCGTCCAAACGATTTGAGCATGTCGTATTCGTCCTCGTCAATATCAGTATCGTTAAGTTTATTGTGAAAACGTTCAATATGTGGTAATTCAGTGTCGTCAAATCGATCTATAGTGTCTATGTAGTCGTATGCAAAAACCCCCTTCTTTTTTAATAAATTTCATTTCCCCTCGTCTAAATTAGGAAATTCCCGTCTTAGGTTATCAAAATTCTCCGCTTTTAATGTGGAAGCTAGCTCTTCCAATGAGCAGCCCATAAATCTAAAGGAATCTATAAATCTGAATTTTAATTTAGTTTCATCATCGTATACCGTGTAAAACTAATATATTTTTCCTTATTTTCTGGTAGTAAAGTAACTTGATATCTGTCGGCGAGCTCTTTAATTGCAAAATGAGCATCATAACCTCCCAGGTTGTGAAACACCACCGGAATCACAAAGGCATTTTTATAATTTAAATTGCACTTATTGTGCGCAAACCCCCTGAAATCGCCGGTGATGTGACAATGATCACGAACAATTTTATCTTTTTCGTTAAAGTTATCCTCGCAAATGTGACAAGTTTTACTAGCATCCCGTAAACTAACAGCCGTATTCATGGATTCCACATTTTTCAATTTAGAAGAAACAAATTGTGCGATAATATTTAATTGATCCGCGAACCAAGACTTACAATATAAACCCTGCTCACTTTTATAATAGGACTCATCGTTATAATTACATTTAAAATAATATCCTGCGCTATATGCGGTGTGCTTCTGATATCGGCTTGTTTTACAGTGTGGACTCGCATCATCATTGAAGGGCTCTAGCAGACATTCAAAGTCCGCGTACAGGGTGTCCCAAAGTTGACGTCTCGGGACTATATCTAGAGAATGAAAAAAGTTAAGACAAAATCGTTTACGTGGTTTAATTTGGGGTGCACTAAGGTACATTTTGCGCTAGAATTTGTTTTTTCGAAATCTGGAAAATGGCGAAACTGACGTCATCAGAAGTTTTTTCCCAGGAACATACACTTTTTTTGTGCTACCTGGAAGGTGCTATTTTTTCTGAATATTTTCTATTAAAAAAGTTTTTTCGTATCTTTTATATTTAAAAATATACAGGGCAAACTAGTTTGGAAATACCCTTAATTGCGTAAGAGTTAGCCACGATGTAATCGAGTGGCCTGTGGAAAACAATGAACTAGGGCTGTTGACATAAGTTTGTTTAGTTAATATATTGTTTGTGTCAAATAGTTTACGGGTGTGAATTAATTTAAATAGCGCCGAAATGTTTACAATGAAAAAGTAGACATGATTTTAATCTAAGGTGAAGCTCAAAAAAAACGATTTAGAATTTTGTTACTGATTTAAAATATTTTTTTTTATTAAAATATACTGTTACAATTCTTTGATAAAACGTATAAATAGTTTTTTTCATTGTTTTCCATAGGCCATTCGATTACATCATGGCTAACTCGTATGCAATTAGTAGAAGAGTAATACCGGACCGCGGGCTCCCCCCACCACTTTTGCTCCCCCCACCACTTTTTTTTGGGGTGGGGGGCAATTAGAGTGGGGGGTAATTTGTAATTGCGTAATTAGTAATTTGTAATTGCGTAATTAGTAATTTGTAATTGCGTAATTAGTAATTTGTAATTGCGTAATTGGATTATTTCGCTGTAATTAGACTAGTATAATTGCAATATATCTAATAAATGTAATTAGTCTGGAGGGGGGATAATTAAAATCCAATTGTCGCGAGAAATGAAAGTAATTGGATTATTGCGCTGAGAAATGAAAGTAATTGAATTATTGCGCTGTAATTGCGTAATTAGTAATTTGTAGATGTGTAATTAGACTATTTGCGCGTTAATTACACTATTTTATATAGTCTGGAGGGGGATAATTAAAACCCAATTGCCGCGAGAAATGAAAGTAGTTGGACTATTTGCACATTAATTACACTAATTGAATTGGAGCAATTGTTGTATATTAATTAGTGCATCAATTGCTAAATTATGCGCTCTTAATTGTCAAAAATATATGTCTGTCAATATCGCTAACAAGGGATCTGGTATATTAGCAGAAATGCATTTATTTTCTATGGGGTAAAAGAACAAGCGACATCGCATTTATTTTATAATGATCAAAGATTAAATCAGCTTTTTAGTTTTTACTGTCGCATATCTCAAAACAAAATAGTTGGTTAAATTTATAGCTCCCATTTGCTCGACAGACAATAGGTCTGCATAAAGGACACAGGTAGGTACGTAGGCCAGGTGGCTCGCGCGAACGGTACCGACCTGAAATCGAGGTAATGCCATTAAGGTGGTCGACTTTCCCGTTAAACAATATAGCATAGGCACTAGTGCAGGCAGTACATAAGGGTATTACATTGTTATAAGACACTTCTTCTATAATGACTTTGTCATAGGGAATTAACTATCTCGTAATTATTAATATTGTTACATTTTATTGTTTGGTGTCTTTAAATCGGTTGGGGGTTTACTGTTGCTTTTGTATACATTTAATGACTACCTACATAGGGGTCCGTCCTTAAAATTTTAAGTTAGCAAGGTTATAGACAAAAGAAATTTGGCGGATTCTACTTGATCAATATCAAAAAAAATTAAACAGTCCGCCTTTGTTGATGCATTTTCCCATGAGATCGAAGATAGACAAGAAATAGTTTATCTTACTAATAGGACAATAATCTATTTACACGATAAAGATCAATAATTAATAATAATTTTATTAATTTATATCCCTTTAGACAGTAAACGTCTTCGAAAATTCTCAATACTACTAAACACAGAAATACTCAGATACAGAATACAGAAGGATAACACTTAAAAATAAAAAATTCTTTTAGTAATTTTAAATAATTCTTCACTCCTGACAAAATGTTATTTATTTCGATACGCAACGAGATAAATATTCTATTGGCATGGTATCTCAAACCAGCTAAACCTCTTAAAACACGTTTCTGAACGATAAAAATAAGAGGAATTTCCCCAGAAGTAGACACCGTGTCTTAGACGAGATTCAAATTGTGCAGGGAAAATAATGCATTTTTTTTCAACCTCCGGGTCCTCAAAGTCGAAATGCATTCATTTTTCTAAGGACAAATATATTGCACAAAAGATTAGCCATCTCCTATCTAAACAAAAGATACGTCGATTTTTACAAAACACATAAAGGACACAGGTAGGTACGTAGGCCAGGTGGCTCGCGCGAACGGTACCGACCTGAAATCGAGGTAATGCCATTAAGGTGGTCGACTTTCCCGTTAAACAATATAGCATAGGCACTAGTGCAGGCAGTACATAAGGGTATTACATTGTTATAAGACACTTCTTCTATAATGACTTTGTCATAGGGAATTAACTATCTCGTAATTATTAATATTGTTACATTTTATTGTTTGGTGTCTTTAAATCGGTTGGGGGTTTACTGTTGCTTTTGTATACATTTAATGACTACCTACATAGGGGTCCGTCCTTAAAATTTTAAGTTAGCAAGGTTATAGACAAAAGAAATTTGGCGGATTCTACTTGATCAATATCAAAAAAAATTAAACAGTCCGCCTTTGTTGATGCATTTTCCCATGAGATCGAAGATAGACAAGAAATAGTTTATCTTACTAATAGGACAATAATCTATTTACACGATAAAGATCAATAATTAATAATAATTTTATTAATTTATATCCCTTTAGACAGTAAACGTCTTCGAAAATTCTCAATACTACTAAACACAGAAATACTCAGATACAGAATACAGAAGGATAACACTTAAAAATAAAAAATTCTTTTAGTAATTTTAAATAATTCTTCACTCCTGACAAAATGTTATTTATTTCGATACGCAACGAGATAAATATTCTATTGGCATGGTATCTCAAACCAGCTAAACCTCTTAAAACACGTTTCTGAACGATAAAAATAAGAGGAATTTCCCCAGAAGTAGACACCGTGTCTTAGACGAGATTCAAATTGTGCAGGGAAAATAATGCATTTTTTTTCAACCTCCGGGTCCTCAAAGTCGAAATGCATTCATTTTTCTAAGGACAAATATATTGCACAAAAGATTAGCCATCTCCTATCTAAACAAAAGATACGTCGATTTTTACAAAACAAAGCCACACAATTACCTGAAATTTTAAACTTAAAAATAACAGGTGAGAGTGTAATTCGAATAGGATGGAAGGTTTAGAACTGCCTACTATAAAGAAGTCATTAAATGTCTTTATTGGTAATAATTAAATAGACAAAAGGCAACCCGCCTTTGTTGCACTGACGAGAAATTTTTCAGTCCTTTTAAAGCAATAATGTCACAGCTTAATGGACCCATTTGAAAGTTAAAATATAGCTATTAGATTCATGCTTTGTTTTGCTGTCAAGGGTCGATAAACATAAATGTTTTAAATAGTAAAACTATTCAAAAGCCATTTAAATACAAATACGCTTGGCAAAAATAACAAAAGGACACGGTCAAGATCTTTCAGCTTAAATAAACAATAATAAAATTTTCATTGATTTACAAATTTTAACATACAGGGTGCCCCGAATTGTACAGATCAAACATATGTTCTAAAAAAATATATATATATGGGGTGTTCCATTAAAAGACACACTTTCTATACTTTCCAATGTTGCTCTATAAAGAACTACTGATAATAATTGCAGGTAATTGATGTGTAAAAGATGGTGGACAATAGGTCGGCAATACACAAAAAAAAACCATTCAACTCAAACATGAAGTCTGATAGAAGACATTAAATCTGCCATTGAAAGATTGTCTTGTAAACTAGATGACATAAGGAGGGATTCAAATAAAATACACATTAAAAGATTACATTAATTTTATTTCCTATTTTTTATTACACAACTAAAAACAACCATAGTATAATTAAAACAGTTTTATTTTAAATACACAATTACATTTTTGAGAAAATAAACATAGACGCTTAGTAGATCAAACTTTATGGTGTGATAAACTACCGAAATAATATGAAAAAAGTTCATATGTAAATGTGGGCCGGGGACACATAGTTCCGAGATACAGGGTGTTAAAGAAACATGCAAAATTTTTTTGTTGTTTGAAACACTGAAATGATGGCACACTATATTGCGCTCTAATTAGACTAGGTGCAATTTCTCGAAATTCTATGGTTTATTACCTTATAGAAAAGCAGTATATCTTAAGATATATTTACAGATCAGTATACGTCCAACTTGACGGCGTTTTAACAAAAGCAAGCGGAAACGATGACTACTTTGATAATGCATTAAAAAGCAATATTTTAACGGAAATTACAGCGATGCTTTAATAAAGCTCTGGAAGTGTTTAATACAGGAAATTCATATCAACGGAAAAAATTAAAAGCCTCCTATTATGTTGCAGAAATTATTGATTTAATCATGAATATCGATTCAAATAAAATGCAACTAGTTACCGTATCCAAAGATTAGATATGAATAAAGTTTCTTTTAAAGTTTTTGCATGACGGGTGCATTTACGGTATACATTGTTCATTGATGGTACTAAGTCGAAAACAACATGCAATTCCCACTTTACCGCATGAAGTCTGATAGAAGACATTAAATCTGCCATTGAAAGATTGTCTTGTAAACTAGATGACATAAGGAGGGATTCAAATAAAATACACATTAAAAGATTACATTCAATTTATTTCCTATTTTTATTACATAGCTAAAAATACCTTATTATAATTAGATTTCTGTAATTGCAATGTATACGCCTGTATACTAAAATATAAGGGCAGGTAGTTACACCATTCAACAAAGCATCAATATTTGTTAACTGTATAATAAATAGGCGAAATAAATCCACAAAAATCACCTGTTAGTGCAAAGCCCATAAAATATTTTTTCTTTTGTAAAAGGGACATTAAGGAAGACACTATAGTCAGTAAATATTGATTGTTATCAAATGGAATCCCTGTCTTTCGATCGACCTTTCCCACGAGATTGATTAGATAAGAAAGATACGTTAAGATACATTTATATCGGTATTTGTTTAACGATCAGATCATTTTTTTTTTGCAAAACTTTATTTTCCCATAGCTTAATTAAAAAAAATGCCTCGTCATTATAATAGATCTACAAATCAGACGATTTATTGGTAATAATTACAGATGAACTAACTAAAGATGATGGACAATAGGTCGGCAATACACAAAAAAACCATTCAACTCAAACATGAAGTCTGATAGAAGACATTAAATCTGCCATTGAAAGATTGTCTTGTAAACTAGATGACATAAGGAGGGATTCAAATAAAATACACATTAAAAGATTACAATAATTTTATTTCCTATTTTTATTACACAACTAAAAATACCATAGTATAATTAAACAGTTTTATTTTAAATACACAATTACATTTTTGAGAAAATAAACATAGACGCTTAGTAGATCAAACTTTATGGTGTGATAAACTACCAAAATAATATGAAAAAAGTTCATATGTAAATATGGGCCGGGGACACATAGTTCCGAGATACAGGGTGTTAAAGAAACATGCAAAATTTTTTTGTTGTTTGAAACACTGAAGTGATGGCACACTATATTGGCGTATCAAAGGTAGATATTGATATAGTTTTAAAACTAAAAAAAATGGTTATCTTCATATGCAGTTAATGGTCATATTCTTTTATTACAAAATATTGAAATTATACGATTGCTGTGGCTCTCTACGACCCTGATATTTGAGATGAACATTAAACACAAATAATACAAGGTTTCGTAAATAACCCCTACTTTATTTTATCGATTTCAATTCAAACAAATCTAAATAATTATATGCCTCTTTTAATCTGTTTTACTGAATAATGGGGATGGCTCTCTTCAACCGTCTGTAAAACTATTTAATGAAACCTAGTTAAAAATTCAGTTCCATAAAGAAGCTACGATAGTTATGACTTAGTTAATCACGATCCATTTTATTATATTTTTTATCAGTTTAAATACACTAATGTAAACAAACAACATTACTCGTCTGTCAAAATTTGGTACCAAAAATACGTTTTTTTTTATTATTTATTCCCTAGTTCGTTGAAAAATATCAACCAATCTGACAAAGAAGCTAATGTAGATACATAAATAATGTTCTTTTATTTTTATTACCATATTTATTACATCAAATATTGTATGTATTATGTAGTTATGATGGTATATTTTATATTATATTATAAGGTTAAATAAATGAAATACACATTAAAAGATTACATTAATTTTATTTCCTATTTTTTTTATTACACAACTAAAAACAACCATAGTATAATTAAAACAGTTTTATTTTAAATACACAATTACATTTAGCGGCTCGCTAGTGTGAACGTGTACGACATGATTGATGTAATTAAATTGCGTTACCCAATTTATTGTGGATTACAGCAATAATGGTATAATTCCCCCTTCTTTGAAGTTGATGGTGATATATCAACATTGTTATTGGATGCCACATTTACATCGTTTACCTTACAATAGCAGCAAAACATTTTTCGAGGTATTGGACCGTCATTAGCATCAAAACTGCCTTCATGATCTTTAAGGTAATGTTCTGTGCAGTATTGATATTTTATTATATCGACATCGTTCTGAAGATGTGTAGGTAGCTTATCCCATACTAATGCAATTTCATGTGAAGCCAACCCAATCATCACTTCTTTGGGCATATCTACAAGTTGTTGTTTGCTCATCTTCAATAGACTACGCAAACGGGAGAATGCAATTAGTGAGTGGCCCATTCGCTTGATACCTTCTCGATCCATTGCTGGGGTTATAGTTTTCAGCTCCATGGCGTTTTATATTTCTTTCGTAGAGAGAAACTTTAAACACAAATGTCCACACCACACTGTGTTAAAATTCTGTACACGTTTGTAGTTATATAATATTTGGTTGACCCTCCTTGAATCGTTATTGAAATATGTAACTAATTCTATAGGTGGGGGTAAATCACCAAAACTATCAAAGTAATTTACTAAACTACCTCGTTTTCTCCTTCAGATGTCTCACTTGAAGTCTTGTTTTACTACCTAGCAGTTTGCTCGTCAATTTTACTGCTCAATTGCATAATTAGAATTGTTCAACGTAGAAAGTATCTGTTTATGCTAAATTAAAAAAAAAAAATACGTAAAAACATCATGTGTGACTCATCAGTACCAACATCGCTAAAAGAAGCTGTCGATATGCTGCTTACTTCATTAAAATGTGACTTAGGTGGTGAACTACATAAAGACAAATATAGTCTGGGCATAAATTATTGTGAACTTTATATCAGTGATTATATTACGCTGAATAACTTTTGTGATTCAATGGTAAAATGTGGTCTTCATGAACAATTAAAGCAATATGTTTCCAAGTTTATAACTGATGAGGTACTCTATAATAAATATATCGGCGACGATGAGGTTGACTTAATAGAAAAAGAAAGCTCTCCACATCTTATTGCAGAAGCAATTGATTCGCTCCGTTTTATTTTGAGTCAAAGCCTGCAACTATATACTAATCCACTTGATGAAAATCGCCGTACCTATCTGAATAAAATGGGAATAAAATATTGTGATCTTTATATCTGGCACTATATTACGCTAGATAAATTTTGTACTTCGATGAACCAATTGGAGCTGAATGATCTATTAAAAGAACATCTATCTGGACTTGTAAGTGATGAACTTCTCGATCTACTTCCCGATTACGAAGGAGCACTTTAATATAAATATTTAACAAAAATGTATTTTATATATGAATAAATATCTTGTAACAATATCTGTTTTTATTTTAAGTAAAAACTTTTGATGAAACTGTACATTTTACAGCTAATAATAGATATTTAAATCATAAAATGGTGCTGTATTTTGTATTATAAGGATAAATAAATGAAATACACATTAAAAGATTACATGCGGGAAACGCACCTCGATCGAGTCTCGTCCTTTGTACCGTTGTGCGTTCAATCCGATTCTCACCCGTAACGAGGACACTTTATCGAGTGCGGCTGCCCGTTCATTTCCCGTCCCGTGTTCCTAGTCGGGTGGCGCGCACTGTAGAATTTGTTAAAGTTCTTTGTGCCCAAATTCATATCTCATAAAGAAAATCCGCATTTAAGGATAAAATAAGGTTAACGTAAGGATAAAAATTAAGGATAAAAGGATGGATAAGAAATAAGGATACAAATTAAGAATAATAAGATTTTTCGTTTGTGTAATCGTACCCATGTGTGGAAATATCACCCCAAACGAGGTTTTTTTTTTGGTGTCGATGATCTTTGAACGAGTTTTTTTTTTTTTCCTTATACGGTTGAA
Source organism: Rhagium mordax (assembly GCA_963680705.1). Classification (NCBI taxonomy): domain Eukaryota; kingdom Metazoa; phylum Arthropoda; class Insecta; order Coleoptera; family Cerambycidae; genus Rhagium; species Rhagium mordax. The sequence goes on from OY796659.1 coordinate 28,347,024, forward strand.
TAAGGTGTGCATAGTTAGTTACAAGTCTCATTATTATTTGGTTTTTCTGATGCGGCTAAATTTGCTAAACAACTTGTCTTATGGTTAATGTCAGGACAAGAAGAATAAATACGGATAATGTAAGGGCAAAAAAGAATAAAATAAGGATAAATTTAAGGACAATAAGAATAATATGAGGATAATATACGGAAGACCTATTACTTTTTAGTTATTTGATGCCATATAGTGGAGGATAAACATGTATTATAAATGTCATGTTTGCAACAAAACATTCCATTGGGCCAGTAGTCGAAGTAGACATGCAATTGTTCATAGAAACATCTCTTTCCAGTGTGATTTGTGTGATAAAACATTTAATAGAAAAGATAATTTAATTACTCATGCGCAAAGAGTACATCGCGTCGATGAGTTGCATATTTCATCCAATAGTATGAAGGCGACCTGCAAAAACATTAATTTGCCACTTAAAACGACTGACGAGGAAGATCAAAGGGAAAATTATAATAATAAAGTGTCTAATGTATCCTCACCTAGAGAAAAATATTTATCTATTACAAGAAATAAAACACAAACAAATGGAGAGTTGAAAAAATTTGCTGCACCGTCTGTAGCACCTCGAAAGACACCATCAATCGAAGAACATGTTACAAAACCTTTGGAGAAGATGAAAAATGAAGAAGTATTAGACTGGGACTTTGAAACTAACCCACGAGATATAGTTGAGGCGATAAGAATTAACATGCGCCTAGGCGTAGATTTTCAAATATATATAAACACTTTACGACACATGGGCATTATTGAATAAAATATTTTATTGTCATATTTTAGTGTTGTATCAAAACAAAACAAAAATACCATACTGTTAATGAATGCCTCCACTACAGTTGACGCATGAGGATGGACTTTGGGTAGTCAGCAGCGCAAGCCTTACCAGCAGCGTAGTTCAACAAGTGTTTGACAGTCGAAATTGACAGTTCAATGTCTGGAGGTTATTAATACTGAAAACTCAAATTAAATATTTAAATCAAAAAACATGTAAATTTCAATTCAGGTTATCCTTTAAAGTAAACAAATATTCAGCCAAGATGTAATGATGCATAATAATGAGCGCTGAGTCCTCGCGTGTTTTAGGAGGTGTTGATTGTTTACACTGGACGGTTTGCACGTTGTTTTATTTTCTTAATTTTCTTGAATGCAATTGAGCTGTGTAATCCTCATAGAGCGTCATATTGAAAGACAATGGTTTATCGATATTGCATGGTACCCGATTGTAAAAGTACTACGATTTCCACACCAGCAAAAAAAAAAAAAAAAAAAAAACATTTATTAAAGTGCCATTAGACGAGAAGCATCAAAAACGTATATGGCGACCTGCTTCATGACATCACCACCAATGGCAAGGCGTTTTCGTGTGACGTCAATTTAAAGATCTGTGTTTGAATTTTAAATGGAAAATTAGACTGGAAATTCTCTTTTCAAAAATATATGCGAAGAGACTCTTAAATTTACTAAAAGATGTGCTTTATTACATTTTTGGAAGTAAAAGAAATTATATGCAAGGTCCCTATTGTCACTGTCTAGAAAATATATTATTGTATCATTATGAATAATTAAGGATAATTAAAATATATGTCACTGTCTAAAAAATATATTATTGTATCATTATGAATAATTAAGGATAATTAAAATATAATTAAGGATAATTAATGATAATTAAGGATAATTAAAATATAATTAAGGATAATTAATGATAATTAAGGGTAATTAAGGATAATTAAGGATAATTAAGGATAATTAAGGATAATTAAGGATAATTAAGGATAATTAAGGATAATTAAGGATAATTAAGGATAATTAAGGATAATTAAGGATAATTAAGGATAATTAAGGATAATAATTAAGGATAATTAAGGATAATTAAGGATAATTAAGGATAATAATTAAGGATAATTAAGGATAATTAAGGATAATTAAGGATAATTAAGGATAATTAAGGATAATTAATTATCCTTAATTATCCTTAATTATCCTTAATTATTATCCTTAATTATCCTTAATTATCCTTAATTATCCTTAATTATTATCCTTAATTATCCTTAATTATCCTTAATTATCCTTAATTATCCTTAATTATCCTTAATTATCCTTAATTATCCTTAATTATCCTTAATTATCCTTAATTATCCTTAATTATCCTTAATTATCCTTAATTATCCTTAATTATCCTTAATTATCCTTAATTATCCTTAATTATCCTTAATTATTATCCTTAATTATCCTTAATTATCCTTAATTATCCTTAATTATTATCCTTAATTATCCTTAATTATCCTTAATTATCCTTAATTATCCTTAATTATCCTTAATTATCCTTAATTATCCTTAATTATCCTTAATTATCCTTAATTATCCTTAATTATCCTTAATTACCCTTAATTATCATTAATTATCCTTAATTATATTTTAATTATCCTTAATTAACATTAATTATCCTTAATTATATTTTAATTATCCTTAATTATTCATAATGATACAATAATATATTTTTTAGACAGTGACATATATTTTAATTATCCTTAATTATTCATAATGATACAATAATATATTTTCTAGACAGTGACAATAGGGACCTTGCATATAATTTCTTTTACTTCCAAAAATGTAATAAAGCACATCTTTTAGTAAATTTAAGAGTCTCTTCGCATATATTTTTGAAAAGAGAATTTCCAGTCTAATTTTCCATTTAAAATTCAAACACAGATCTTTAAATTGACGTCACACGAAAACGCCTTGCCATTGGTGGTGATGTCATGAAGCAGGTCGCCATATACGTTTTTGATGCTTCTCGTCTAATGGCACTTTAATAAATGTTTTTTTTTTTTTTTTTTGCTGGTGTGGAAATCGTAGTACTTTTACAATCGGGTACCATGCAATATCGATAAACCATTGTCTTTCAATATGACGCTCTATGAGGATTACACAGCTCAATTGCATTCAAGAAAATTAAGAAAATAAAACAACGTGCAAACCGTCCAGTGTAAACAATCAACACCTCCTAAAACACGCGAGGACTCAGCGCTCATTATTATGCATCATTACATCTTGGCTGAATATTTGTTTACTTTAAAGGATAACCTGAATTGAGATTTACATGTTTTTCGATTTAAATATTTAATTTGAGTTTTCAGTATTAATAACCTCCAGACATTGAACTGTCAATTTCGACTGTCAAACACTTGTTGAACTACGCTGCTGGTAAGGCTTGCGCTGCTGACTACCCAAAGTCCATCCTCATGCGTCAACTGTAGTGGAGGCATTCATTAACAGTATGGTATTTTTGTTTTGTTTTGATACAACACTAAAATATGACAATAAAATATTTTATTCAATAATGCCCATGTGTCGTAAAGTGTTTATATATATTTGAAAATCTACGCCTAGGCGCATGTTAATTCTTATCGCCTCAACTATATCTCGTGGGTTAGTTTCAAAGTCCCAGTCTAATACTTCTTCATTTTTCATCTTCTCCAAAGGTTTTGTAACATGTTCTTCGATTGATGGTGTCTTTCGAGGTGCTACAGACGGTGCAGCAAATTTTTTCAACTCTCCATTTGTTTGTGTTTTATTTCTTGTAATAGATAAATATTTTTCTCTAGGTGAGGATACATTAGACACTTTATTATTATAATTTTCCCTTTGATCTTCCTCGTCAGTCGTTTTAAGTGGCAAATTAATGTTTTTGCAGGTCGCCTTCATACTATTGGATGAAATATGCAACTCATCGACGCGATGTACTCTTTGCGCATGAGTAATTAAATTATCTTTTCTATTAAATGTTTTATCACACAAATCACACTGGAAAGAGATGTTTCTATGAACAATTGCATGTCTACTTCGACTACTGGCCCAATGGAATGTTTTGTTGCAAACATGACATTTATAATACATGTTTATCCTCCACTATATGGCATCAAATAACTAAAAAGTAATAGGTCTTCCGTATATTATCCTCATATTATTCTTATTGTCCTTAAATTTATCCTTATTTTATTCTTTTTTGCCCTTACATTATCCGTATTTATTCTTCTTGTCCTGACATTAACCATAAGACAAGTTGTTTAGCAAATTTAGCCGCATCAGAAAAACCAAATAATAATGAGACTTGTAACTAACTATGCACACCTTATTCAACCGTATAAGGAAAAAAAAAAAAACTCGTTCAAAGATCATCGACACCAAAAAAAAAAACCTCGTTTGGGGTGATATTTCCACACATGGGTACGATTACACAAACGAAAAATCTTATTATTCTTAATTTGTATCCTTATTTCTTATCCATCCTTTTATCCTTAATTTTTATCCTTACGTTAACCTTATTTTATCCTTAAATGCGGATTTTCTTTATGAGATATGAATTTGGGCACAAAGAACTTTAACAAATTCTACAGTGCGCGCCACCCGACTAGGAACACGGGACGGGAAATGAACGGGCAGCCGCACTCGATAAAGTGTCCTCGTTACGGGTGAGAATCGGATTGAACGCACAACGGTACAAAGGACGAGACTCGATCGAGGTGCGTTTCCCGCATGTAATCTTTTAATGTGTATTTCATTTATTTATCCTTATAATACAAAATACAGCACCATTTTATGATTTAAATATCTATTATTAGCTGTAAAATGTACAGTTTCATCAAAAGTTTTTACTTAAAATAAAAACAGATATTGTTACAAGATATTTATTCATATATAAAATACATTTTTGTTAAATATTTATATTAAAGTGCTCCTTCGTAATCGGGAAGTAGATCGAGAAGTTCATCACTTACAAGTCCAGATAGATGTTCTTTTAATAGATCATTCAGCTCCAATTGGTTCATCGAAGTACAAAATTTATCTAGCGTAATATAGTGCCAGATATAAAGATCACAATATTTTATTCCCATTTTATTCAGATAGGTACGGCGATTTTCATCAAGTGGATTAGTATATAGTTGCAGGCTTTGACTCAAAATAAAACGGAGCGAATCAATTGCTTCTGCAATAAGATGTGGAGAGCTTTCTTTTTCTATTAAGTCAACCTCATCGTCGCCGATATATTTATTATAGAGTACCTCATCAGTTATAAACTTGGAAACATATTGCTTTAATTATTCATGAAGACCACATTTTACCATTGAATCACAAAAGTTATTCAGCGTAATATAATCACTGATATAAAGTTCACAATAATTTATGCCCAGACTATATTTGTCTTTATGTAGTTCACCACCTAAGTCACATTTTAATGAAGTAAGCAGCATATCGACAGCTTCTTTTAGCGATGTTGGTACTGATGAGTCACACATGATGTTTTTACGTATTTTTTTTTTTTAATTTAGCATAAACAGATACTTTCTACGTTGAACAATTCTAATTATGCAATTTGTAACGAAGTGATTTTTCCGATCAAGGAATGTTCATTTTTGCTTTAAATATTACCGTCACTTGGGTACACCCTGCCGCTGTTTTAGTAAGTAAGTCCTGTACTAGTTAAGTTATTATTGAGTTGTTAAAAAGTCCGCTGGTAAACAAGCAGTCAAGTAATTAATTGATTAATTTTCGACAATCCCTCGTATAAGTAAAATCCGAGAATTATTAGAAATAATGACCGAGTCGGAAATAAAAATCATTCGTTCCTAAAATTATTAATCCTTGCTCGTTTTGATCCGTTTCTTTTTGCAACAGAGTATAGAAATTACAAGCAACTCATTTCCGGTTAGATACGCTTTGAGTCGATGCACTAAGATGCATAATCCGCTGTACCTCTGCAAGTTACGCTGGGATATGCATACGAGTACGTCGTTTAAAGTCGGTGACCACCTCTCTTTTAACACGACAGATACGTCATAAAAGTTTACAAAAAGGGAAAACACAGGCACTTCGCCCTCATTCAGTGCTGATTCCGTCCTCATTCCAGCAGTAGATTCATTCCGAAATAGTCCGCATCAGATCAGATCCGATCCACCTTCAGAAGTGCCAGATCGAACCAGCCGTCTACAGTTTCGCGCCGCCGCTCCGAGTTAATAGTAATTTCCTTTGAGTGTAATATTGGTAAGAATTTAACGCAACCTGCTACATTCTGCAGGTACTGCCGTCAGTCAAGTATAGATATTTCGAGATTTTATTGTCAGTAAATATCACCGTATTTTGCTACCAAAGTAAACTAGAGCTTATTAGTAATACCTCCGTTGGTTTGTTTATTTTGTTAATGTAGGTAAAGACTGCTGAGGTCTGTTCACTAGTGCCACCTCAAATGTTCCCTTGCCTACTAGGTTACCGGAAAACCTACGTGAAAAATAGTCACTATATGCATTAACAGTTTGTATTTGTTCACTAGGGCCATACGGACTGGGTTTTGCATAAAACTGACTCGCAAAGCTGTCATTATTTAAAATAATCCTGTAACAAATAGCTCGACGTTTACGGCAGTAGCTTACCGTTTGTTTAAATCTTGTATCTAGCCTCAAATATCTATAGCTGACGGACTGCCCGCCGTCTATAATCCTCGTAGAAACATTTGCTTGTCGTACGTAGCGAAATATCGATACAACGTCTCCCTAAATTCCGCCGTCAAAACCCCACGTAAAGACTGTTGCTTGCCAGCTTGACTAAGTTAAAATTATTTAAGAGGATATTTTGTATTATTATTTTACACATACACGATTGCAGCGTCGTGAAAGAATAAGCATAAATTACGTTGTTCATTATTTAGTCCTGAATAAATACGTTATGTTAAAAAGGCAAACTTCCCGAGTTATTATTTCTGTAGTGTTATTTTCTGATTAATCCGTTTGAGCAGTATGACCGAAATCCATTAGATAGGTCTCCAGCTCAGAATCCTGGCTATTCCGTATCATCCACTGTTTTGCTACTCAGGGTTGTTCTCCCAATTAGGAGAACCAAAAAGATAGTGTCGTTCTTCGCACTCAAAAATTGAAGGGCTGGCGCCCGAGAATTCCGTAAGAATAAAAGAGATTACGTAAGTATCTGACCGAAAGCAAAGTGCATCGGAAAAGAGCGGAAGCCATTACAAAATGGCGCCCTAGAGCAGGAACTTTATTACGTTAATCAGAAATCCGAAAGTGTAAAGTTGTCCAGAAAACGGAGCCGCCGAAAAATTACAAGTCTCGTGTGAAATACGCGTAGAAGTAAATAAATACCGAAATACCAGAAATTAGCAATACGACGCCGATTTAAAATAAAATACGTGAAGCCTGTTTTTTTCAGTTGTCAACGCTAGCATTTTTTATAAAATACAGTTTTTTTATTGATAAGAAATAAAAACTTGTTGTTCACCGTGCACAGAGTTTTATCAATTTAAAATTAATAAAACCGAATCGTTTTATTTCCAGTAAAGAAATAACATTTTGTTATCAGGCGATTTAAATTAAATATCGTCTGTCCGTCTGCTAGATAATAAAAACATTTCCTATTTAACTCGGAGGATTTAAACATCGAAATAAACTTGAAATAAATTACTTCTAGGTTTTACATCCGTCTGTCTGTCTGTCTGTCTGTAACCTAGCCAAGTGATTGCAACTTAACTTGTTAATACGTCCCGATTGCAATTACAACCGAAGGTGGTTTATTTTAATTTTACAAACAGCTGCTTGCATAAGTACTTACTTCCGCGAAATACTCAAGCTGCTATAGCCGCTATATACCGAATCGTTAGAGGATTTTTCAAATTATTTTGACTTTGCCCTTGGGGTTAACTCCCGCTACTCTCTGCCATGTTGAGTGGAAAGGCAACGTCAACATAATTGAACCGATATTATACAGGGTGTGCCTACTTTACGGATACAGCATACCTTACTGTTACAGTCTATTAGGGATTTAAATAATTTTAGCATTATTTTGTTATTTTTGACGCTGTCATAGGGGGCAGATACCGCTGTTGCCCTATGCCGAGTTGTTAAGCAACTCAAAACATGAAAATTATTCTCAGATAACGTGTTGTTAGGTACTCTAGCTGACAACAAATTATTTTGACGTGACCAGGGTGTGTTTTCACCATTGTTGCTTTATAGCAAGTAAGTAGGCAATTTCCAAAAAAATCTGCAACGCAGATTTACCGTTTTCTGTTAGCATCCAACTGCCCATCCGCTGGGTAGTGCAGCGATCTGTTAGGTTTGTTTGTGAATTCGGCACGCAACGAACGCAACCAAATTTTTACTAGCCGCGGTAAATAAGCCTGCGACGTGTCGATTCTGATTAAATCGAGCCTGAAGAACCGATTGCGACTACTTACATACCGATTCGAACCCTATTGAAGAAGTTACATATAACTTTGACGCGACACAACGTTATTGAAGCCAGACCGAGTTATACGTTATTAATTTACGTGAAGAGGAACTACGATTACACGTTCCGAATCGAATTACCGTCAGTTGTATCCAAGGGCATCCAGAAATACCCAGGTACAAGCTAGCCTTGTGGGGTATTCTTTTTAGGGTAATCGCACCCTAGGAACCGATTGGTGATACTTGCAACATCTGAAGCACCGTTGCTGAAAGACGCCTACCGTCGCGACGCCTGAGGTTGAATATCATCACGACCTGCAGATTTCCGTATCCGTGACCGCTATACAGCAGCCGTGACGCCTCTTACTATTTCACCGGAGTTTCACCGGAGTATTTCGTGACTCCGGAGTCAGAATTTTCCGAGGGTGTGACCCCTCATTTAATAGTAAACCGAGGACGCTAAAGCGATTGCCGATAGTTTCGACGCGATATAACCAGCCCTTCCAGACTTAGGATTTTCCGACTCGTATCGTCCGTCTGATTCGACTTGAACTTATTTTACCGACTTCTTTGGGGAGTAACATCATGCCGAACGAAGGAGATAAAGCCGACACGCCCGTATTACCCATCGACGATGCCGCAAATCCGGATTTGGGAGATATCCGTCTAAGTTGGATATATAAACTAAAGAAGGAGCAATTGGATGATGAGTTAGGGAAATTTGGTCTGCCTGTAACCGGAACCGTAGACGAGAAGAAGCGCCGCTTGGTAAAGTTTATCAAGGAGGGGTGTTCGTCGCCTAGACCAAGTACCGCCCAGCCCGTCTTTCCAACGCCGCTAGTAGTACCGACACCGACCAGCAACATTCCGTCTGGACCACCACCGTTAGACCCTTTCCAGATACACGACTGGAATATTCAGTTTGATGGCACCAGTGATCCGACCGCATTCCTGGAACGATTGGAAGAAGTCTGTGGATATACCGCTATCCGCCGCGAACAGTTACTTCCGGTCCTACCTGAACTACTGCAAGGATCCGCCTTGCTCTGGTACCGCAATAATAAAGCACGTTGGAACTCCTGGGAGCAGTTTCTGCGGGATTTTCGCATCTTCTATGTACCGGTCCACTATCAAGAGGATATAGAAGCGGAAATTAGCCGACGCCTGCAACGCCCAGAGGAGGATGTGATGAGCTACATTACCGACTTGCAGACTCTCATCCGCCGCCATGGAGAAATTTCCGAGGAACAAGAGCTACGATGGCTGTACCGTAATTTGCTACCCGATTTCCGTCAGTACATCCGAAGAACCGATTTCACGAACGTGTCCATGTTAACCGCGAAATGCCGGGAATTCGAAATGTTGAAACAGGAAGTAGAGCGAGTATACAATGAACCGTCCACCTCCTACCGATCTGCCACTAGCCGCCAAAGGCCTGACAATCCTGTTACATCTTCTCAACCATCCGTCAATCAACCAGCTCGTACTACCCCGTTACCAGACCGAACGAACGATAGGCAAGATAGTTCACAAACCGATCAGCACAACCGACGTAATGACCGATCATCCACCCCAGTGGCAATGATTTCGTATGACCGTAACACCACATGCTGGAGATGTGGCAACACCGGACATTTCCGAAACGAATGTCACGCCTCTCCGCGCCTGTTCTGCTCCAGTTGTGGAAAACCGAACACGATGACTCGAGACTGTTCATGTCACTCCACGAGTATTTCATCGTTTACTCGCCGTACTACTGACCGTCATAACCGTCACACCAGAACCCCCGTGATGACCGTTACCTGCGACCGAAATACCCTATGTTGGCGATGTGGTAAATCTGGACATTTCCGGAGCCAATGTCGTGCACCGCCACGCCTGTTCTGCTCCCGCTGTGGGCAACAGGGCATCATGTCCCGAGACTGCCGATGTCCTTCAGCGAAGAAACTAGATCAACGCCACACCGCTACGAGGAAAATATGGTTCCGAGATTTTGACGCCTCAAATTATGACTCTTCACCCGATCACGACAACCGCCCGCATGTGTTAGTACATATCCGTAACCAGACTTTTTCTGCCCTTGTTGACACAGGAGCCGTCCGTTCCTACATCGGCAATAAAGTGAAGAATTTGTGTACTACATGGGGAATTCTGCACCGAACAGTTAATGCACCATCCGCTAAATTAGCTAATGGTAACTTAGCTACCGTCACCCGAGCTTTTCAGCTGCAATTTGCCATCGGCAAAACACAATTCTCCGAAGATCTACTGCATCTGGAAAATCTATCGTCTGACATAATCCTGGGGATGGACGTATTGCGTAAGCATAACTTTCTCATCACCCCAGGCACCGCAACTGTTTCTCTGAATGACCAAGTTGTGTCACAGACCACAACCGTCAACGAACCACCGCCATCAAATTCCGTATCCAGACAACCGCTATCAGAGACTGGATCCAGACAACCATTACCAGGACCGTCGTCTGCTCCAGATTCAGAGGATTTAGGAACCCTGACCGAAGTACCTGATAGTACTTGGAATACTCGTAAGCAGACACATGTTGAACCTGATCTCTCCGACACATGGAAGCTACGAGTACCAACCGCACTTCGCCGGACCGTTTTGGCAGAAAACCATGACGCTTCGTCCGCTGGACACATGGGAATCGCCAAGACCATATCTCGGATGGCACCACGTTATTACTGGCCTGGCATGTTTCGAGACATCGCCCAGTATGTTAGGAACTGCCCAAAGTGCCAGCAGTGCAAGCCATCCGCCAACCAGAAATATGCCGCCAAAAGACCGACGTCTTTCCGGACCATCCCCGAGACCGGAAAGCAGCTGCGACATATTCCCAGGAAACACCTCAAACCGGTTCCAGGAGAGGTAGTGACCATCAGTACCGTCAGTCACCGTCCGCAACATCCGTACCATCCAGTTTCCCGCTCCCACAACGAGGATAGTTCAAGAGGACATGCCACCACCCGAAGAGGTACCAGCCGACCACCTCTGTTTCCGCTTAGGAACCGAAGACCATGTCCTACGAGTGGTTGCCAGCGTCACTATGGCAAGGGCTAAACCACGCCCTACGAACCATATTCCGCCGTCCGCCGTGAAATTAGCTTCACCATAGCTAACTGTTTTTTTGTATTTTCAGAATGACCAGCCAGGGAGCCGTGACAGTCCAGGACCATCTGTGGACCAGCTGGTAAGAAACACCAAATGAAGATACCCGATAGGTAATCACACCGGTCCCGGGAGGCTGTGTAAAGTTATTTTTGTTCTTTTTTCTAATTTAGAATTTTGTCTTGTAAATATTAGAGTAGGGAGCTTTCCGTTTAAAGTAATTTTGCATTTGTTTACCTGGAGCCTCCCAGGGAGAAGAAAAAAAAATGTATGATGAATTATTATTTTTTTTTACCGAAGTAAGAGGGGGGTGTAACGAAGTGATTTTTCCGATCAAGGAATGTTCATTTTTGCTTTAAATATTACCGTCACTTGGGTACACCCTGCCGCTGTTTTAGTAAGTAAGTCCTGTACTAGTTAAGTTATTATTGAGTTGTTAAAAAGTCCGCTGGTAAACAAGCAGTCAAGTAATTAATTGATTAATTTTCGACAATCCCTCGTATAAGTAAAATCCGAGAATTATTAGAAATAATGACCGAGTCGGAAATAAAAATCATTCGTTCCTAAAATTATTAATCCTTGCTCGTTTTGATCCGTTTCTTTTTGCAACAGAGTATAGAAATTACAAGCAACTCATTTCCGGTTAGATACGCTTTGAGTCGATGCACTAAGATGCATAATCCGCTGTACCTCTGCAAGTTACGCTGGGATATGCATACGAGTACGTCGTTTAAAGTCGGTGACCACCTCTCTTTTAACACGACAGATACGTCATAAAAGTTTACAAAAAGGGAAAACACAGGCACTTCGCCCTCATTCAGTGCTGATTCCGTCCTCATTCCAGCAGTAGATTCATTCCGAAATAGTCCGCATCAGATCAGATCCGATCCACCTTCAGAAGTGCCAGATCGAACCAGCCGTCTACAGTTTCGCGCCGCCGCTCCGAGTTAATAGTAATTTCCTTTGAGTGTAATATTGGTAAGAATTTAACGCAACCTGCTACATTCTGCAGGTACTGCCGTCAGTCAAGTATAGATATTTCGAGATTTTATTGTCAGTAAATATCACCGTATTTTGCTACCAAAGTAAACTAGAGCTTATTAGTAATACCTCCGTTGGTTTGTTTATTTTGTTAATGTAGGTAAAGACTGCTGAGGTCTGTTCACTAGTGCCACCTCAAATGTTCCCTTGCCTACTAGGTTACCGGAAAACCTACGTGAAAAATAGTCACTATATGCATTAACAGTTTGTATTTGTTCACTAGGGCCATACGGACTGGGTTTTGCATAAAACTGACTCGCAAAGCTGTCATTATTTAAAATAATCCTGTAACAAATAGCTCGACGTTTACGGCAGTAGCTTACCGTTTGTTTAAATCTTGTATCTAGCCTCAAATATCTATAGCTGACGGACTGCCCGCCGTCTATAATCCTCGTAGAAACATTTGCTTGTCGTACATCAGAATTCATTAATCTCACGTATCCGAAAATTCAGACGTAAAATCACGTAAACATTCTTGATTGCCAGCACGACTTATTTTTATCATTTTTGAAATAATTTTATACACACTCGTCTGTTTGTACAGTCGTGGAGGTTTAGAGTAAATTAATTTGTTCATTATTATCCTTGAATAAATCCGTTATTTTAAAAAGGTAAAATTCACGAGTTATTATTTCTGTCATTTTAATTTCTGATTAATCCGTTTGAGTAGGGGTTGAAGTCCTTTAGACAGACCCCCAACTTGCGACCTCTGGCTATCTGTATCTCCATCTGTTAGCTACCCCGGATTGTTTTCCCAAATAGGAAAGCCAAAAAGTGCTGTCCTTTGCACTCAAAAGTTAAAGGGCTGGCGCCCGAGATTTCCGTATAAAAGATTACGTAAGTATCTGGAAAAGAGCGGAGGCCATTACAAATTGAGCAGTAAAATTGACGAGCAAACTGCTAGGTAGTAAAACAAGACTTCAAGTGAGACATCTGAAGGAGAAAACGAGGTAGTTTAGTAAATTACTTTGATAGTTTTGGTGATTTACCCCCACCTATAGAATTAGTTACATATTTCAATAACGATTCAAGGAGGGTCAACCAAATATTACATAACTACAAACGTGACATTTGTGTTTAAAGTTTCTCTCTACGAAAGAAATATAAAACGCCATGGAGCTGAAAACTATAACCCCAGCAATGGATCGAGAAGGTATCAAGCGAGTTACGTTTTTTAGGCAGGAAAAAACCTTTTTAAAAAACACTAATTTATTTCCAAAAGAATACAAAAGCGAGGTGGTTACAAAGACCGTTAATCTGCTACTAACTAACATGAGAAATTATATTTTACATGTCTCTAGATAAGTGATTATCTAGTCGGTATTATATTATGCTGATGGTTGTGGTTTAGAGTTCATAACTCCTCCAACCTTAGTTTTTGGATCGTCCTCGACTCCAAGTAGTTCTGAAAATATTTTTTTGTCTATTTTTACAACAGGGTTAGGTCTACATATTAATTTTACAATTTGTTTCCTGTAAATAAAAACAACAATACATACAATAATTATAAAAACGATTATAATGCAAGTGGTTAAAATATGAGAATACTTAATAGCTATATGATCTAATAATATAGGTTCCTTTATGTCCTTTAGATCATTATTAATTTGTTTAAAGTCCTTTAAGTGGCTTGTTTTTAAAGATAATACTTTAGTTGGTATATTTAAGTTCTGAATGATTTCATTTGGTAATGAAATATTTACAAATGTGTTAGTTATTAGTTGTGAATTAACAATAACATTACAATTTGACTTTAATAAATTGAGTCCTTTAATGGTGGTTGTCGTAACATCGTCGTGGATACATTGTTCAATCACTTTCGTGGGTGTCTTGAATAGGGTCAATATTCCATGTTCCATTATAGTCGTTGCATCAAAATCTGTAGTAAGGGCTGTAGCACAACTCGAAATATTATTAAGGGAACACTTGTTTATTAAGTTAGATGAGCACAAATAGAATGTTTCTATTTCCTTGCACTTTTCTGACCATTTTTCCTTTGTAGAATCCTTCAGGTAGAAATGGGTTGGTGGTATAATAATTATGTCATTTTCATTAGGTACTGGGTAAATTTTATACAGGGAAAAAGTTGTGGACTGTAGGATTGGAATTTTTAAGATGATAACAATCACATTATATTTTAATAATAAAGTTATCCTAGAATTATCTAATATTTTAAATAAATGATTTTTATCTAGTTGTAATACCATTGTTGGGCTGTACTGTGTGAAAAGATACTTTTCTAGAATTTTTAAATCTTGCAGAGTAAATAATTCGATATTAGGAGTATCAAGTCTTGCTAAGTTGATGGTTCTAAGTAAAATGTTTATTTGTTTTTCTAGTTTGTCAATATTGATTAATTGTAAACTAATTGTTTCGAGCAATTGTACATCATCTACTAATTTGTGAATGATATGTAATGAGTCGTTTTGAAAGGCGGAGATAGCTTGCATTTCTTGCTCAAATTTATTTGTTAAATGCTCAGCAAATGTTGTAAATTGTGACATTTTTTGGGAAACTTGTTGCTGATTGCTTTCTAATATTTTTAAATTATCATTTATATTTATTAAATCGTCTTCATCTAAATTTCCTGTTATAAATTTAATTCCTTTACCAAGAAAATTGAATAACCCACGTTTTTCTCGAATATACAGAATTTTGTCATAATTTTCTTGTAACTTTTTAGTTTTTAACTTAATTTCGGTTATAAGTGCAGGGATTAGCTTATTACACTTTATATGATTTGCTTCAATTAAAAGGTTATTATGAGCAATTTCATTGATATTATCTTGTATCAAGTTTAAATTAAATTGGGAATAGAATTTGTGGTAATGACTAAGGAGTTTTCCTTGTCCTAGAGGTTCTAGATAGTATCCGGGTATGATTTGAAGTGCATGGTGTGTCTTCAGACTCAGTAGGAGGACTCTGTAATAAATTACTTTGTTTTACTCTTTTCATTCGTCTACCATGAATATTTACATATTTCTTTTTAATTTTTGATGTCACTTTATTAATACTATGTGAAACTAATTTTGAATCTTTACCTATGCTAAAGAGGGGTTCGTGTTTTCCTCTCTTGTTATTTCTAACAGCAATAGTGTCAGGTATATTTTCTATAGGCGGTTCTTTATTTTCGTTACTTTTTGCAAGTCGTTTTTCGGCTTGTTGTTTTTGTTTGTTATAAAGTTCGTCATAGAATGGTAATATTTCGTCTTTTCTTTTCTGGTTATAATTTTCAAATATAGTCATGTCCTGATTAAAAGACATTTCAGTAAGATAGGGACCGTATAAAATAGAAAATGGGGCAAAACCTGTAGCGGTGTGTATTGATTGATTATATATTAATACAGCTGATAGCATTTGATTTGCAGGCGTTTCACTTGGGTTTTTAACATTTATAATTCTGAGTTTTTCTATTAAAGTAGAGTGCATTCTTTCGATTGGAGAGTTGGAGTTAGGGTTATAAGGTGTCGTAAAATGTAGTTCAATATTATGCATTTTCATATATTCTTTTACTACATCGTTCAAAAAATTCGTTGCGTTATCCATAACAATTCGTTTCGGGAAAGAATGATGGGAAAAATAATGTCTAAATTTATTTAGTATTGTTATGTGATCTGTTTGTTTAATATGATATGCTTGACCATATCTGGAGAATAAGTCTATAATAGTTAAAAACTTACTGCCTTTATATGTAAATACGTCTACATGTAAGGTTTCGAAAGGTTTTGTGGCTAATAAAGGACCTTCGAGTTGCAATTGATAGGGGTTTCTGTCATATTTTGCACTTAGACATTGTTCACAATTATTGATAATTTCAATAATAAAAGTTTTTAATTTGGGATTATAATATTCTTGTCTAATATGGTTATAAGTTTCATTAATACCGTTATGATTTCTTAAATGATATAAATTAATTCGTAATTTAAGTTCATTGTCTTGTAAATCTTGTAAATAAGTGTTAGATATTGATATTTTTGCAGAGTTATTTAGATATTTTTCTAATAAGCGAATTGTTATATCCTTTAATTCTTTATCTTGTATATATAGACAACAGGGTTTACTGGGAATGATAATATTTTTAAATTCATTAAAAACATCCATTTCGTTTGAATTTTTGTTAAATTTTATTATGTAATGATCTTTGTTGAATATCTTTTTGTGGTTCGTTTGTATTCGCGAGTGAGGTAGGCAAATAATTCTGTGATTAGAATAATTCACGGGTTGTTCTGAAATTGGAATCACTAATCTTTGATCATTATTACTTACAGTATGCGCGGTTTCTAAATCATTAATTATTCTTTCTATTTCTTCTGCTTCCGGATTTACAACTAAAATTTCATCTAAGTCGTTTAAAATGGGTAATTCGGCGACATTAGGTATTATTGAGTCGTTATCAGTTTCGTTAATGTTTATTTCAATGCGTGACAAGGCGTCAGCGACATAATTTTCTTTACCTTTCCTATATTTAATTTCAAAATTATATTCTTCAAGCTTTAATTTCCATCTAACTAATCGTGAGTTAGGCTCCTTAATTTTGCTCAACCAAACTAAGGGGTTGTGATCAGTTTCTATTATGAAACGTCTCGCGTATACGTATGGGCGAAAATGCTTACAAGAATCGTGTATACTGAGTAACTCTTTTTCAATGGTCGAATAGTTACGTTCGGCAGAATTTAAAGTTCTGGAATAATAGGCAATAGGGCGATTATTTTGTGATAAAACACTTCCCAAAGCTACATTAGATGCGTCTGTCGTTAATGTAAATGTTTTGTTGAAGTCGGGGTATATTAATATAGGGGCATTTTGCAAGAGCTCTTTACAGGTGTTAAAGGCTTCGATATAATCTGGATTTTCTATATTTATGTTTTCTCCTTTGCGTAAACATTTAGAAAGAGGAGATGTTAATTTTGCAAAGTTCGCTATGAACTTTCGATAATAACCAATTAATCCTAAAAACCGTTTAATTTCTTTAACCGTTTTAGGTATCGGAAATTTTTGAACAGCTTCTACCTTTGTAGGGTTTGGCTTTATTCCGTCGGGTGTGATAACATGACCGAGAAAAGCAACTTCTTTACATAAGAACTCAGACTTGTCGAGTTGAATTTTTAAATTTGCTTTTTGAAGTACTTGGAATATAGTTTTTATATGATGTATATGTTCTTGAAGAGAACAGATTTTATATAAATGGGTGCGAAGTATATGATCCATTAATTTTTTGAAAGTGGCGGGAGCGTTTTTGAGGCCAAATGGCATTCTCAAATATTGATAGTGGCCATTGTTTACAGTAAATGCGGTTTTTTCGATAGATTGAGGATCCATCTCAATTTGGTGAAAGCCTTGCGCAAGATCGAGGGTGGTAAAATAAGTACATCTACCGAGATTATCTAATATTTCCTCGATTTTAGGTAGTGGATATTTATCTTCAATTGTGTTATCATTAAGTTTGCGATAGTCAATAACCATACGATATTTCTTTTTACCGCTAGCATCTAATTTCTTCGGTACAATCCACACCGGTGAACTATATGGAGAAATTGATGGTTCAATAATTTTGTTTTCAAGTAATTTCTGAATTTGCGATTCGATTTCTTCTCGCATAGCAGGGGGATGTCTAAAAGATTTCGTAAAAATTGGAACTTCATCTTTAGTGCGTATATGGTGCTTAATTTGATTAGTAAACGATAAATCAGAATTTTCGTGATAGAATATGTTTTTATATTGGTTACATAAATCTAAAAGAGCTTTACGTTCTTCAGGATTTAGATTATTTGTTCTAATTAGTTCGGAAATAGGCCGTGTCAATTTTTCAGTAGGTACCTCAATATTAAAATATTCGATAGGAATAACGTCTATTCTTCGTTCAAATTTTGATTGAAATGGTTTTTCATAAATATTAGGGATTTTAATTATACCTTTATTAATTTCAGCAATACATTCAGGTATTTCATATTCATTTAATTTAAGTGGAGGTAACAAAACAGTACCTTTATCTAAAGTTGTTGGAATAATTATTTTGTCGTTATGTGTAACTAACAAATTCATGTCTTTCTGGTTATATTCGAAATAAAAAGGAATTTGGGTATCACCAATAGTTAATATTTGTGTGTCGTAGTTAATATCAGCTTTTAATTTTCGCATGTCTTTTGAGCCGATGAGAGCGTCAAAGTTTTGATGCCAGGGGATGACTCTAAGTTTAATATTTTGGAAAATATTTCTTTCTTTTAATAATGGAAAAACTACATTATCATATGAGCTAGATTTTTTGTGCATGGACATAACAGTGAAAAATTCTTTTTTATAAAATAATTGTTTAAATGGTTCAGCAGCATCAGGATTTATAATAGAGTCCGATGCTCCGCTATCAATTAGAATTTTAAGATTTAGTTGTGGAAGATAGAAAAAGGGTAACTGAGACAAAGTATGAATATTATTTAAGTGGATAAATGATCGGAGGCTGGGTCTATAAAATTTTCGTCATCTTGTTCATTTTCGGGGTAGTCGTCATAGTTTACATTTTCATAGTCATTTTCTAGTACAGTTTCTGCTTCAACTAGTTCGTTATTAAATACTTGAGCAGGTTTAAATGTCGGTTTTGGGTGAGAGAATCTTGTAGAAGTTGACATAGGCGTTGGTTTTTGTTGGAACGTCGGCGACGGTTTGCCAAATGTCTGTCTGTTTGTCGGAAATGAAGTTTGTTGCGATAACGGTTTATTGATATCTTTAGGAAAACCGGTTGATGAAGAAGGTTGTGTCATTGTAGTATTCGGGTTAATCGGGTTATATATGTCACGATTTGTAGTTGATACAGGACGTGAAGAAAATTGTAATTTTCCTTGACGTTTTTGTTGTTTATTATTTTGTCTGGCATGGTTAGCCCATTTTAATTCTTGATTATAATTATCAAAGGCCTGACATTTTGTATATGCGTCTTCTAAAGTTGCATAGTTAAAATGATTTAAATGCGAATTATATGGTTCTAAAACACCAACAAGAAATGTTTTTAGTGACTTTTGCATGTACATTTCATATTTAAACCGATAAACTTCCGGAATTTCCTCATGTATTTTTAGATATTGTAATAAATCATTTCTAATAAATAGAACACGTTTATAAAAATCATGATAAGATTCATTATAGTTTTGAACAGTATTTTGTAATGTAAAGGATAAAATATCCTCATTACGATGATCACCGTATTGTTTTAATAAAATTTCTTTAATTTGTGCCCACTCGGTAGCATCATGTAAGCTAAGAAATTTTCTAGCTTCGCCTTTTATTTTAGTTTTAATTGTACAGCCTAAAATATGTGTCTGTACTGGTGAAAGTTTATTATGAACAAAATGTAGTAGATCTTGTACACTCTCTATAAATATTTGTAAATCGTCATCGGGACCGTACTCTGGTAAAGCATTTAATAATTGCGTGAATTCTTGAGATTGAATAGGTTCGACTGGAGGAGTCATATTTGAATTGTTTAAATTAATTATATTTGGAAAATTGGTATTACGATTTTCAACTAATTCTATTTCTAAATCCAATTCTGAACCGGAGGTAGACATATACTAAAATTACGTTTTTTCAATTCACTTGTGATTGTTTTCACTTGAAAAAATGGAAAATTGGACTTACAGGCTAAGTAGAAGGATTGACATCTCTTCCTTGTGTTCTCGATGAACTTGCAACGTCACAGAAGGACTGGGGTGTTGTCTCCAATAGACTGGGGGGTTGTCTCCAATAGACTGGGAGCAGCAGGGTCGATTTCTTTTTGTTTCTTTTGCGGATCACAGAAGCGAAGTATTGAAATACACCACTAAGTTGAAAACGTATAGGACACTGAATTCCCACGAAATTACTTCTTTTTAGCGTCAACTGGATCCTGTTCGCAGCGCCAGTTACGTTTTTTAGGCAGGAAAAAACCTTTTTAAAAAACACTAATTTATTTCCAAAAGAATACAAAAGCGAGGTGGTTACAAAGACCGTTAATCTGCTACTAACTAACATGAGAAATTATATTTTACATGTCTCTAGATAAGTGATTATCTAGTCGGTATTATATTATGCTGATGGTTGTGGTTTAGAGTTCATAACTAGCGAATGGGCCACTCACTAATTGCATTCTCCCGTTTGCGTAGTCTATTGAAGATGAGCAAACAACAACTTGTAGATATGCCCAAAGAAGTGATGATTGGGTTGGCTTCACATGAAATTGCATTAGTATGGGATAAGCTACCTACACATCTTCAGAACGATGTCGATATAATAAAATATCAATACTGCACAGAACATTACCTTAAAGATCATGAAGGCAGTTTTGATGCTAATGACGGTCCAATACCTCGAAAAATGTTTTGCTGCTATTGTAAGGTAAACGATGTAAATGTGGCATCCAATAACAATGTTGATATATCACCATCAACTTCAAAGAAGGGGGAATTATACCATTATTGCTGTAATCCACAATAAATTGGGTAACGCAATTTAATTACATCAATCATGTCGTACACGTTCACACTAGCGAGCCGCTAAATGTAATTGTGTATTTAAAATAAAACTGTTTTAATTATACTATGGTTGTTTTTAGTTGTGTAATAAAAAAAATAGGAAATAAAATTAATGTAATCTTTTAATGTGTATTTCATTTATTTAACCTTATAATATAATATAAAATATACCATCATAACTACATAATACATACAATATTTGATGTAATAAATATGGTAATAAAAATAAAAGAACATTATTTATGTATCTACATTAGCTTCTTTGTCAGATTGGTTGATATTTTTCAACGAACTAGGGAATAAATAATAAAAAAAAACGTATTTTTGGTACCAAATTTTGACAGACGAGTAATGTTGTTTGTTTACATTAGTGTATTTAAACTGATAAAAAATATAATAAAATGGATCGTGATTAACTAAGTCATAATTATCGTAGCTTCTTTATGGAACTGAATTTTTAACTAGGTTTCATTAAATAGTTTTACAGACGGTTGAAGAGAGCCATCCCCATTATTCAGTAAAACAGATTAAAAGAGGCATATAATTATTTAGATTTGTTTGAATTGAAATCGATAAAATAAAGTAGGGGTTATTTACGAAACCTTGTATTATTTGTGTTTAATGTTCATCTCAAATCTCAGGGTCGTAGAGAGCCACAGCAATCGTATAATTTCAATATTTTGTAATAAAAGAATATGACCATTAACTGCATATGAAGATAACCATTTTTTTTAGTTTTAAAACTATATCAATATCTACCTTTGATACGCCAATATAGTGTGCCATCACTTCAGTGTTTCAAACAACAAAAAAATTTTGCATGTTTCTTTAACACCCTGTATCTCGGAACTATGTGTCCCCGGCCCATATTTACATATGAACTTTTTTCATATTATTTTGGTAGTTTATCACACCATAAAGTTTGATCTACTAAGCGTCTATGTTTATTTTCTCAAAAATGTAATTGTGTATTTAAAATAAAACTGTTTAATTATACTATGGTATTTTTAGTTGTGTAATAAAAATAGGAAATAAAATTATTGTAATCTTTTAATGTGTATTTTATTTGAATCCCTCCTTATGTCATCTAGTTTACAAGACAATCTTTCAATGGCAGATTTAATGTCTTCTATCAGACTTCATGTTTGAGTTGAATGGTTTTTTTTTGTGTATTGCCGACCTATTGTCCACCATCTTTTACACATCAATTACCTGCAATTATTATCAGTAGTTCTTTATAGAGCAACATTGGAAAGTATAGAAAGTGTGTCTTTTAATGGAACACCCCATATATATATTTTTTTAGAACATATGTTTGATCTGTACAATTCGGGGCACCCTGTATGTTAAAATTTGTAAATCAATGAAAATTTTATTATTGTTTATTTAAGCTGAAAGATCTTGACCGTGTCCTTTTGTTATTTTTGCCAAGCGTATTTGTATTTAAATGGCTTTTGAATAGTTTTACTATTTAAAACATTTATGTTTATCGACCCTTGACAGCAAAACAAAGCATGAATCTAATAGCTATATTTTAACTTTCAAATGGGTCCATTAAGCTGTGACATTATTGCTTTAAAAGGACTGAAAAATTTCTCGTCAGTGCAACAAAGGCGGGTTGCCTTTTGTCTATTTAATTATTACCAATAAAGACATTTAATGACTTCTTTATAGTAGGCAGTTCTAAACCTTCCATCCTATTCGAATTACACTCTCACCTGTTATTTTTAAGTTTAAAATTTCAGGTAATTGTGTGGCTTTGTTTTGTAAAAATCGACGTATCTTTTGTTTAGATAGGAGATGGCTAATCTTTTGTGCAATATATTTGTCCTTAGAAAAATGAATGCATTTCGACTTTGAGGACCCGGAGGTTGAAAAAAAATGCATTATTTTCCCTGCACAATTTGAATTTCGTCTAAGACACGGTGTCTACTTCTGGGGAAATTCCTCTTATTTTTATCGTTCAGAAACGTGTTTTAAGAGGTTTAGCTGGTTTGAGATACCATGCCAATAGAATATTTATCTCGTTGCGTATCGAAATAAATAACATTTTGTCAGGAGTGAAGAATTATTTAAAATTACTAAAAGAATTTTTTATTTTTAAGTGTTATCCTTCTGTATTCTGTATCTGAGTATTTCTGTGTTTAGTAGTATTGAGAATTTTCGAAGACGTTTACTGTCTAAAGGGATATAAATTAATAAAATTATTATTAATTATTGATCTTTATCGTGTAAATAGATTATTGTCCTATTAGTAAGATAAACTATTTCTTGTCTATCTTCGATCTCATGGGAAAATGCATCAACAAAGGCGGACTGTTTAATTTTTTTTGATATTGATCAAGTAGAATCCGCCAAATTTCTTTTGTCTATAACCTTGCTAACTTAAAATTTTAAGGACGGACCCCTATGTAGGTAGTCATTAAATGTATACAAAAGCAACAGTAAACCCCCAACCGATTTAAAGACACCAAACAATAAAATGTAACAATATTAATAATTACGAGATAGTTAATTCCCTATGACAAAGTCATTATAGAAGAAGTGTCTTATAACAATGTAATACCCTTATGTACTGCCTGCACTAGTGCCTATGCTATATTGTTTAACGGGAAAGTCGACCACCTTAATGGCATTACCTCGATTTCAGGTCGGTACCGTTCGCGCGAGCCACCTGGCCTACGTACCTACCTGTGTCCTTTATGCAGACCTATTGTCTGTCGAGCAAATGGGAGCTATAAATTTAACCAACTATTTTGTTTTGAGATATGCGACAGTAAAAACTAAAAAGCTGATTTAATCTTTGATCATTATAAAATAAATGCGATGTCGCTTGTTCTTTTACCCCTTGTTAGCGATATTGACAGACATATATTTTTGACAATTAAGAGCGCATAATTTAGCAATTGATGCACTAATTAATATACAACAATTGCTCCAATTCAATTAGTGTAATTAATGTGCAAATAGTCCAACTACTTTCATTTCTCGCGGCAATTGGGTTTTAATTATCCCCCTCCAGACTATATAAAATAGTGTAATTAACGCGCAAATAGTCTAATTACACATCTACAAATTACTAATTACGCAATTACAGCGCAATAATTCAATTACTTTCATTTCTCAGCGCAATAATCCAATTACTTTCATTTCTCGCGACAATTGGATTTTAATTATCCCCCCTCCAGACTAATTACATTTATTAGATATATTGCAATTATACTAGTCTAATTACAGCGAAATAATCCAATTACGCAATTACAAATTACTAATTACGCAATTACAAATTACTAATTACGCAATTACAAATTACTAATTACGCAATTACAAATTACCCCCCACTCTAATTGCCCCCCACCCCAAAAAAAAGTGGTGGGGGGAGCAAAAGTGGTGGGGGGAGCCCGCGGTCCGGTATTACTCTTCTACTGCAATTGATGGTATTTTCCAAATTATTTTACCCTGTATATTTTTAAATATAAAAGATAGGAAAAAACTTTTTTAATAGAAAATGTTCAGAAAAAATAGCACTTTCCAGGTAGCACAAAAAAAGTGTATGTTCCGGGGAACAAATTTCTGATGTCGTCAGTTTCGCCATTTTCCAGATTTCGAAAAAAAAAAATTCTAGCTTAAAATGTACCTTAGTACACCCCAAATTAAACCACGTAAACGATTTTGTGTTAACTTTTTCATTCTCTAGATTATAGTCCCGAGACATCAACTTTGGGACACCCTGTACATTATAAAAGGCACATTTTCCTTGTAAACGAAATTTTTAAACTTAACGAAAGGTTCGCGCGAAAACTCTACTTTACAATTAAATTTTTTACACATGGAAGAATGTTCTTTTAATTTATCATCCGAACTAAAATAATTCAAACATCTATCACAGAAAAATTTTTTTTGATGTTTTGTAGAAAGTTGAACACTTAAAAGTCTAGATAAATCTTTGATGTACACATAATGATAATTAATGTTTTCATCTTGTTTCTCCTCCTCATCATCTAACTTGGGCGTCGTCGCTTCAGCCAGATAATTTAGGATAATATTTATCTTGAATTATTAATAAATTAACATGTTGAATCTGTTTATTTTTAGTTAAACGAACGGGAACAGTAGAAAAATTCGACGTACAATCCATTTCCAGCGCAAACATATTAACCGAAATGTTATTTTGTTTTTCAAATTTAGAAGTGCATGGTATTTTCATAGGAAATTCAATTCCATTTAAATAACACCTCAGTGTATTGCGGATATGAAGAGGTACGATCTGGGTGATTTTTCCAATCTACAGGATATAGAGCACTAACTACGCTCCATGCAAAGCAAGCTTCATCGTATATATTTTTTACGTTAATACACGCCTGCTTTTTTAAATTTTTTCAGGCAATGGAATGTAGGATGACACTCCATTGCCCATTTCAAATTTATTGAAAGTAACCTCCAAACATAATATGCGCGATAGAGCCCAGCCAGATCCTGACTCCGAGAATTCAGATAGAGAGCGAGAAATATCAGCTTTTACGTTAGTGTTAAACCATTCAGAAAAGTTTGTGGAAATATCCACCTGTTTGTTTTTAGTATTGAAATATTTTCGTTCAATGATTTCAACATCTGCGGACTTCCTAACGAATTTGGCACAAAAACAAGTAATAATTTTCATCATTGGTAATTTCTTTAAAGCATTTTTAACTCTAGCGCCAAAGAGATGTGAAGCATCATTAAAAAATTCACTTATATCTTTATGGGTTAGGTTAATTATCACCCCGGTGCGCACACGGCTTTTAAATGCCGAGGCTAGATCCTCCCACTTTACGCGACTCCCTCGTATATGTAATTTAGTTGCGGCTCCTGCTCCCACGGTAAAATTTTGAAATACATGTTTAAAACGTTTAAGATGGCTTAAATTGGTTTGCAATTTTCGCAGTACACCTACAGGTAAAGTTGCACTGTGAATGGCCTTATTAACAAGTCTAATGTGACACTTTAATTGTCTTACCGCTATATCTCGTTGCGGTGGGGTGCATCCTTTAGCTAAACGCGCTTCTACTTCTTGAAATTTTATGATTTGATCGCTGAGGAGAGTAAGCCCATTTACGTCCATTGCTGCTGATGTACGTCTATTCTCGAGAAGGGTAGAAAGGTGAATGAGGTTGATTAGCTCCGTCTAATATATTTGTAGGTTATTTTCACAACTAAAAAGATATAAAACTTATTAATTTTAAAATACTAAATTAAAATTTTTTTACTTACAATTTATTGAGATTCTAAGAATCTAAATCTCGTTCCTGCTGAAGGGTTTCCCTCTTCAATCAGCCCCTCAAACGTTATGTTATATTTGCCTTCCGCAAATTTATTTAAGTTGTCTCTCATTAAAGCCACCATACGTTTGGGTAAAAACAGCTTATTACGTTCAAGCTCCAATAACACGCTATCTCTGTATTTTGTTTTAATTATCTGAACCCTGAATATCGGTTGAGGTACATCGATAGACAGCTCATGCAATTTGATGAATTTCTTTGTTTCTAAAAGTGAAGTATTATTTAATTGAGTTAGATCCATTTTTCTAAAAAATTATTTAACGTTACTTTCGAGACATGCTTACAGAAAATTATAAAATAACTTACGTTTTTTAATTCACTGCAAAAACACTTCACAAAGTTTAAATTAACAAGGAAAACCACTGATGTAGAAATATACAACTTTATAATGAACTCGGTGATAAAAGCTGGTATGTAAGTATAGACAAATATAAGCATCTTGTCTGCTCCGGGGTATATTTATAACGCCTCTGAGGTAGTCATATGACTGTCATTAACCTATGAGATTTTAGAAGTATAGCTGTTTATTGCACAATATTACAACATCATCCAGTTCTAAGAATGATACGCGCACCTGCGTTCAAGGTTATAGCGCTACGCGACTAAGTGTTGCACAATATTGCTTAGTCAGGCTTTTTCCTGGAAACGTACATGCTAATTGCATCATTCTCACGGTACCTATTTAGAATGTTTAGTCTAGCTGTTCAAGTTTTTGTTTACATTACCCTGATTTATGTAGGCGGTGTCTGACTTACAAAAAGGATTTCAAGGTTAAAATTTTCTACTGTTCCCACAGATTTTTTCTTGAAAACTTAACTGTGGATGTATACATAATTTTGCTTACTATAAAAAAATGTCCTTTGTGTTTATTTCATTGATCTTAAAAATTATTTTCCCATAGCTCGATTGAGTTGAATCATTTTAATGTCTTTGAAATATTTACTTTACGTTTGAATTATTCTGGAATATTATTTTCACATAAAATCATATTTCTTAAAAAATGTGTTTAGATTATAAATTTTTAAAGTTGGCTAACCTACATGATGTTACAGGTAAGATATATTATTATCTCTAACTAACCCATAATTATCCCTTCCTGTAAACGGAAACCTGTTTAAATTATCCTACCTGTAAACAGAAAACCATTCTTTTTATTAATATTTACATGAATATTGTTTTGGCTCCTGCCGTTAGAACCTCCGTTATATGCTGAGCTCCTAAATATGATTATTTAACGTGATATTTTAAGTTAATCGTTATATATTGCTATATTAACCACCTTTTTTCAATAGACAGATTGGCTGGAGCGTTTAAGTTCCAGATGCTTGTATAAAATAATATCATATAAATTAAACATGTAATGCTTTCTCAACTGAAAGTATCTGATCTGATCTAAAACTTTTTTAAATATCAATTTTTATTTGAGCCACCGTGTACATTTACGAAAGCGCGTATTGGAATCTGCCGACTCAGTATTTGTACCGTTCTTGCTGAACGCGCGCTATTTAAAAAATGCATCAATCTGTGAAGCCTACACCTGCAAATGATTATATAATAAAATTCCAAGAAGATTCTGCTTACCTTATCGGCACGTATTAAATTTAACAGGTTTCTACCATAGGCGTACCTCCATAAAATTAATATTATTATACCTCCTTTTCGAGCATTCTTACCTACGCCTATGCTCTTTATTTGCGTTAGCCCTGGCTTATTGCTATGACGTCATCGTCTGCAGCGCCATCACGGTAAATGCGGCGACTAATTTTAGAACTAAAAGCTTCTGGTCATTGATGAAGGTCCCTCCTGAAGACTTCTTCGTCTAACGCATAACCCTCAGGACCCCGGATCCGCCTTCCTAAAGCATTAACCTAAGAGTCTTCACCAGAAGGCCTTAAGCTCTTAAGACCACCCCCCCAGAGTGTAGCGGCGACATATAACCCCTATCCGAGGGCTCTGCTGATGGACATGTCCATCCGGAGCAAATGGCCTTGAAAGTGGTGTCGTACGCACCTAGCATATCTACTGACCGAATTCTGGTTTCTGAATACTGTTTAATACTTTATACAATAGATTCCAATTTAACTCAAAATTAAACACTATAATTTACGTACATATAAACACCACGTGTCTCACGGTACAATAAGTTGTGAATGATCGAGGCATAAGGCACGTGGGCATGCGTGTGGTTTTATAGCGCACGCATTAATTAAAGGAATAGCAGCGAAAGCAACCAACATTACCAAAACATATATTCATTAAATACGCCCTAACATCTGGAGTCCCACAGGTGTCAATAATTGGACCTCTTCTCTTCATATTATATACTTCTGATATGTGCAGTCAGTTACAGTATTGTCGTAGTCATCAATATGCCGATGATACAAGCGTTTACTTATCCTTTACTAAAGATGATGCATTACAGGCTCAAGTACAGCTTAAATCAGATTTAAGTAATATTCAGACTTTTTCTGTTCGCAACAGCCTTGCTCTAAACCCACAAAAATCAGTACTGATCTACTTTGGAAATGACTCTGAACGGGCAGCTACTAATTTAAATATTACTTTAGATGGTGTGCGTCTACCCGTTGGATCTAATGTCAAAAGTCTAGGTTTAACCCTTGACCGCAAATTCAGGTTTCGAGAACATGTAAATAAAATTTTACAAAAATGTTATCTTGCATTGAGAAATTATCCGATACGCTAGTGTTGTCGTTAACTAATTATGCTGACATTGTGTATGGTCCTTGCCTGGATGTTAAAACAGTTGGTGAGCTGCAGAAAATTCAAAATAGTTGTATTAGGCTAATCTTTAATTTATCCAGGCGAGAGATGTAAGTGATAGAATTAAGGATATTGGATGGCTCAGTGTACACTATCGCCGGCAACTGCACTTGGTTTACTTAGTACATAAACTACTAAACACTAAATGACCGGATTACCTTTTTAAAAAATTAAACTTTCGTCATTTACTTTACAATATTAATGTTAGGAACCAATATCTACTAAATACCCCTAGATATCGTACTACTCTTTTCAGGCATTCTTTCAGTTACTCTAAGCTCTACAATGCTGTCCTAACAGAATTTAAAGATTATAATCCTCAACGTTTTAAAACATTTATGTACAACTTTTTCCTTTCTTTGCAAACCATGAATAATTAATATTTGCTTATTCCTACTTATATATTTATTCTTATAAATAAGGTAAATTTATTGATCTTTTGCATTTGTAACAAACTGTATATTATATTATATCTGGTGGTCCAAAAAAAACCGGAATTTTCATTTTACCTTATAACTTTTTTATTTTTTCAGCTATTTTCAACTTTTTGGATTCGTTCGACAGCTAAAGCTTTCAGCTAAAAGATTCTCTGTCAGAAGCTGATATAATGATCATAAATGTCAAGGCAGACGTATTTAAACTTGAGCAATTTTTAATAACCGCTGGAATTTTGTTGAAATGCCAAATTTACAAACGGCTTGTTTTATCATCATGAGTGGTCCTGTGGCAATATTTTGATGGGTAGTTTTAAAAAATCGGTCAAAGAACTAAGGAGCTGTAGCAAAAAATGTAGAGGCGTGTTATCAACGTCTCGGCAGCAATGGTAAAAACAGAAATTTTTATTTTCCTTTATAACTTTTTTGATTCCTTACCGATTTTAATTTTTTTTTGGATCATTTAAAACCCAAAGCCTTCCACTACAATATTGAATGTCAGAAATTGACATGAATCATAGATCCAATATGGCGGAAGTTGTCAAATTTACCTAATATTCAAAAGCCGCTGGGATTCCTTTTAAATGGAAAATTAAATGGCTTTTCTTTTAATCTGGAAGCCTTTATCTTCTAAAAAACATTTT
Organism: Rhagium mordax; assembly: GCA_963680705.1. NCBI lineage: Eukaryota > Metazoa > Arthropoda > Insecta > Coleoptera > Cerambycidae > Rhagium > Rhagium mordax. The sequence goes on from OY796659.1 coordinate 28,377,154, forward strand.
CACTCATAGATCACGAAAATCGGTTAAGAACTTACAAAGATGTAGTTGATAACGTAATCATGTGCCCCATAACAACAGTATTAAATTAATTCTTAACAGAGTTACCTATACACTGATCGTCATGGTTACAAAACAAATGAACATTGATACTTCACTGTCACTTCGGCTGTTTTTAAAAAGTGTTTTGTGGTACCTAGTTTTGTTAAAATGGTGTTGTCAAATGAAAACAAGATTTTCATTAAGAATTTATTGATTCGCGGCTATAAAGTTTCTGAAATAATACAACAATTTCCAGGCAATAACTTTTAAAAAAGTACTATTTACACCTTTGCACGAAAGTTTCAAGGAACTGGAACGATTGAAAGACGTCGAGGAAGTGGTAGGCCGAGAGCAGTAAGAGAAGAAGTAAGTATTTATTGTAACATTGTGTAATTAGTGTCAACGTAAAGAAAATATAGAGTACCTTAATTCTAATATTTTTGAATATTATTTAGAAGAACATTGAACAGGTCGCCAATTCCGCAATTAGCCCTGTAAGGACACCGCAATCCAGTTTTAGTGTGAGTCAAATTGTTCAACTAACTGGAACGTCTAGCCGCGAATCAATAAATTCTTAATGAAAATATTGTCTTCATTTGGCAACACCATTTTAACAAAACTAGGTACCACAAAACACTTCTTAAAAACAGCCGAAGTGACAGTTAAGTATCAATGTTCATTTGTTTTGTAACCATGACGATCAGTGTATAGGTAACTCTGTTAAGAATTAATTTAATACTGTTCTTATGGGGCACATGATTACGTTATCAACTAGGTACATCTTTGTAAGTTCTTAACCGATTTTCGTGATCTATGCGTGAAAATGTTTTTAGAAGATAAGGCTTCCAGATTAAAAGAAAAGTCATTTAATTTTCCATTTAAAAAAAAATCCCAGCGGCTTTTGAATATTAGGTAAATTTGACCACTTCCGCCATATTTGATTTATGATTCATGTCAATTTCTGACATTCAATATTGTAGTGGAAGGCTTTGGGTTTTAAATGATCCAAAAAAAATTAAAATCGGTAAAGAATCAAAAAAGTTATAAAGGAAAATAAAAATTTCTGTCTTTACCATTGCTGCCGAGACGTTGATAACACGTCTCTACATTTTTTGGTACAGCTCCGTAGTTCTTTGACCGATTTTTTTAAACTACCCATCAAAATATTGCCACAAGACCACTCATGATGATGAAACAAGCCGTTTGTAAATTCGGCATTTCAATAAAATTCCAGCAGTTATTAAAAATTGCTCAAGTTTAAATACGTCTGCCTTGACATTTATGATCATAATATCAGCTTCTGACAGAGAATCGATTAGCTGAAAGCTTTAGCTGTCGGACGAATCCTATAAGTTGAAAATCGCTGAAAAAATAAAAAAGTTATAAGGTAAAATGAAAATTCCGGTTTTTTTTGGACCACCCGATATAAGCAATGCCAAATGTAAACTATAAAGACATGGAACGACATTGTTGTAATTGAAGCAAGAAAATGTATAAAATGAGGTTGGACACTGCCAGAGGGCGATACTGATCTTTCTATGTCTCTTTACTGATACTACTGGTTTTAAATATTTAATACGTTTTTTGGAATAACTTTGCAATATTGTAATATGTATATGTTTTAAGGATACTATAAACAGAGTAAGAAGAAAAATTTAATGTCGCCCTCTGGCAGTGTCCAACCGCATTTTATACATTTTCTTGCTTCAATTACAACAATGTCGTTCCATGTCTTTATATTTTACATTTGTCATTGATATTAGGTTATATTGACAACGCCTTAGGGATACGAGATTTGAAAGTGTTTGGAAAAATTCCCCGAAGGTGCCTGGATACTGGCTGGGGTTAGTTAAGTGACCACCACAAATTTGTATATTAAAAAAAAAGTTGTTGGGCGCCAGTGGCAGCGTGTTAACTAGATCTCGATCCCGGGTCGTACTTAATGTGATTGATCTCAGGGTGTGTTGCTTAATCAACAAAGGAGTTATAGTACTTGCACTTACCTTATAATGAAGGTCTAAGGTGAACTTAAAAAATGATAGCACTGGCACTTGAGCTTTATATGAATTGCAACCGGTGTAACCGGAAGGGTTCACCATTAATGACTGGACTAGTAAAAAATATTGGAATAAATTCCTAGCTCTGTTTGATGTTAATATATTTGGCCTTGACCACCTGAAAGTTGGACGGGTTACTTCAGTTACACATCACATCAACATAAACAGTTTAATACAATAAGCCATTAACAATATAAAATAAATGCTCTATGATTCTATAAGTAGCCAATGTAACAGTATCAGTCGATCGCGATACAGTTTTATGCCAGGCGGCAATGTCAATGTTCTAATTCAATAGCCAATAAATAGTTCTCTTACCCTCTTGGAGTAAGGGTACGTCTCGCTTTGATAATCCTGAGCGTTACAGAAGACTCACTAGGGATTAACACGACATAAGTATTGGTTTAAAGAAGCACGCACTAGATACACAGTAGTATTTGTTAAAGTTCGAAAAAATTCCTCGGCAGCGGACACACACGTCCAATACGAGTATTTATTGAAAAAGTCTTGACTACGGACACACACGGTCAATACGCGTATATGTAGAAAAATTCTTGACTACGGACACACACGGTCAATACGAGTATTTGTAGAAAAATTCCTGACTACGGACACACACGGTCAATACGAGTATATATATAGAAAGGTTCGTAAAGTGTAGTGGTAGGTTATAAACACCTCACACTCGCGATGGTTTACACACGAATGAGTTAAAGTAGGGTTATGTTGTATACCCTTCACAGCGAACACACAAGCACAAGGTAAGCACTCGAGATGATGATACGCGTATGAATGTTCAAAGCTAAACGACGCCGACGCTTAATGGTGACGAGTTTGTAAGAAGCAGTTCACAGCGAACACACACGCACAAGGTTAGCACTCGCGTTGGTTATTACACGTATGAGTTGTATTTGATTAAGATTAGAAACACTTCACAGCAGACACACACGCACAAGGTAAGCACTCGCGATGGATGACACACGTATGAAGGTTCAAAGCTAAACGACGCCGACGCTTAATGGTGACGCGTTAGTTTCTGGAGAAGAACCGACGTTGATGTTATGAATGCTCGACGGGAACTCAATATTCCCAAAATTTGGTTTTTCTTTTATAGTAAAAGTCAGAATGAAAATTTGTTCTAGAAGGTTTTAAACGTAAATAATTTCAAAAGGCCCCTGTCACGTGATAAAAATTAAATAAAATTTTTCTTAAAATCC